>VXBZ01001950.1:314577-376742 GCA_013399135.1 Heliornis fulica
GATAGATAGATAGATAGATAGATAGATAGATAGATAGATAGATAGATAGATAGATTAGATGGACGGGCGGACGGATGGATGGATTCTTTTTATCAGTAGATAAAGGAGTTGGGAGGAAAACAGTAATTCCTTATAAAAGGATTATACAAGGAATTGCACGGCCTTACAGCTGTTACTGCTGGCAGTGCACTAGTAGCCTTATGGCTATTAGTAGAGTCAAGGGGAAAGTTACCTTACGCTGCTCCTTAGGAGCAGAATATGAACTCACCTCTGTGCAACAGGAGTCAGTCCTCAAAGGTCAGGTGCAGCCTGGGGAGCAGAGGAAACCGCCATCCTCAGTATGTTTACTCAGTGTGTGTGAGGGTGTCTGATAACATTGACCTTATCACTGCCTATAATTACCTGAAAAGAGGTTGTAGTGAGGTGAGCGATGGTCTCTTCTGCCAGGTGGACAGGTGATAAGACAAGGGGGAATGGCCTTGAGCTGTGCCAGGGCAGGTTCAGATTGGATGTTAGGAAAAAGTTCTTCACTGGAAGAGTTGTTGGGATGTGGAACAGGCTGCCTAGGGAGGTGGTTGAGTCCTCATCCCTGGGTGTATTTAACAGATGGGTAGATGAGGTGCTCAGGGATATGGTTTATGAGAGGACAGGGACGGTTGGACTCGATGATTTTAAAGGTCTTTTCCAACCCTGTAATTCTGTGATCAGACATGTTTACTCACAGAAATTCTGATGGTTCCTGCTGCTCTGCAAGAATGTGGGTGAAGTTCCTGGGGTCAAGTACTCTTCTAATTTCAGTATCTGCAGTAGCCTGTGTTAGGGTTCCTTTTGGACCCATTTGTGGCTGCTTATGGAACTCGGATGTGCTCTTCAAATTCTTATGCTCAAGCTTGTTATGTCTAATCTACCTTATTGAGGATTCATTCTTACAGTCTCAATGTCACTTAGGATGGAACCTAACCTGTGAATAAAATGGAGTGCTCAAGTAAAGATTTAGAAAAATCTGAGGATTTTTTTTTTTTTGACAATATTATTAGAACAACTTGGTGCCATATGTCTACCTGGTGCTTTGCTGATGTCAATCAACATTAAATCGAGTAAAAGGATGATGTACAATTTGGGAGAATCATCCTCTCCGATAGATAATAAGCATATTGGCTAGATGAATGGGAAAGGGATTGAAAAGAAACTAGATGATTTTGATGTATTCTTCTTCCTTTTGGTCCCATGTGTTTGGAAACACAGTTGTGATTCTTAAATCCATAGATGAATTTTCATCCCTGCTTTGGGAGAGTAAAGTTACTCTAAACTTCAGGTTCTGCATATATTTTATTAGTACGGGACTTAAGGATAAATTTGATCTCTTACCTTTAAAGGTTTATTTTTAGGATAACTGCATAATGCTCACTTCCAAACTGAGATGACTGTATGTCAGGTGGTGCCTTGGTATCGAGACCTTTCACCAGATAGCTGAGGCTTAGGGGTGCTCGGATGTCTGCCCACAACACTGGTGACCTGTATGCACCTGGAATATGGGAGTGATGTACAAACTGGCTCTCACTTCACAGTCCTTCCTCTTTTTCTGCCAGCCTTTGGCAGAAATATCATGGCCTCATTGAGGCTCCTCATGCCCCAGACTTCATCTGGTCTCCACCAGCATTAATAGTGTCATGGCTGGAGGTTTCAGCGTTCATACTCAGTGCCAGAGTCCTCATTAGAAAGCTGGTTCTGACTCAGCCAACCTGTAGCTCTTGGTGCATCTCAGATTCTGGAGTATGTTTGTGAGGTTTTGAAGCCAGAAATGTACAGACAAATACACTCTCAGAAAAACAAAAACCCACCTGCAGATATGGAAGAATTTTCCATCAGTTTTTCCCTTAGAAAGATTCAGCTGGTACTGGAGAAAACTGCTTGGGTGGTGAGGGCACCTGGTCACTGGCATCTTGGAAGTGATGGAGCTGTGACAATAGTGGTGGGGAGCTCTGGTCTTTCCTGAGTTAGATTTTTATTTTTCATAGTTTGGTCAAACTCTCAGTCATTCTGCCACAGTTTTCATAAGGGTGTTTTGAGGTTTGGTATATTAATGCCCCAAAACTTTTTGTCTTTTCAGATACCTGGCATATTAATATTGTGTCACTCTGGTCAGTAGCACTTGGCTGGTAGAAAATTGTTCAGTAATGGAACGTTACTTTGAAAGCCATGCCCGGGCTTTTGGGCTGCGGAGGTGCTATCTGAGCAGCACTAATATAGGTGCAGCTGCTCCCATACCTCCTGCAACCTTCTGTTCATGCCCACTTATATTTCATTGTATGGAAAGAGCATTTTCCACACACTGCCTTCAGCATCTGTTGTACATGCTGGGTAAGTGTGAATCTGGTGGCAAACACCTGCATACCATGTCCCAAAACATCTGCTCTTAAAGCACAGCCACAGACTGTTTCATACTTAGAAATCTTTTGGAAAAGGAGTAAAAGATTTTGGTAACATAATAATTTAAATATTTCTAAAACTGTTAGATACAACTGTCCCAAAGAAAGGAAAACTGTTATGTGAAATTTGATTAAAGATTCCTGTGGATTTATTTCTGAGCTGTTGTGTGTGCAGACAGAGCTCAGAAGATCCTCTCTATGATGTGTTTTCTTCTTACCTCCTCTTAAATCAAATTGTATTTCAAAAATGTATTACAGAGATTAAATTACTTCTGCAATATGCTTTAATGCATTCTCAAATGCTACATCCCTGGAGGTATTTAAAAGACAGTTAGATATGATGCTGTGGGACATGGTTTAGTGGTGGTTGGCAGGTTGAGGGTGATGGTTGGACTTGATGATCTAAAGGATCCTTTCCAACCCAGACAATCCTGTGGTTCTGTGATTAAACAGCCACTCTGAGTATATGCATAGACAGGTACAGTGGTGATTTTAATGTTGAGTGTTTTAATAAGAAAGAGAAAGATCACTATCTCGCTTCATTCTTTTGATTCTTTATTCCCCCATCCTCTGTTCCAGCACAGCAGGATAGTTTTGGTGCAGCAGGATGGTTGTGGTATCAAGGCTTATATTGGATAATGCCCATAAACAATTTTTTTCATATCCACCCTATTCTTCATAGTTTTTGCTCTGTTCCTAGAACACAGTGGGGTGAAATGATCATCCCATTTTGCAGATGACTCACAAAACCATTTTCTTCTTCTATTTCTCTACTACTTTGCTGCCTCAGGTGGACGGGATATGAAGCTTAGTAGGCTATAGAATCTCCTTCCTCTGCAGCATGCATAAAGCTGATGTTTATGTCTTCTTCTTTGGTTGTCAGAATATTCAAATTTTTCGAAGAATGATTCTTGCAGTAGGTAAAGAACATCTGCAGTGCCTGCCTAGAGCTTCTTGCCTTCTTACACATTCCTCTGTCATCCCTTTCCTTGCTCTGTCTCTGTTCTCCCTGTTGCTTTTCTGACAGTATTATGCCATTGTCTCTATCTTCTACAACATGTACCTCTTATGGACTTAGAGGCTCTTGTTAGATGACTCATGCAAATAATAACACTTATGTACAAAGCTCAAGTTGACCAGAGAGCAGGCAGGCACTGCTTCCCACGTGTAAGCTTGCTTTCACTGCAAAGAAGCAGTTCAGGGCTAAGGTGTTTTCTGGTGTTTTGCAATTTGAAGCTCTCCAGGTCACTCAAATTTCATCCCTCTCAAAACCTGCCATTATGAGCTTCCCTTTTAGTGTTTCTTCTTGCTGTTGTTATTTCTGCTGAATGGAAAAAGCCACATTGAAAGAGTTTCCTAGAAGCTAAGCAGATGTCTTGAGCAATGAGATTTCAGATCTACCTTAGCTCCAATATTGTGTGCCCAAATCCAGCTAATCATGCCAAATAATGTGTGTTGTATAGACATAAACCAGAACAAACTAAACTCCTTGTTACTGGTGCCACAAACAAATTTAAATCCAAATTGAACTTGGATTTACCTGTAACTGTCCACATAGATGAATCACAAGTATTGGTGAAAGCTGCACACGCCCTGCCCCAGGCTCGCAAAGGAAAACAAAAGGTCTGCAAATGGAAGTTCTCACCAGGGGAGTGTCTTAGATCTTTCTGCAAAATATTGATAACTTCTGTTCCTTTTTTGATACTCCATCTTTTCCCTGAAAAGCTCCCCCATGTCCTTACTGTACCCAGGTTGTAAAGTTTAATAGGTGTGGTAGCACATCTTAAAAGCATAAATCTATCTAATCTTTATTATTTCTCAGTCACACTGTTGTGGTAAAAATCAATCCACAAGCTTTAGAAACAGTATTTATGATGAGTCCCTATACTCCTTTATATCTACTAATATGTATTAGCATATACATGTAACTGATTACTTGGGGCTTGATCCAAACCCCATTAAGGCACTTCGGAAGTTTTCCTTTGATTTTAGTGGGCTTCAGAGTAGTCCTTACTGGAACAGAAGACCAGCCACCATGTTTAGATGGGACTTCACTACACTCTGAATGCTGAAGCCCCCCACAGAATGAACTTCTGGTCTTTTTCTCAAGTTCCTGGCAAGAAGCACACCCTTAGAAAGCAGCATGTGCTGGAAGCATCTTTCCCATTGTCCCTCGCTTGATTATGTTATAAAATGAAAATGAAGGAAAGGAAATAACAGCAATAAGAACAAGCTCTGAGAGCTGCAAAGCAACACTGTAGGCTGAAAAAACATACTCTATCATTTTATTTAAATGGGGCTTTGCTTTGTTCTAGCTGATGTCTCCATTTGAGGTCTCAGCCAGATGTGGTTTTCTCTGTTAACACTTTGTTTTTTGTCTGTAAATATTCTTCGCAGCTTTAGGGCTCTGGACCACTTTGTAAACATCATAGGTGAGATTTTAGATTATAAACTAGCAAACTTGAAAACCATTCTACAATGAGCTGGCTGTATGGAGAGATTTCCAAATCCGGCTTCAGAAAACTCACTCTGATCCATCATCACTTATTTTTCTCCCTCTTGTTAGTTAGGATTTACTTTTCTCTAGTCTCTTTTCCCACCAATGCTTGCTGATGATCTGGCTCCTAGTTATGGCTAGTTGTTCACATGTTTTGATAGCCAATAAAATTTAGATCCCTGTGTGGTGAAGCACAAGACTAGCTAAGTTGTACTGAACTCTGAGGTAGCAGAGATAACAGTGTTTCTTTCAGAAGTGCTATGCAGTGAGGTGTGGCTTGAGTCACTTAGATTTAAAATAGAAGCATAGAAATGATAGTGATGACATCAGCTGGTTAAAATGATTTCATTGAGCTACTTTTCTCCTGAATTTCTTTTGGCAATCCATTATAATAGTCCTGTACCAACCTCAGGATATACAGATGCTTAAACAAAGGATGACTCGAGATCTTATTGATTCTGGTGAAGAACACCAAAACCCCAAACTGATTGGTTTCTCTAATGTTTTAATGTGATTACTTGGTTTAAAAAAGCAATACTCTTTTCTTGGAATGAATGAGATTAAAGAGTTTATTTGAGATTTTATTTAACTAAATCTCAATTTTGTCAAGATTGTACTAACATGTTTTATCATCCTCAAAATGTAATCATGCCTGTCATTTGGATAAGTGATGCCACACCATGCCAGCATCCCAACCAAAGCTTTCCTTTCAATAGAAGTAGCATAATTGTTCTCAACAGGACAGAACAGAAAGAAGACACTTTTATGGATGAACTTTGGAAGCATATTTTGAAACACAACACATAAGTAGGAAGCATACAATTCTTCTGGCAAGAATTTAGATATGCTGAATTTTACACATATGCCAGCTAAAAATTAGGCCCCTAAGTAATTAACTTATATGATAAGAGTTTAGTTCCTGTTCAGCAAAGCACATAATAATGCATTGATGAATATGAGCCATATTTAATTAACATGCATAAAATCCTGGCATGATGGATTAGCAGTTCATTATTCAAATATAACCCTTTTGGTGACATACAGTTTTCTTCGTGGAGGTAAAGCCCTGAAGACAGCAGTAAAGTAAAAGAAAAAAATGACGAATTTTTTTTCAAAATCCTTTGATTTGTAGGTGTAGAAGTGACTGATAATCTTCTGACCGCTGGAAGCTTCTGAAAACTTTGCTCGGGATTTTGACAGCTGTGTTTAAAACAGGAACTTTTGGTGGCATTTTATAAAAATACAGGGAAGAAAGAACAGTAGAGAATTATATCAACCAAGAATCATCTTAATAGATACATTTGAAGTAAATTATGTTGTAATGCCAATCAAAGTGCCCTTTTGTGTTTTTACATTATTATTTTTAATACACCTGTTTTTTTCTTCAATAGTTATCCAGAGCAACTTTAAAATATATTCTATCAAATGCCTCTTCATACTTTTTAATATGATTTTCATCTCTCCCTCTGTAGTCTCTAGTAATAAATTTCATTTGTCTTGGCACAAGAACCATTCTCTTCCCTCATGAAAATTGAGCATTATTATTAATGTAGATAGTCAATTACTTCAGATTAATGTGGATTTATATTTAAAATCAATACACCAACGTGATGCAAAGCACTCTTAAAACACTATAAACTTCTGCTGGATATCTAATCCATTTTTTAAAAATTCATAAAGAGTCGGGAATCTATACAACTGCATAATTTGTATGGACAGTGTATTTAGGGGATGAGCATATAGTTGACAGTTGTGTGGCTTAAAATACATTTTATTCTATATAGATCTTTTTAAGTTCTTATCCCGTCATTTACTCAAACAGGTTAACGTCAAATACATTTAGAGAAAAGATAAAATACAAAAATGTTGAGAGTAAATTTAATTCATCATGGGGAAAAGGTAGTAAGGGAATGGTGGATAAATCCCCAAACACTGTCAAAGGTGGCTGGAATTGTCAAAGAATAACTTCAGTCAATTCTAAAATACAGGGTTCAGTAGATAAGGATAATTAACTGAAAGGTAATGACCCAGCATTTGTGATGTGATCTTAAACTTGTTTCTAGCTTCCTCTTCATGGAGCTGGAATGATTTCTTTCCATGAAGGCAAATGGCTGTTCTGCATCGTCCAGTGTAGTCAGAGTCCTGGACATGGAAGACACTAGTCAAAGCTAAAACTGTTCTCAAGGCAGGATCAACCTAATCTAACACATTTGTCTCATCTGCTCCCGATCAGGGTCACAACTTCTGGAGTGGTCATAAAGTCTTGTATCTTGCATACGAAACTACAGCACTCAAAGTGCTCCCCCACTCTCCTGTTTGCCTTACCCATCTGACATCTTTAGGGCTCTCTGGATGCATAAAATGAGTATGATTTGATTCAGGGACTTTGGGGGGGNTTTGACTTGGGAACTCCTGAACATTTAGTCATGAAAATTTGGATTCATTATGGGTTTTTTACTGACCTGTATTCAGTTCTTCTATTTCATCCCATAACTGGAAAAAAATATTCCATATCAGTGTAAGTTCAATCAAATAAAACTACAGGGTGCTTCTTGTCTGAATTTTAACTTAGAAGTAGAGAGTATTGCATTGAGATGGGAAAAAGTATGGGTCAACCTGGTTTTGTCTGTGCCAGCCTTTAGTTCATAACCTGGATCACATTGCATCACCTGTTCTCATTGCTTTCTCATGGCAGTGAAAGATCTTGACTGTCATAAGCAGCGCTTTTCAGCCAGCTGAAGTTACTTACACGTATGGGTCACATTTTCCTATAATTATGTTTCATGTTTTCCCTTTCTCTCTTTCTTGAGACAGACATATAATGTATTAGTTGTTTTTCCCTCTCTTTAACATCTTGGTAATGTTAACAGCTTGGTAATGAGCTGCATGAAGACAAAGAAAGATCCTTGCCCCGTGGAAGTGTAAATCAGCACTTGGTTTGGTATGGCTGACCTCTACCCATGAGTGGACACTGCTGATCATAGAGTGTGTTAGGTTGGAAGGGACCTTTAAAGGCCACCTAGTCTAAATCCCCTGCAGTGAGCAGGGACATCTTCACTAGATCAGGTTGCTCAGAGCCCCATCGAGCCTGACCTTGCCCTCATGGCAATGAACCAAATCAGTCAACAGTGGGCTGAGGACCTGGAACTGCATAACCACAAAATCATGCGTCCTGTCCACTTGAAGTTCTGTTCCCTCTGAAGCATTTACTGTGGGCAGTAGATGTATCTGTAAAATCCTTATTAAGGAATGAATTCTCATCTCCAAACATGAACTGCTATTGGAAAAGTTGCTGCAATTGGTTAGATACAGAACTTCATAGAGATCTGCCCTTCAGGAATCACATCACAGAGTTCAGAGCTCTGAACTCTTTGGCAAAGACCTTTGAATCCCTTTTTTTTACTAAGAGATGTCTTTAAAAAAGGCAAAATCCAGCTAGTTTGGTCTAGCATTGACGTGGAAGTTGTTAATTATTCTGTAATTATTTTGAATCTAGTTTTCTAGCTTTTTTTTTTTTTTCTACAGAATCACACAGAATCACAGAACATTAGGAGTTGGAAGGGACCTCAAAAGATCATCTAGTCCACCCCGCCTGCCTGAGCAGGATAACCTAGATTAAATTATTTTTGTCACAGGCAGCACATGCTGAAGATCAGGTAGCTGAATTTATGGGAAAACCTTGACTAAACACTAGTTTATATCAACTTTTTGAGTTAGCTGTTATCTAAGTGAAAATTTGGGGGAAATTACTATGGGTCCTTGAAGTTGAAAATATGCTGTGCAAAGTGACAAAGCAAAATATTAGATGAAAATTGTAAAGAAATGGCTAATATTTTACTGGATGAATCATTCAGTCGGGAGCCAATAGTGTGAAGTGTACACACTGTGACGATGTGAGTGACCAAGACAAAAAGCTGAAAAACTTAGATCCACAATACATTAAGCACAGAAATGAAAATTTTCTGCTACTTGGAATCATGGAATCACTTGGGTTGGAAGAGACCTTTAAGCTGGACATTGAGTCCAACCACAGCCTAACTCTGCCTAATCTGCCTCTACACCACGTCCCTCCGCACATCATCTATTCACCTTTTAAATCCCTCCAGGGATGGTGAAGTTTCATTTGATTTCACTGTTTAGTCAACCCAAGATAGAGATTGGCACATTTTGGGGTTTTTTTGGTAAAATTTTCCAGTTGCCTGGAAACAGTACTGAAGAAAAGTAACGAGTGTATTACACGCACGCACGTACATACATAATGATGTAAGCATATTGCAACAGGATAGTGAAGCTTCATTGCATCTGCCAAGCATTAAAGCATTTCAAAGTCGAGCCCTTCTGTTCAGCTAATTAAATAATTAATTTATTCTGGACCTAATTAAACTCAGTTTCCAAAGAACTTCTGCCTGGTGGCTGGTTGATTTTTGTAACACAGCACCATGTCTGTGCAGGAACTATTCCCTGCTTAGACATCAGACGGAGCTGGTGAGAGCTCCTGTGAATGTCCTAGCCACAGGGGAAGTTTTTGATTGTAATTAATGTTTTATTGGATGCCAGAGAACCCCCCTCACCTCAGTTTCAGCTTCTCATGGAGTAGATGCTCTGACAGAGCATGGGCTGCAGCTGAAGCACTTACTGACCTGGGCATGCTCTCTCTTGTGCAGGTTTTCAAATGTCTGGCAGTAACATTGAGCAAGAGATGGAAAAACTTGGTTTGTGGCAATAATGGTTGCATGTGCTTGCACGTGCACGTATTGTACAATAGCGGATGCCACGTTTTCTAGGCTAGAGCCTTGCAGGTGATTATGATGGTTTAAATTATAAATGTATATTCTAAATAATGTACACATAGCAACATGTGTGCCATAGTTGCCTTGGTGGATACTATATTCTCATTGCTTTGCTCCTCTCCAGCTGCTTACCCTGGAAGCAAATGAATAATCTCTTTGGATTAACTGTTCTCATATTTAAAACAAAGCACATACATGTATATTTAAGCCATTATGAAGTCTTTCATTCAAACAATAACTTTTTGTACATGGTTTGGGGTTTTTCCTAGATACGTTGGTAAGAGTCCAGCAGTGCAGTGGGCAATCTTCAGCTTAGGCTGTCTCATGTTGGAAGGGTTCTGTTACTCAAAACCAGTCATTACTTTACAGGTAACATGGATAATGCTTCTATTATCTATTCTCCATAGTAAGAGTCCACTGGAAGAGTAGCTCTGACACTAAGGAGATAAAATAGCCATAAAAATGGCTATATTAGGCCAAAATGGAGATTTCCCCTGCCTTGCTATCCTTCGTATCCAAGGTATCCTGCCTTGACTCTGACAGAGAGTAACATTATGGAAAAAATCACAGCTGGGACTGTGCAGAGTTGGCTTTCCTAAACTCAGTTAGATCCTGGCAATCAATGTCTTAGGGACTTTCTGAGACTGAGGTTCTGTCCATTAAGTTTAGTAGACCTTTCTTCAATGAAATGATCTAAATTATTTTTAAAATTATTTATACTTTCATCTTCCTCGGCATCCTGTGGCAGTGAGTTCCATAATTCACTTAGTATCTTGGATTAAAAAAAAAATTCCCTTTTGTACATTTTAAACCTGCTATCTGATAATATCTTTGGACATCTAGTGTTTATGTTCTAAGAAATAGTGAATGGTTATTTTCTATTTCCAAACTTTGATTTCATAGGCTTTCATCACATCCTCCCTCTTAATAATTTAATTTGTAAATGGAAGGACCCTGCTCGGTTTACACTCGCCTTATATCTCTTATCAGCCTTGCTATATTTGTCTTGTTTTTTTTCTTGTTTTCCTTTTGGACAACATTCTCACCTGACTGTAGCAGCCCAATAAAACATCACCTATTTATCACAGAATCATAGATGTGTTAGGTTGGAAGGGGACCTTTAAATGCCATCTAGTCCAACCCCCTTCTGGTAAGCAGGGATATCTTACTAGATGCAGATTGCTTTGTTTGGGGCTCTGAGCAACCTGCTCTGAGCAACCTGCTCTGAGCAGGTTGCTCAGAGCCCCATCAAGCCTGACCTTGATTATATCCAAGGATGGGGCCTTTACCTCCCAGAAAGGCAACCTGTTCCACTGATCTACCACCTTCATATTGAAGAATTTTTTTTCAATATCCAACCTAAATCTCCCCTTTTCTAGTTTAAAACCATCACCCCTCGTCCTATCACTACATGCCCTCCTGAACAGTTTTTTCCCAACTTTCTTCTAGGCACCTTTCAGGTACTGGAAGTCACCTATAAGGTACTGGAAGGCACCTATAAGGTCTCCCAAGGAGTCTTCTCCAAGCTGAACAAGTCCAACTCTCTCAACCTTTCCTCACAGGAGAGGTGCTCCATTTCTTGTATCATTTTTGTGGTCCTCCCCTCTGGATGTTTTCCAACAGGTCCATGTCCTTGTGCTGAGGGCTCCAGAGCCAGACACAGTATCCCAGGTGAGGTCTCCCCAGAGCAAAGCAGAGCAGAGTGGCAGAATCACCTCTCTCAATCTGCTGGCCACACTTCTTGTCATGCAGCCCAGGATGTGGCTGGGCTTCTGGGCTGCAGATGCACATTGGTGGCTCACGTCCAGCTTTTCATCCATGATTACCCCCAAGTTCTTTTCCTCAGTGCTGCTTTCAAGCACATCACATCCTTACCTGTATGAATAATGGGGGTAATTCTGACCCAGGTGAAGGACCCTTCATAACTTACCACCAGCTCTAGATTTGGCCAACCTGAAAAAAAATTTCTGTTCTTAATAAATTTTGTAACCTCATTGTTTACTCCCTTTTTCCAGTTTGCTTGTCCATATGTTGGACAGTTTAGGTCCCAATACAGGTCCCCGAAGGACCTAAAATAACTTTTTTCACTGTGAAAACTAACCATTTGTTTCTGCTCTTTCCTTTTTATCCCTTAGCTATCTCAGTCTAGTTCTAGTTTCCTTTGGACTTTGGTAAGAGCTTATAGAAATCTCTTGGAAATCTTTGCATATCTCAGCTGGACAGTGTGTCAACATGATTTTCATCTCTTTTGGACAGTTCAATACAAATACAGCCACAACTCATGTCTGCAAAGCCTGGAGAAGAGAAGGATCTTGGGGGGACCTGATTGCAGCCTTCCAGTACTTAAAGGGAGAGTATGGACAGGAGGGGAATCGGATGTTCACAAGGGCAGAGAGTGGTAGGACAAGGGGGGGTGGATTGAAGCTGGAGGAGGGAAGATTTAAATTGGATATCAGGGGGAAGTTCTTTATGGAAAGAGTGGTGAGGTGCTGGAACAGGTTGCCCAGAGAGGTAGTGGATGCCCCAACCCTGGAGGTGTTCAAGGCTGGGTTAGATGGAGCACTGGGCAACCTTGTGTAGATGCAGGCCTGGAGGTTGGTGAGATGCCTGTGGCAGGGGGGTTGGAACTCGATGACCCTTGGGGTCCCTTCCAACCCATAGCAGTCTGTGATTGTGTGATTTCTTTCCTGTAAGGTTGTTTCACCTATGTTACTTCTTACCATGTTAAACATTACAATTCCTACTGATTTTTGTGGCATGCAATGTCAGACACCAAATGTTGTCAGGATTTCGTCTACTTGAGTAGAGTTACTCTTCATTTACCATGTGATCACCATTCTTTCTACCTTTCCTTATATTCTTGAAGAAACAATAAGAAAATACATCAGACCAGAAAGCTGAACACCTTTCATACCTGGGCTCTGTAGTGGTCCAAGCAAGTAGCAAATTAGCAACTGTACAAAGCTGAAACCCATAAGAGAAAATTGTAGCTGTTGGATGAGTTTTTATTTGTGTAGTAGAAGGTAAATATTATATTATAAAAATAAAACTATTTTCTGTAAGTATTTCAGAACCTGTATATTACTGGATTTTCTAATGAATCTGTTGTATAGAATAAGATGTACTTCAGTACTTTCTCTGAAGAAAAAAAGAAATTAATATCTCAGATATTTCCCCATGGGTACAGTAGAAACTTTCATAATTAAAACATGTTAAGTGTCCATAGGGAAACGTGGGATACAATCCACATAATTGCACAGACCAATATTTGCATATTCCTCTTGCTTCGGAACAAAGACTTTGAAAAACTTAAGTACTTTTTTTAATAGTTGCTCCCAGCAACAAAGCCAACAAGATGGCAGGCAGGTAAGTAAAATAGATTTCTCCTGATAAATAATTAATCTGGTAATAATCTACATACATAACCGTTGCATTTATGCAAATATCATTTAGAAGGAGAAAGAGCATTTGCTTGGATTGTGCAACATTATTGATGGTTCTGACATTTTACTTTCACTTGAAGCTGTCATTCCTGCCTGGGGCAGAAGAGTGCTAATCTAGCTGATATCAGTTTTCTGATCTTGTGGGACCTGCACTTGGCAGCCTTTGCTGTGGTATGAAAGAAGAGCAGATGACGGTATCGAACACTGGCAATCTGTGTGCTCTGGGGAAACTTGGCCCTTCAGTATATGTTCTTAGGCATAAATACTAGGGTATGGAAATATGCTGGTGCACCGAGAGAACCGGGGCTATCCCACACACTGAAGCAGTGACTTGGGTGGAGGTTTTGCTGTTATTTCACAGGGAAAGCATCCTGCACAGGGGAAAGAGAATGAACAAGGATGAAATAATTAAGGATGCATGAAAACAGTTCTTTGATACCAGGGCAATGAGTATTTGAGATGGAAGATTTGTTGCTGAATACATACGTGTTTTTTAGACTTTCAAACTAGCTCAAAGACAATCTCTATGGGGTGATTGAGCTTTCTCTCACAATTAAGCAGGACAAGAAGGACACAGAGGGACAAGATGTTTTTCTGCACTTTGTTTTAATATCCCTATGTAAATAGAGTAATCCTCTTATATACAATTATGAGCAAAGACATTTAGATGGCATTTTTTTAGTGGATGCAAAATAAACAGGATTGTTTAGTTTTTGTACAGTCTCACTAATAGGATAAAGCTTTCCTGTAAGCAGAAGGCTTGATCTATAGCATTTGGCAAATATTGACAAATATCGCCTCCTTTAAGACTGCAGCATTGGCTGTCTCATTCACCAGGAAGGTGACTGATGAAAACTTAGGGCTTTTTTCTTTATTTTCTTTTAAGATACAAATAGTTCTGCAAAACAGAATATTTCAGTGTTTATCTAGTAAAACACATATCCAACTTTGCTGTGCTGTGTTTTATAAAAAGTTACCAAACCATGTTGTACCATTCTTCAAGCAGAGACAGTATTTTCAAATAAAAGCAAACCCAAAGTCTTAACAAGAAATGTTAATCATACCTCAAACTTGCAAAATAAAAATGTTGATGACTTTCTGACCCTTTGAAATTTAAGCTACAGTCTTATCAAACCAGTGCAATGTAGCAAAAGCAGGGTGAATATAGAAGGTTACTGTTCAAGATAATTTAAGATGATTATTTAATTGTTGAATTATTCAAACTGTACAAGAAATTTCCAAGCCTCAAGCAGGTTATCTATTATCCCTCACCTGCCTCCAAAGTTTTCTGTGACTTTCAGGGAGTTGCCTTGTTCACAGTTTACAATGTGGGCTAAAGTTCATGAACACAGAGAAAAAGCAGATCTTAGAGTGCAAAAATTGGTCTATTGACAAGCACCAGGAACATGCTAAAAATTTTGATAGAATCATAGTATATCCTGAGTTGGAAGAGACCCATAAGGATCATCAAGTCCAACTCCAGATCTCCTTTGTTCTCTTGTCTCTCACATATTGTCTTTCACATAATGTAACTTAGAGTGGATTAAGCCAAAGTAATTCGAAATAGGATGTTCCCACATGAAGTGAGGAATAGCAGCCTCACTTTACATTAATTCCCTAATTTTATCTAAATTACCTTCACTGTACCAATAAGATGAATTGCAGCCCTTTTGCAGTAGACAGAATCTGCCCAAATAAAGAATACTCATTAATTGATCTAAGGCTTCTTAAACAACTAGTAAATTTTAACAAAGTAGATGATTGAACTCATGAATTCCACTAAGTAATTTTCAAACTTTTTGGATCACAAAGTCAGATTCTGTCTGTCTTTGTTTGCTTTCTGCATAAAGCAGGGCAAAAGCTTTTCACCTTGGAACACGTTTCTGCCTAACTGTTGGTGGTGATAGAGATGAAGGCTGTGTGAAGCTGGGCTGGCAGTATGAGACATTTGGATCTTGATGTTACTTAATAATTGAAAGGGGAGCACCTGCTCTTGCCATGGCCACATCACATCTTACTTCCACTCTGTTCTGCACCAAACGGATCCCACATGGATCATTGAGCAACCTCCACTCCACCAGCTATTAACACAAGGCTGCTCTTAGTATTTCCTGCATAGTAAGGACATATAATCATTAATATTAGTGATTCAGCCTGCATCTACTATTCTAGGATGTCTTATGAAAATAAACATATAGGTGTACATTTTTAAAGGGGTTCATAGATGGTGAGGTCAAAGAGAGCTGCAGGGTCTAACTGCTTTGGAAAACTGCAGTGCCTCCATGACTTTGGAGACCTAGTAAGTTGGAAAATTTGCTCCCTTGTTTCTGAAGGGATGGACTGCATGTGTGACATGTCTCAAGACAGCAAAAATGAATTTTGAAAGACCTCACAGACAAAAACCAACAAAAACCAAATCAGACTTTTAAAATACTGTGTGCACAGTTTTTTGTGGAAAAAAGAAAAAAGGTATTTATGTGTGTAATGTATAAGTGTCATTGATGCATTGGAGAACTGCTGAAGTAAACATACATGCAAGTTACTAATTGGGGTTTTGGTGTTGATTTGATAGTGATTGTACAGGAAAAGGTATATACATCAGTGCCATTGGGGCTGTTCTGACACCTACTGTGGAATAAAAATAGTCCTTGACACTTCTTAAAGTGTCAGGGAGGGAATCTTATCCTTGATTTTCTGAGAAATATTTTGATGTCCACATTTTGCTGACATTTTATAATTATTTACTGATGACATAGCATCATGTTTAGATTTTTTTTAAATATATGTCTTAGGTATGAGGTGGAAACCATTATTCTAAGGTAAAGTTGTACACCAGGTGAATGATGATACTGTTTCCCAACATTAGAGACAGTGAAAATTTCAAAAGCTCAGACTTTTGGCTCAAATATATGTGAAGCTAAAGAAGGAGACCTCAGAGTACTAGGTGTGTATATTCAAATTATATAAAAAAAACCTAGAAGCCTTGAAAATCTTTAGGGTTGCATTTTCAAAGGTAACAAAGGAAGGCCAGTGCTTTGACAATTATTTGATATCCTTTTTATTGAGACATGAATAATATTTATAGTGCCAAAACAGTGATGTCTATGCTTTTGCACAAGTAACTTTACATTGGTGATGGATGGTGATCACAGAATCACAGTATCACAGAATATTAGGAGCTGGAAGGGACCTCAAAAGATCATCTAGTCAAACCCCCCTGCCTGAGCAGAATCACCTAGATTAGATCACACAGGAAAGTGTCCAGATTGGTCTTGAATGTCTCCAGAGAAGGAGACTCCACAACCTCTCTGGGCAGCCTGTTCCAGGGCTCTGTCACCTTCACAGGGAAATAGTTTTTCCTTACATTCACATGGAACTTCCTGTGCTCCAGCTTGGACCCATTGCCCCTTGTCCTATCACTGGCCAACATTGAGAAGAGCCTGGCTCCATCCTCCTGACACTCACCCTTTAGTATTTATAAACATTAATGAGGTCATCCCTCAGTCTCCTCTTCTCCAAGCTGAAGAGACCCTGCTCCCTCATCCTGTCCTCACAAGGAAGGTGTTCCACTTCGTCATCTCTGTTTGCATTGCTTCTGTATTCTCTTATATTGATAAATGAAAAATAGTCATGGGGATGATATTGTCACCCCTGGGAAGAGTCACATTTCTTCTAGTACTGCAGAAAGAACATCTGTAGAGGAGGAAATGGCAAGCTGAGGCAGACTTTGCAAATAGAGAAAAAGTTTAGTTTTTACCATGACAGGTTGTGGTGGCATATAAATGACTTTTAGCAAACAAGATCTAATCTGTACGGCAACTGCACTACAATTTGACACCAAAATCTTTTTAGAGACAAAGCTGAAGATTACATTCACTTTTAAGATTACAAATAAGGAACATTTTTAATTGTACATTTTAGGATTCTTTTTATATTTCTAAACTACTTACCGAAGGCATTTTGAAGTGACATAGTCTTCATTCAAAGGATGATGAGTCCCTGAGGCTAGAAGTCTCTCTAAGTAGTTTTCTAATGCTATTTACCCAGCTTATTCCTGTTCTAATGAAAGCAGCAGTTTTTATATCATGATGTGCCAGGTACTGAAGTTAATTGATTATGTTCTCTGTAGGGAACTTTGAAGTAAGAAACTTGATTCGTCTCTGTTGAGAATGGAGAAACAGGGGAACTTACTGGCCCTATTAGAACATTGCAGTGTGCCTGTAGGATACTTTGCGGTGTTCAGAGATAGCCCTGAAGTGCTTTTGGTTATTGGTGTGTTTAATGACATACACAGGAAAGCAAGGAGAGACTTCACAGAATTATTTAATGGAATCAAATAATGCTTCCAGATGAGTATAAAAGGTTAAGTATTTTTAATCAGGCTGTTTTGTCAGTACTAAGCAAAAAGAAGTCAATACTTAGTATTCACAAAGATACATCAAGCTCCAAATAGTGGCCAAGCTGCACTACAATAATGCAACTCAATTTGAGAACAACGAAGAAAACATTCTGTATGTTTTAGCAAAGTGTATGGGTTCATGGTGTATTGGGATATTTTTTTAGAAGAATTTAACCAAAACATTGAAATCTACCTTCTTCTTCTTACAAAAACTGTGAAAGTAGTAAATGGGATATAATAATCACCTGTGCTGTAGAATACCCCATTAATGAAACGATGTACAGGAGGTGTTGTGACATTTGTAAATATTGCAGAGAAGAATGGAGAGAGGAGCATGATTAACCCATTGATTTTCCTTCACTGAGAAGAAAAATCAACTGCTAATGCAGACAACGAATGAAAAGGTGGTGGAGTGGACTCTCTGTGTGATTCCCCAGAGAGTTTTATTATTTGGTCTTATCAAGGGATTTTCACTGATTTTGAATGGGCACACAGATTTAGTATCCTGTATACGAGACTGTGCAGTATACCTGGTAAGTACTTGGTTCATGTAGTCTCTCAGTGTATCGGTGGTTCTTCTGTTTTCACTCTTATTCTTACTCAGCAGTAGAATTCACATTTTTCAGGGCTGTTACTTTGTGTGTGTCTGTGTGAATGTATATGGGAAGGAAAGAAACAAGTAGAAACAGAAATGCAAGCTGCATCCATGGAGTGGAAGACCTCTAGGAAAATCCGGAAGATATGAGAATTTTGTGAAGACTTTGAGGCACAGAGCAAGAAAACAGCCTTTTTTATTCCTCCTCCTTTTTTTTTTCTTTTTTAAGAAAAAAAAAGTTAATTTGTATTTTGGAGTATATCATACTGAACCAGAAGAAATTCTCTAGTGTTTTGCTCTAAGATTCAAAATGATCAGATTAATTTCTGAGTTTAAAGGGCTGTTTGAAAGAGATCTGCTTAAAGAAGCAGAAGATGAGAATCATCCTGTTTCATCAAGTAAGAGGAATGAGCATGAGAGAGCATCCTGCATCCTGAGAAAAAGGGCCATATTTTTATTAATTCCCTCCCTTACTATTAGCTATTTCAAAGGTGGATAACTCTTCTGATTCTATGACTTTAGCATCAAAATCTTTGTGTGATCGGCCATGGAAAACAAGCCGCTTTCCAGCTGGGTGTCCCCCAGCATAGTGCCTGGTGTTGTTGCCCCCTGCTCCCAGGTGCAGGACTTTGGACTTCCCCTGCTTGAACTTGATGAGGTTCCTATCAGTAAAGCTAACTAGAAAAATCTCGGTTTGAGAAAGCAGCACATACATCTGACACATGATTGTGATGTAGAAAATGATTCAGTGTAGCTGCAAGACACCCCAATTTGTGCATATAGCTCAGAAAGAAGTGTGTAGCAAAGGTTGGGGGATACATCCCTACCTGTATGTAGTCCTGATTCTGCTCTATCATAAATTTTCTTCCCAAATTTCTTTATAATGGGAGGAAAGTAGTATGTCAACTTCTATAAATTTACTGTATTAGGTGAATTTCCTAGGATATTAGTGATGCAATTATAATATACTTAAAGGTCCTGAACCACCACTGAAATAGATCAGGGGTTTTTTGATTCACTTTAATGGAAGCTGGATCTAGCCCAAAGTAGCTATGAGAAATACATTCAATGCAGTTAAAGAATTGCCTGATAGATTGTACTTGAGAGCTGCAAAAAATCAAAGCAGTGTGTATGTGGCTATTACACCTTCCCTCCTTGTTCTCAGCACTGATACTTTTCAAAAGTCTCGAAAGCCTAAGGGCTGTTGAAGCACCTGTAGAAATCTTCAGCCTCAATCCTGTGCCTGTGAGCCAGAGGTGGCCTGTTGGGAGAAAGCTTAATTCCTAAGAACAGGACTTAGAAAATCACTGAGATATGTGTCAGTCAACAGGAGACTAAGGCAGATACACCTTAAACATCACCTTTGTGTGGGTTTTAGGAGCTTAAGCACTGCAGGAGCGTCCTTTCCTCAGCTTTATTACACAGCACCTGAAGGTGTTCCTGGAGACAGCACATGCCTGGAGCACACCATCTAGTTTGGAATCCACATTTGAAGAGCAGGAAGGAGGAATCCCAAGAGTCGACAACATTATCATCAGGGATTTAGAAAATCAGACTATTGAGAAGAAAATTTGCTTTACCCTCTCACTGCTTTTGCTCCGTAGTCTAAGTAAAACTGTCAGTGTATAAAAACTTCCTGCGAAGAGAAAGGTGACAGAATTGTTCTTCATGTCATACTTATGAAAAAATGGTCAAAATAAAACATGCAGCAAGAAGATTTTTATTAGATCTTAGAAACTCATTATTGAAACTCATTATAGATTGTGAAAGGCAAGAACTTGGTCCTAGGAAGGATTTTGGAACCACTTTTGCTGGATTGTTTTCATAATGGGTAAGACAAAGCTGTCAGGATGATGGGCAGCCAAGCTGGTGTCAGAGGTGTGGTACTGAACATAAGTGTGTGATAATTTTCTGCCCTCTGGGCTGATACCCATAAGTGCTGTATCTTTTGCGATTCTAGGTACCAAAGTGCTGACCCCTAAAACCCTTCAGACACCCTCCCACCCCCAGAGATGGTCTATTTACTCCTGGCCATAGCAGTCACTCAGGGTGTAGGACATTCCTCTGAAGATTTTTCAAACCATATAGGAAATCACTTTGGGGTCAAAATAGGATATTTCTTAATCCTATTTTGATTTCAGCTCTTCTTGGAGTCTGGATTCTGCTAGTCAGTCACATGAAAGTCAGGCAGTGTCTGTCTCTCGGGCTACATGTCAATCCTCTGTAGCCTTAATTGGTTTATCATTCTTATTGCTTTTAAATGTAGTAATAGAAACCATATAATTAGATTGAACTGACAGTTGCTGAAGCAAATGTAACAGTTCATTAGCCACTTGTGTAGACAGCTGATGTGCCTTCTTCAGGAATCCAATGAAAAAATATCAGTGATAGGCATTCACGAAAATAAATGAATTAAAATGACATGCTGAATTAAAATGTAGTTCTTGTTAAAAGACATATTAAAATATGGAATTTGTAATTCTCATGGTTTTAATCTCAGTTGTAAAGGTAGTTCTGTCACTGTCACCTTTACATACCGTAAGTGTTACCTACTGACTGGGTTAGTAACTAGGGAACAGATGACAAAAGTAACTCCAGCTGCTCAGTTTCAGTAATATTAACAAATATCAGCATTGAGCTTAGTTTCTGAATGAAAATGTGTTCTTTTTTGTAGTCGAACTTAAAAGTTCTCATGGAAATCTGCTCAAAAAATTACTTTTTGTTGTTGTTGCTGTCAGTGGCCCCAATGAAGTTATATCAGGTATAATTCTGATCAATATCCAGCTACATATTTTACAGGCATGTGCCCCTTATGGTAAAAAATATGTATTTTTATTTAAAATACAAACAGCTTGATTAAAAAAAAAGGAGTATTTTATATTCTGTAACTGAATTCATTCCCTGGTACTAAGAAGAGTCCAAATGCGTTGCCTTTGCATAGTAACTGATAAGGTAAACAAATTTGATGTTGCAACTCACACCAGTGTGTAAGATCAGCATTGTGTGGCACCCAGGTGTCATTCTTGTGTAGCCACCTTTCAGACCATAAACACCCTTTACACAGTCTCCCCATTTACCTTGCTGAGGTTTGGAGACATGAAATAGGGGTCTCTGCTGTGCTCCTTAGAGTTCTTTTACTTAATTTTGCCCAGCTGAGAAGTGAATTTTGGAAATGGCATATCTAGCTCAAAATACTTGAGATGATAAACTTTGCCGTGAAATCTAGCATTTTATGAGTTTGAAGAGAGGATGCCAGAGAGCATTTTCTCTCTTACAAAGTAAGAATCTTCAATAATACATTTTTAAGAGAGTAATTTGTTTAATCCTGAGAGACAGCTACAATAATCTAAGGTCATTTAAGTGAAAAGAAGCTGCAGAGAAAGTCAGAGCAGCGCCACCTGGGTCAGAACAAACATTTAAAGAAGTAGCGTGTTAATACTTAAAGAATTTATTCATGCATTTTTTATAACTTCTAGCTTTTGTAGTTGAATGTAATGAATGGATCTCCAAGAGGTTGAGTCATCATGCCCGTAGCTGATGCCAGTTTCCAGGCATTAACTTTAATTATTGATGCTTTCCCTAATAGACCTGATGGCACATTTTTAGAGGAAAGGTTCTGGCTTACTAAAGGCATGCCCTGCTGCCGGGCACGCTGGCTGGCCCTGGCAGAGGTAAATGTGGAGCTCCCACTGGCTCTTTAAGGCTTTGTTTCTCAGTTTTTGTTCTTTAATTAATCAGTGCAGAATGATTTCTAAAGGTGAAGTTTCACCTTTAGGCTTAGGTCACTTTGACGTTTCTACCTGGAAAAGCAAACCATGTGTGAAGGGTCTGAGGGGTCTTTCAAAACCTGTGGAGTTGCTTCAGAAGGCAGAGTAATGCTCTGTTTATGGTTCCATGAGGTTACTGAGCAGCAGTTTCCAGGTTGACATGTGCCCCAGGAGTTTTCAATGCCAATGTTTTGTGCTTCAATACCTTGCATCTCCAATATGCATTTCAGCATCTTTTAAAAAATACATTTTTAGGCAGGTAGCTGGGTTCATGAGATGCAAAATAAATGGTCAGTGAAAGGATTAATGACTTGGTTAGAAGATTTAGAGGAAAATTTTGAGTTAAAGAATCCCTGGTATAAGTTGAAACCAAAGTTATATCTCAGGTTAGAATTGTACTTAAATCAATACAAACTCATCTGTAAATTCACCACCTGCAGAGGTGAGGAGGTGAGAAAGAGATGGTGCAGTGCTCACTTTGGGTCTCAATAAGAAATCCCAGACAACAAATGGCTTGAATAAAATAGCTCTTTAATAAGACATAATTAAAAGTGGAATAACAATAGTGAGTAAATCCCCTTCAGATGCTGGGCACCTCACACTCATGAGGTGTCAGACTCTGTTTGGACTTTCCCATAGGATGCTGTGCAGTGGCCTCCATGGAGAAGTGTTCCTTTTTTCCAGACCTTCAAGCTATTACATACTTTTCTTACAAGAAAACAACTCTATTCATAAAGGATATCCACATGAAAACTTCTTCCTGTACTTTTAGACAAAGGCAAGGGCGTGCAAGTGGTGTAATTCCTGCGGGCTGCGGTTGTCCTGCAGCCAAGGGATGGTGGGTCTGCCCAGCCCAGCCTGAAGGCCACACTGGACATGCAGCAGGTCAACTACCTGCTCAGGTTAACCCTTGTGTAGTTCACTAACTCATTGATGTGGAGTGGTATCCTGGTCACCATGGATATACCCTCTTGTCTGGAATACATTCATAGAGTCATAGAATGTGTTAGGTTGGAAGGGGCCTTTAAAAGGTCATCTAGTCCAACCCCCTGCAGTAAGCAGGGACATCTTCGCTAGATGAGGTTGATCAGCGCCCCATCAAGCCTGACCTTGAAAATCTCCAGGGATGGGGCCTCCGCCACCTCTCTGGGGAACCTGTTCTGGTCATCTACCACCTTCATATTGAAGATATGGGTCCTCTTTTGATTTGAGAGTGAATGGCCACAGGCAAGTTTTCTCCAGAAGGATTGAACCAAGCCATGTGGTTTGACTGCAGCATCCTTGTGAACAAAATCTGAACCTTGTGTGTGAGCCATCTCTCTCACTTAGGTGTGGTTTTATAAAAGCTGTGAAGGGAAATGGAGTTACGTGTCCATTGTGTGAGATCAGTCAGAGCTCAGTGCAATTTTGTTCTAAAGGTAAAAGCACATGGACAACAGTGATCATGAATGAAATAAGGCAGAAAATCAGCAAAATAAACTGAAAATCATGGCATTATATTGTCCTTAACAAACCTTTTAATATCATACATTATTATTTTACGATATTATATATCACAGAAGCAACAACAAAAAGTGTAACAGGGAAAAAAGAGAAGGTGGGAGTTTTTTTAAAGTATCTTAGTTTATGTTATGCCTATTATACCTTTACATTTGTACTTTTGGATTTTTTAAACATTTCCCTATGTTGATATCATGATAGTTGCTTATCATATGCAAATGAAGGCACACAACAGCCACGACTGAGGCTTAATGCATAAGAGAGGCTAGTTCGTTAGTACTTTAAACCTCACTGCTAGCTGGTTGCAAACAAATGAAAACAGGTAGATCAGGTCCAGTTTACAAATATCAGTCACGTTGTGCTGAATAAAAATTTGGTGGAATCAGTCTTTGATTAAAGTGGTGCAAGCTGTTGGAAGAGAAACTTTTATTGGTTTTAAAATGTTCCTACACCGTTACCAAAAGAAGCCAAGTTTTAAGCTGAATTAAGGTTTTCAAGGCAACACTTCTCCTATTTTTTATCAGTCAAAAATCCCAATATTAGTTTTGCTTAGAGCACAAAGTGTATGTGAGAAAGCACACAGTTTTGTACTGATCTAAGGTCAGGAGTTTTCAAAACTGGTGGTTCTGATTTCTGACTTAAGCCATCCCTTCAGCCTCCACATTCTTTAATTGGCTATGCGAGGGACTCCCAGTGAGTGTCAGCACTTTCTATTTTTATAATAATATTTTGAAAAGAATAATTTTCTCCTGTTATCTGGATACAGTCCACCACATCCCCCTGTTCCTCTACCTGGGTCTGTGTGGTCTTTTTTTACCATAACACCTCAACCACATCACAAGGTCATAAGCTGGGCAGTACGTAAGACCCCCCACTCTTGTAGTTCATAGAATCATAGAATATGTAAGGTTGGAAGGTCATCTTTAAGTTGTAAGTTATCTTTAAGTAATCATCTGTAATCATCTTTAAGTAAGACATATAATAGTCATTATATGCTTTTAATTTTTTTTCCTGTCTCTTCACTTTCTTATTTTCTATCCCTACAAGTTTGTGTAGTAGGTGTCACAAGTTTGTGTAGTAGGTGTCACAGGTGCCTAAGGGTTTGGTCCCAAACCAGGTTTTCCCTGTTGTGAAGGATTTGAGCTATGAGTCCGATGGTGAGATCTCTAAAGTAGATCAGCAGCAGGGTTTCAAGGTAATGAACATGAGAAGAAAGTATTCTCTGAACAACTTCCATGGCCCAGCTGCTTGCTTTGGCCTTCAGTTCTTACAGTTGCTGTTCCGCTTCGGTCTACAAGCACCTCCATCCACTTAGAGAGCTGCACTGACAAGTCCTTAGGATGCTTTTGTATCTTACAGCATATCTTGTGAATTGAAAAGAATTGCGTAGTCCCTGATGGTGTGAAAACATTCAGAACATTGTGCAAGAACTAATTCCTGACAATTTTTCTTTTGCTGAATCTACCACCTCTGTTTTTATACACTTGTCCTTCTTTCAGCCTTCTTGAAGTCCAAAATACGTTCTTGGCCTTCTTCTGGCAGAAGAATAGATAGAAATGTGGCTGCTGAGGAGCACAAATCATGTCCATCCATAATGCTTAATGTTCCATTACCACATTTGTTCTTTAGTTTTGCTTTCAGATTTAAGCACATTATTAATGTATACTTGTAGTTAGAGCCCCAACGTGATATGGCCTCGCTTTTTACAGCAACTCAGTCAACCTTGGCTGGGGGAATGTTCCCAGTATTATTTTTAGAAATGTGATTGTTGAAACCTATCTTTAGAATTTTTTTGTTGTCCTTTTTATTTTCTCTAAAAATTGTTCCCTTTTTCTTAAGAAGATTCATATACATCAGGCATTTTTGCCAGTAATTTGTGACCGAGCTTGTTGATGCAATATTTGATCAAATTATATTTTTCATGCATAAATTTAATAAGAATTACATATGTTTGTATTAAAAGTAAAATTTTTAAGTAGAAACTTTAACCTTTCATTCTTGTAATAGGTTTGGTTGGTTTTTTACTATATAAGATATGGCAGCTAGGGGAGACCAGAGTGAGAGATGCTCAGGTGCTCAGTTGCTGCTGTTACTGATCCATGTCATCCTGTCCTTGTGTGTCATCAGTGTATTACCCACGTGGAGGCAATGACTTGTCCCATCTCTGTAATCTCCCTTGTGCCAGCACAGGTTCATGTTGGCTGTGAAGGGAAACTGAACTGGGGACTTACTCCAAGTTGAAAGGGATCCAGCGGCAGCAAGAAGCAGTAAGCTCCTCAGAGCAGTTTGGACTCATAACTGCTTTTGCCAGCAGAAGGAGAGGTTGATGTAGATGCAGGAATGTGCAGCAGCAGAGAGAGGTGAAATAACTTCTGGCTTATTTGAAAGTGAAACTCTGGTGAGCAAACAAGCCCCTAGAAATGCTTGGGGTGGCAATGTTCCTTGTCAACAGTACCCCAAACAGAAGAATCCCAACACCTTTCGTTCCTTTTCATTACTGCAAATAGATTGTAACTTTTGTTGGTTTACTATTCCTATCCACTTTCCAAATCTGTTTCCAAGTCTCTCATCCTATTCCCTTCTGGAATACAGAATTACAGAATCACAGAATATTAGGAGTTGGAAGGGACCTTGAATGACCATCCAGTCCACACAGGAACGTGTCCAGATTGGTCTTGAATGTCTCCAGAGAAGGAGACTCCACAAACTCTCTGGGCAGCCTGTTCCAGTGCTCCATCACCCTCACAGGGAAAAAGTTTTTCCTTATGTTCACATGGAACTTTCTATGTTCCAGTTTGGACCCACTGACCCTTGTTCTATCACTGGCCATCACTGAGAAGAGCCTGGATCCTTAGATTTATTCTCAGTTTTATTGAAAGACTGAAATGATTGTCAAGGGTTTTGGTGCACACCGAATATATCCCTTTGTGAGTAACAAAACAGTATTTATAGAGGTCAGGCTCTTTACAGTGTCTAAACACCTGTGGGGTTCCCCACAGCTGAGCAGTTTCCTTCTACAAAGTTGTGGCTTCTAATTAGGTGGCTGATGATGTCTCCTGCCAAGATTAGAGAAAGGATTTCCTGTGGCAGATGAAAGCAGGTGCCTCCTTCATGACAAGTGGAAAAAGGCTTGTGCCTTACATGTTACAGAATGTACCCAGGCCCTGCTGGGGCCTCTGCTAATTTCTTTGTTTACCTCATACATCACAATGTCTTGTGAACTGTAACAGGTAACACTGCATTTTGTCCTCTTTGTAATAAACATTAAAACATCACTCTGCATGCTTGTACCTCTTTGTAAAAAGCAGGGCAAATCCTATAATTTTAAGGCAGCTTAATTATTTTTAAATAGTGCCTTGAAATCAAACATTAGCTTTTACTTAAGTGTTAAAATCTGCAATGTGAGGCGAAGAAGTTAAATAACTATCCAAGAGATGCATTGGGAACTAGTGCTGGCCCAGATTAGAGACCATGAGAGCTCTTGGTCTCGTATGGACCCCAGCAAATTTTGCTCTGACATCACCTGATGATCAACAGGTCTCTTCAAAACTGGATCAAAACCAGATCTGTTTTGTTTCAGAAAACAGCACCAATCCGGTGTCCCGGTCAGGAACATGTCCACCAGATGGTGCTGCGGGATAGCTGATTGTCTGGGGAGCACTTTGATGGAAGCACTTTGGGGAGCACTGATGGGCTGGGGAACACACCCGAGAGCACTTTGGCTTGGTGAGGTCCTCCTGCAAAGATTGCAGGTAAGAAAATGACCACGGAATTGGAGCAGAAACCGAAATCATTCCTGGAATGATGACTTTTATCTTAGGCTTGGTATGGTATTTTATAAGGACATAAGTTGATCTGTGGTTTTTCTCTCGTCATGTTTGCTAAAAGTAAATCATAGAATCATAGAATTACAGAATCTCCTGAGCTGGAAGGGACCCATAAGGATCATCAAGTCCAACTCCTGGTTCCACACAGGCTCAGCCAAGTCAGATCATGGGACTGAGTGCATTGTCCAGATGCTTCTTGACCTCAGTCCAGCTGGGTGCTGGGACCACTTCCCTGGGGATCCTGTTCCAGTGCCCAACCACCCTCTCAGTAAAGAACCTCTTCCTGATGCCCAGCCTAAACCCCTCTGTCTCAGCTTCATGCTGCTCCCACTCTATTCAATAATGTATTGCAAAGTTATTTACCCTTTATATAAACACAGAAAAATCTGCACTCAGGGTTACATCTCACATTTAGCCACTCATGCTTTAGTGGGAGACCGATTCTTTCAGGCAAGTGTGGCTCATACACGAGCTGTCCCTGAGGAACCTTGTTTAGTGTTTTATAACAAACCTCAGAAAGCCCCTGGTTACAAATACTGTCATTTTTCCTGAAGGAAGTAAGAAGGTAATCTGAGGTGGTTTTCACTACACTGGACTCTTTCACATTTCCATTCATACTTATCCATGTCCCAGTACTTCAAATAAACAGTGATTACATGACTTTTTGAATCTAATTTGGAAAGTCAGACTTAAGTAGCTTTATACATCCCGCAGAAAACAAGTTGTTGAACTATTTCTCATTTTGTTCTTTGCATATAAAAGTCTCAAAGGAATGGTAAGACCTTGAAGATTTTTGTGATCTCTTGGCAGTAACAAGACTAGAAATTTGTAGGCTCATGGCTCCTTTTTGTTGTTGTTCTGAAAGAAGTTGTGACTAACCTTGCCAGCCTTAGGCTTGAACATTTTCAAATTGATTTTGCAAAATTTCCTCCAATTTCCAGAAGAAAGGCCCCATTCCACGATGGACATTTTTCATTTCATGATATCTCTTTGGCCTTTCCTCAACTCCCATTGCTACACAGTTAGGCTTCCTTTGCATCCATGTCTACTTTTGCCAATATATTTCTGAAATTTGAGATTATCTAAAATTTTTTTCAACACACACACACAAAGGAAGGATTTTGGATAGTAAGAGTTTTTCTCATGATTAATTTTCAAATTAATTTGCCTTCCTTCCCTACCAAAGAAAAAGACTGCAAAGTTTATCCTTCAGCTAGTATACCTATATTTGGGCACTACTGCCTCCCGAGGCTTGATTTTTCTCTTTTCTAAAACTGGATCTTAATAATAAATGTGAGAAAGGGCGGTCATAAATTCCACATTCATCTCATTTAGATCCCAAAACATATCACTGTATCCACACTTCCTTTGGCTTCTTCATAATCCTGTGACTATTTCGTTCTCTGCCACTAGGTATCAGCATTGCTCTGACTATTCTTAGGGTATTGTCAAACACTTAGCTAGAATAACAGATACTGCTGTTTAACTTCATCCCCAGCAAGGAAATGATTCACTGGTGGGGTCTACAGCCTCAATCTGTTTTTCTGTAGCAAATGATCTCTTAGACCACAGTTTATATGCACATATGCATATTAATCTATTTTTGAAAATCTATTTATTACACATATATTTGTTGCATTTATCTATTTACACATATTTATCTAGATGCATATTTATCTAATGCACATCTGTTTGCAACAGGTGTGTATTATATTTATGTGATCTGTGTAAGGAACATATCAAAGAACAGTTCAACTTGATGGTTTACAAGGAAGAGTTTCCAAAAGCTCAAAGCACAAATGCGAGCAAATTCAGGCAGAGAGAGGCTTTAGGCAGTATAATGAAAATAATAGTTAGGTGTCATTCAAGCACATTTTACTAGATGCCAAACCCTCAATTATGTAAGATCATAAATTAAGAATTAAGAAATAATGAGAAAAAAAATAGGGGACATTTCTTGAAAGGCAAAAGACAAAGGGAAAGCCAGGAGTTTTCATTATCTGAAGTGCCTGGCACTGGTACTGGTCCACTTCAGATGCAATTGGTTGAGCATTTAACTTTAATCTGGAAAGGACAGAATTGCTTATTACATATTTCTGTTTTCCTTTGGGAAAGAGTTCAGCCAGCAGAGATTGTAGCTTCTGTGATGATAGAGATGTATTTTTCATTCGTGGAGTAATTAGAAGGAATCTTAAAAAGACTGTGTCGTGTCACCATCACTTTAGAGATCTTCAGATAACTTGTGTTGACTAAGCAAACGCTAAGGTTCCAACCAAAGCCAAAGACACAGGAAGAAAGCAGATACTAATGGAATGACTTGGTGATTTGGATACAATTTTTGGTATTTTTGTTACAGTGCACATACAGATGCAGAGGGTGGGTAGGGTATTTTCAGCACTCACTGCTTAGCATCCCAGGGAGTAACAAACCTGGTCATGCTGCAGTTTTACAACAGATAGCCAAAGGACCATGAAATCCCAGTGCAATTTGCTGGGAAAGTAGTCACAAAAGCTAATATAACTCTGGGGTGGTATAAAAAAGAGAAATATCAAGACCTGAATTGAAGAATAGCATTGAAAATTTGGGAAGCTTGAAAGAAGAGCTGCAGAAATGGTTTAAGAATAAGAGAACCTACTCTGTCTGCTGATATCTGAAATATCAGGAGAGCAGGTTTCCTCAGAGACCTGGAGAAAAGCTCTGAGCCCTTGAAGCAGTGGTCTGAGCCAGGGGTCTGGCTCAGGCTGGCTTCCCACAGAGCCAGGTTTGGTCCGTCTGCATGCATGGCACAGCCAGCCTGCTCTGGGCAAACTGGTGTCAGGAAGGTGTGAGCTGCCCCATGAAACATTCCAGGGACCAGGAACCAAAACGAGAGAAATTAAAGCAAAAATATGGTGTACTTCTAAAAATGGAGTGCTATTAACCATTGAAACTACTTCCTTGAGCTCACTTCTCTCTTAGTGGAAATACTTGTAGCAAAAGTGGATTTTTTTTTCTTCTTAAAGATAAGTATTAATTGAGGCAGGAATTAATTTCTTCTGGTTTCTCATGTGTTTTTCTATTCTAGTTTTTGTTCATTTTGAAAAACAATAAAAGCACTTCGGCTAATTATTTGAAAATTTTAAATAATTTCTCCATAGTTAATTTCTAAATGAAACGGGCTTTGTTTTAAAAAACAGTATGATTATTGGTTTATTATATATAAACAGTAAATAGAATCATAGACTTACAATTGTATTCTCAATGCAGTATCTAGTTGTAAATTTATTCTATGGTTCTTTTCTTTAAATTTGCTATTTTTAATGGAATAAATTTATGCTAAGATTTGTATAGTCATTCCACTGTGTTATTAATATATATTAAAATGCAAGAATTATCCAATAGAGTATTTAACAACTTTAAGAAGCATTTTACTAAGAAGCACCATCTCAGGTGACTCATATTCTCTCATGCCAATTCATTTTTAGCAATTTGAGCAGGATGATTTATCATTTAAAAAGATGGAATAACTTCAAATGTAAATACACTTATAATCCTTGACTGTACGTCTAGGCAGAAATCCACGTGTGCATTAAAACTGCCCATGGACAGGCATATTTCCCTGGTAAATGTATATCCCCCTGAAGACACTTCTATTGGGAAAGGATGCCAATACTTGAATGTACTGTAAATCACTTTGAAGTGGTCATGATAACCATGAACATGTTCAAGGCCAGGTTGGATGAGGCCCTGAGCAACCTGATCTAGTTGAGGGTGTCCCTGCTTCTTGCAGGGGGGTTGGACTAGATGACCTCTGGGAGTCCCTTCCAACTCTAATCATTCTATGATTCTATATTTATGAAAAAAATATGACCTGTGGCACATTAAGTCTTAGAGAATGGTGACCTTGTCTGTAGGAACTGATGCAGGAACTTGCACTTCCAACCCAACACACCATCCACGCTGCTCCAGCATGCTGCTCCTGGGAAGGATGGTAGCTGTTTGCGACAGCAGAGCCTTGGGACTGAGCGCCCATCATCTTCCCTGCAGGCACGGTCAGCGCTAATACAGTTATGAGGCTTCTGGACTACAACTTGCATGCAGCTGGCTTGAAGCGTGGGCAGAGCAAACACAGAGTAGCATCCATCTGGATAGATGTGGTACTGAGAAGGGAGGCACCAGGACCACCTTCTGGCAGCAGCAGGTGTGGCCAAGCCTCCACAAACATCTGACTTTGCTCTGATTCACATGAAACTTGCCAAGCTGATGACTGGAATTACACGGTATCGCTTCCTGATCGTGACGCTGGCAGATGTGCTTTCGTCCTACAGAACTGGTTCCCTATGACTTAGCCAAAGTCAATGGGTTCAAATACAGTGAGAAGAAAGCCTTGGCATATTTGATGGCACCAATGCACGTCACAGACCCCTGATGTGATTAATGGGACAGAGTCTAGCTGTAACTGGTGGAGTCCCTCAGGGATTGGTAACGGGACCAGTAATGTTCAATATATTCATTGATGACCTGGACAAGAGAATAGTCAGCAAGTTTGCTGATGACACAAAGCTTGGAGGGGTGGCTGACACACCAGAAGATTTAGATAGGTTGGAGAGCTGGGCAGGGAGATGTTTAATGAGATTTAACAAGGACAAGTGTAAGGTCTTGCATCTGTGGAGGTACAATCCCAAGTACCACTATAGGGTGGGGACTGGCCTGTTGCAGAGCAGTGTACATGAGAGGGACCTGGGGGTCCTGGTGGACAGCAGGGTGGCCATGAGCCAGCAGTGTTCCCTCATGGCCAAGAAGGCCAATGGCATCCTGGGGTGTATAGAAAGGGTTGTGGCTAGTGGGTCAAGAGAGGTCCTTCTCCCCTTCTACTCTGCCCTGATGAGACTTTACCTGGACTATTGCGTCCAGTTCTGGGTCCCTCAGTTCAGGAAGGACATAGAAGGAGTCCAGTGCAGGGCCACCGAGATGATGGAGTGAAACACCTTCCTTATGAGGACAGGTTTAGGGAGCTGGATCTCTTCAGCTTGGAGGAGACTGAGGGGTCAAGTCATTAATGTTTGTAAATATGTTAAGGGTGAGTGCCAGGAGGACAGAGCCAGGCTCTTCTCAGTGATGGCCAGTGACAGGACAAGGGGCAATGGGTCCAAGCTGGAACATAGGAAGTTCCATGTGAACATAAGGAATAACTTTTTCCCTGTGAGGGTGACAGAGCACTGGGACAGGCTGCCCAGAGAGTTTGTGGAGTCTCCTTCTCTGGAGACATTCAAGACCAATCTGGAGGCATTTCTGTGTGGTTTAATCTAGGTGATCCTGCTTGGGCAGGGGGTTGGACTAGACGATCTTTTGAGGTCCCCTCCAACTCCTGACATTCTGTGATTCTGTGCTGCATGACCCAACACACCTCTGGATATACTGTGCTCTTGCTGGAAGTTAGGAAGGTCTTTCAGGGTAAACTCACAGAGGCTTATCAAAGATGTGCAGACCTCCAAATAGATGCAGTTATGCACCTAATCTAATAAAATGGGTGTTATTTCATTTCTGTTTAACAGAAGAAACTCTGGGTAAGTGTGTGTGTGAGAAAGAAAATGAATTCTGTGCTGGAGGTATGTCTCAAGCTATTCCTTCACAGCAGGCACTATAAATTTGCCTGGCTCACTTGCTACCAAACTGGGCATGAATGCCAAAACACAAAATTACCACAATTCAGAAGTCTTACAAACATAAAGGCCTCCTCTGTGGTCGGCTCTGCATCCCGTTTCTGCAGCCTGTGGAGAGTGCCTCGGATCACCCTCTCTCTATATGCTCTTGGAAAATCCTTCTGCCTTCCTCATGCCAAAATAAGAGGCTTCCCTGTTGTCCTTTCCCACTCTGCCCTGGATTTTATTTTGCTTTTAGGGAAAAACATGGTTGACTGGAAGGGATGGGAGATTTCCTCACCTTCCGATGGTGATACCTTAAAAAAAAGTAAATGGTCAACTCATCTTTCTCTCCAGTGGCCACTGCCACCACCAGAGTCTCCCTTTTCACCCTGTATATGGGGAGAGGTAGCCATGGCATCAACCTTTTCTGATTTCCCTTTTGTTTGAAAGGCCCTTACATACTGCCACAAAGATGAGGTCGTTGGTCAGGAATGACACCAGGAAAATTGTCAGATTGAGTTGTTGTCTCTTTCCAATGTAATACAGTTTTGTTGAGTTAAGCAGCAGATGTATCATGAAATTAGACTTCATCAAGCATTTAGCAGGTCATTTCTAATGTTATTCCATATTTGTCTAATCTATACAGATAGATTTTCTTCCTTTCCCTGGGTCCAATTTAATTTAGAACAAAAATAGTCTGGATTTTGCAGGACAGAAGCCCTAAAAAATTAAATTTTTTATGGCTTCTGGATATTAAAAAAAATTGAATCAGGCACCTCATGAGTACATTGGTCCTTCCTCTGCAGATCTCTTTAAATCTGCCATACAGCAGTATAATTTCCAGATACCACTGCTTGGCTGGAAAGGAGTTAGATAACATGGGAAACCAATAGAGATATAATTATTAATATACAGAAATTCACTGTGACACCATTGTAAGACTTTAACTGTATTAAAATGGATAGGATTAGAAAATGCAGGCAGTGGAATGCATTGTGTTAGGCACACAAATTTTGTGCTATCACACTCTTCCTCAGCCTCATCTTCCCACTGCCCCCTTCATCTTGACATGGCTGGTTTCAGCAACAGGGACGACTGCCCAGAGCTGTCAGCATACCAAATCCTGCATGGAGAGGAGCATGTTGGTGGTGGTTTCTCCCATTTCTTCTGTCTGTTCCTAGGGAACCTGCTTTGACAGGGGGGTCGAACTTGATCTCTCAAAGTCCCTTCCAACCCCTACAATTCTGTGACTCTGTGATCTCACTTTAGGATCTGCTCAGAATCATTTCTGTACATGCTGTACACCTTGCTTTTTCTTCATCAGTTCACAAGGCTCATTTGCATCTAAACGAGATATATATGGAATGTTTTATGACTTTGGTGCTTGGTCTCCCATCCCTGCACTCCCCCAGGCTGTATTTTTATCCTGCAGTCACAGACAGTTCGCTCCACACAGAAAACCCACTTGTTGTCACGATCTGTTACAGATTTACATATGTGTTGCACCACACGCTTGTACAAAGTGAAGGAAAAGCTCAAACAAAGTAGGTTATAGTAACCTGCTCATTAGCTAATTGCACCTACAACTAGGCAAGTTAAAATAGAGCCCTGGATGGGCAGAGATGGATCTGGGTAAAGCTGGGGGGGTGATTCTGGATGTCAATGCAAACACATCTCATATTTCTAAACAAAAGCTAGCTGAAGGTATGGTGAGAGGCATGGTACTGCCTCTGCATTTCAAGCTCAGTTTTCATTGTAACTTGCTATATGCATTACAGAAAGATGTGAAGATCCCAATTAAAAAGAGTAGCACACTTCTATTTCAGTAAAAATGCACTTTCACGCAGATACTTCAGAGTAAGAGGTTTATTAAAAAGCATAAAACCCTGTTTCTTTTATCAACAGGAGATGCACAGTGCCCTTTTCAGAAACATAGAGGCTTTTTCTCCTTGCTGCTCCCCATGGAGTTATTACAGACTCTTGCTGGTAAAATGTAACTTTACCAAATATTAAAAAAGAATACTTTTTTTTTTTTTGAAACAGTAGTGAGAATCTGTTAATTACTGAGTTCAAATGTAGCCAGTTCTAATAGCTTCAGAAATCATTGTTTTGCAGCATCGTTACTGCTTTTATCTGCCTTGATATGCTGCCATTACACTGCCTGCATTTCCCTGGGTGTGTACTGCAGGTTCCAGCTCCCCAAGTGCAGTGAAGCTGCTCTAATTCGCATCGCTCTGCACGACTGGAGAATAGGCTGCTAAAAACCACACCTGGAGCCAACGTGTGTAACATGCAGCTTCCAACACTGCTAAACAAGTACACAGCAGCGGTATGTTTCTACTCATGAAGCTTCCAATTTCCCCACAAACTGAACAACATCTTGAATAAAATAGTTTTTGAGTCAGCTTTTTGCAGTTTATGAAGTGCAAGTTCAGTAGAGTATCAGTATATCAAAGACACCTGCTTTCCAGAAGGTACATTTAAGCCATTATAAGGCAAGGCATTGAGAGCTGCTGTGAGGATGCTAATGAAAAGTCTGACAGCCACGAAACTGAAGAGGACAATATATAAATACAGCAAGCAGCAGAACAGTTGTGCATTTCAAATGATGCCACAGTCCTCATTGAAGAGCTTTGCCTCTGCTTGGGAACTGGTAATAAATTGCTGTACTCTTGTTCTGGAGTTGGAGGGGAACCTATGGACTTGGTACCAAAGTGGTGCTAAGCACTGTTTACTTAATGTTTGGGTGCCTTCTGCCAAGCACAGCCCCAGAGCAGGTAGGACCCTGACCTCTTCCAGAAACCAACACAAGAATTAAGTACTTAAATATGCGTAGAGAGCTCTGGAGTGAGAACAGGGCACAAGGAGAGAAGTGTAGTGAGATTGCCACTCACCTTTCAGGCCTGATAATAAATTACCATAATTTTAAGACACCAGAAACTCAGCAATGCCTATGCTCAGCTGTTGTGGACTGTGTGGACTTCTAAAGCTTTTGGCAGTATGGGGATTATGTATGGTCCAAGATGTATGTATCCAGGGTGATTGGATGTTCCCCTTCCCTCTGTCTCTCCTTCCTTCACCTGCAGAATTATTCAATGTTGTTATTCATTGTTTATACAGGCCTGGGCAACCAAGACCTGGTTTATTTATCCTGTACAAAACAGACAGGGATCTCCTGGAGAGAGTCCAGCAGAGGCCACAAGGATGATTTAGTGCCTAGAGCATCTCCACTATGAGGAAAGGCTGAGTGAGCTAGGGCTGTTCAGCCTGGAGAAGAGAAGACTGAGAGGGGATCCCAAAAAATGTTTATATATATCTCAAGTGTGGGAGACAAAGGGAACTGGCCAACCTCTTCTCAGTGGCCTGTGGGGACAGGACAGGAGGCAATGGTCACAAGTTGGACCACAGGAGGTTCTGCACCTATGTACAAAAGAACTTTATGGTGAGGGTGACAGAGCACTGGAACAGGCTGCCTGGGGGGTGTGGAGTCTCCTTCTCTGGAGATATTCCAGACCTGTCTGGACACTGACCTGTGTGACCTGCTCTAGGGAACCTGCTTTGGCAGGGGAGATGGACTCGATGATCTCTCAAAGTCTCTTCCAATCCCTACAATTCTGTGAATTTCTGTGAAATATTGTGGGGAACCGAAATCCAGGTGAGCCCACCAGCCATGTAATGTAGACTGTCCTATGAATTGTGATTTGGATGTTCGCCTGGAGAGTAGGAGATACAGATTTGAAGTTTCATAGACTGAAAAGGTCTACCCCATTCCACGTTAGTGCTTGCACACAAAGCAGCCTCCACATATCTCTGTGCAGTCAGAATGCAGGCTTTTTGCTTGTCCATCCAAAAGCAAAACCACGGGTACTTACAAGTGTCCTCACATGGCTGCATCTTGCTGCTCAGATTTGAATCACTCACAGAAAACTGGAAGTGGATTTAATGTCTCAGTAATCCATCATTAGAGGTTTATTAACTATGAAGAGTCTTTCAAGGCTGGAAAGATGATTGATGTTACCTCAAGAGTCATCTAGGAAGCACTATAGATTTCAAGCCAAGACTTATTCATAAGACCCCAGAGGATGTGAAAGGGAGAACATCTTCTAAAAACATAAATGTCCTGGGTAATCAGAGCAACCTCAGAATATATCACTGGTATTTGCATGCTAATGATGCAGCTAACACTGTACCTTTACTTCCTTCTTCATTTAATTTGATGGAAAAAAAAATCTATATTCCTTGAAGCGGAACAGTATGAACACCTGCAGTTACCAGGTGAATTCCCAAACATTGAGACCCAGAGCAGAGTGTCTCAAGCCATTTTGTTAGATGTTAGAAACAAAACAAAAAAAAAATCTGAAAGTTTTGTGCTTTAAGAACTACAAGTAGAGTTCTAGCTTGACCTTCTTGCATGTTGCTGCATAAATATTGACAAAATACATAATTATAATAAATAAGTTTTATTAAACGTTAGCCTGGTACTGATGTCGATGGTTTGATTGATTATTCATGCAGAACTGATGTTGTGTTTATGGCCATACAGTGAAAGTACCTAAGAAATAATATTAAACAAGTGGTACTTAAGCATGTTTTTGGTTGGTATGGAAGAATATGGTCAAGTTGCTAATAAATCTTTAGCCAAAACCAAACACACGTTTTTGGAAACCAAAAACTTCAGAAATCACACAATTATTTGTATTTAATCCCACTATTTTTCTTTAATTGAATGTACTCATCCTATCCTGGTGTACAAGCTGCAATATTGCACCGAGTGAAATAAGGACATCATGCCTAATTGAAAAACCCATGCCAGAATTTATTTTATTAGAAGCAAATTTTAAAAGTCAGAGAAAATGAATCATTTCCTAAATTAATGTGTCACTTACTAACTGTCATTAAAACCTTGTTAATTTGATCCAGTGACAAAGCTAATTAAGAAGATATATGTTCTTCTAAAACTTAATGAATATTTTACGCACTTTGTTCCTTAAGCATCTTCCTCAGTTGGTTTAATAGACAACGGCAGCGTTGTGTCATTCTCTGCTGGACAGAGGAGCTGTTGATGACCTGGCACGAAGCGGTAATGAGGCACTGCAGGCAGATCTAATAGCAGGCAGCCCTTCTTGGAAGTGACAGCTCTGTTGAAAAGCTGAAGGGTGAAGGCAGAATGTCTGAGAGAGGGCAGATCTTCCTCATCATCAACACATGGCTGAAGGCAGAGACTAGTAATAAGTCTTCTAACATAAATGTAATTATGAAACTATGGAAATAGTAGAAGTCTTGCCCATGGCAGGGTGTTGGGACTAGATGCATTAAGGTCCATTCCAGGCTGAATCATTCTATGATTCTATGATATCTCTCCTGTGCCCAGCCTTATGCTCCTTGACTACCTTAGAAAGAATTTCTTTTACCTATCAAAGTGTACAGTGCCTTTTGGGATCTTTTTTGTCATCAATGTAGGTGGAGATTTAATTTGATAGTATCTCTATATGATTATTTTCACAAGAATTTAAACAAAAATATGCGGGACTACTAAGATCTCATCCAGTTTTGTAGTGTAACCATGTAGAAATAATGCAACTATTAAAACAGACTTCCCTTTTATTACATCTCTGTAATAATTTAAAAGCACATTCTACTATTATTCCCCTCTCCTCCTCCTTTAGTCTTACTTTCTGATATTGTCATGCAACCCCTCTCTCAGTCTTACAGGTATTACTTATTGCTTCCTGAACCATTTCTTTTAATATTGGATATTATTTTGACCCTAACAATCAAATTATAGATTCTCCTCACAATAATTTATGCACCTAGAGTAGCTGAGAGGCTCTTTTATACCATATGCCTTCCATCTTGCTGACATCTTCAGGTTTTTAGTCTGGATGTCTTCATTGACATTGCCTGTAATGCTTTTTAGCTGGTGGAGATCTCACCATAAGATTTTGTAGGTCTGTGTGAATGTATACTGAAGTGGAGCTTTAAGACCACAGCCTAATACAACACAAAATAACAAAGGTTGTTCATTATAAAGATGATAATAACAAATTAATGTAACAGTTACACATTGAAAACCAGAAAATTTGGTCTATACATTACAAAGAAAGTCTTGGAAAAGTTAAATGGTACAACAGGGAGAGTATCCTCATGATATAAGTACAATGCAACGTTGAATCTGATGGGAAGCCACCTTGTTTGTGCCATATAACTGGGGATCGAGATATCTGACAGATTCAAGTAACCTGACCCTCTTTAATGTGTCTCACCAGATAAACCTAGAAGTTGCATTTGGGGATATAGCTGAAGTTGTCTGGAACTTGGGGAAAAAAAGACTTCATGAATTTTGGATGAAAGGGCAGGTGACTCAGGAGGACTACAGGATGTTGTGAGGTTGATGGGAAGGGTTTTTAGAGATGTTGCCTACGTACAATGCCTGGTAGCTCTGAATGGAAATCTAGCTGCTTGGTAGAGCTGAGACTCTGGCCACTTCATTCTGCTACAGAGACTAATACTTCTGTGGGGTCTTGCTATTTCTTAGTGAAAACTTGCAGGCTCCTCATGGCATTTGCACACAGAATCAGACACATGCACAAATATGCTCAATTGACAAAGAATGAAATAAAAACTGATAATATAATCCTTCTTTTAATAAGTATAAAATACTGGAGAACAATCAGTTCAGCTAGAGATAAGAATTGTAAACAAATTTAATGTCTAGAAGTCTAGAAAATAATTTGTTCCAGGGTTACATTATTGTGATTGCCATGTCAAACAGAGTATCTTGACTGACTTTGTTTAGGTTTGGGTTTTTTCCAATATTTCACTTTTAAAGTGGAAGTATTTTACTTACAAAAAATCAGTCCTTTCCAATCAAAAGAAATATTCCAGCTAAGAAAAAAAGTTGCCTCCTTTCTGATTGTAAACATCTCAGCTACGGACTTTCTTTGTTTGGTGCTTGAACCAGGTCTTGGACACTTGATCCCTCATTGACAAAAAATACTGCAGGCTTGAAAATAGTAAGAGCTTGTCAAGATATGTTCCTAAGCAGGCTGTGGAATGACTCCTTCTGCTTATTCACCATGGCTTCTGCTACCAGTTGCATCAGCAGATGACTCTCTTTCTGTGCTCTATTGTTCAGGATATGAGTTGGTAGCCACAGTCTGTGTCCCCTGTGAACAGCTTGCTGGGGACCACACAAAATTCAGTCCTGCTAGCCTTTTTGTCTCATTTAAAGAAGAGATTTCCCTACATTTCAACTCCACAAGGTCATTCTCCTAAAATTGGAAATGTGAGGATATAGCTGTAGCTGAAGGAGCAGCGAGCACTGGCACCCTTCTATGTGTGCTGCACTCACTCCTCCCAAGTGTGGGGTTTCTTAAAGTGTCACAGAGATGTCTGAGAGATGCTATGCCACTATATGTGTTAAATCAGGTACTGAGTTTGGAAAAATGATTCTCCTCTCCAATGAACTGCAATTGAATCTACAGCATCTTCTTTTTAAACCCCACGTAAATTTGGCTAGCGAAATTGATATGGCCTGAAATCTGACAGCTCAGGAGAATATATTTAATTTTTTTCTATAATTTCAAACCAAAGAAATTGCCTTGATCACATCAGCAAAGTGTCTGGGCAGAATATGGATGACAATCTCATTTAATTTTATTTTAACCTGTCTCTAAATGCATACTTGTTCCGTTCAAATTTCCTTCAGATCAAAATGAAGCAATCATGTTCCAGACAGAAGAAAATAGTATTCTGAATGATAGTGTACTTCAGCTTTCCTATCACTTGCCTTTGGAAACAAAATGCAAGATTGTTAGTTCTTGCACCTTGTCAATCTCTGATTAGATTTAGTTATAATTGTGGACCTGCTACTTGTGGGAAATGCAGATCTTGTGGTGGTAAATGCACATGTGAATTTAAGCGGTGTTTGACATCACCAGTGCATGGGAACATCTAGGAAAAGATTTTTGTATTGCTTAGAAACCACTCTTCTTGTTTGGTTTTTGGGTTGGTTGTTTTTTGGGGTTTTTTAGACTGTGAAGTCATCCACACATTACTGAGGCAGCTGAGTGCACTTTTATTCCTAAAAAAAGGAATCCCTGGAGAAGCACTATCAAAGCCAGACAAGTGGCACTTGTCATGGTAAACAGCCAGCCCACAGAGAGCATGAGTAGAGAAGACTATGCCTGTCTGAAAGTCAGGAGCATGTTAAGGAACACTGAACAGCTAGAGAAGCATGAGACTTTTTTTCACCTCAATTTTCTTTATGGAAGCCCTGGATAGTGATAATTTTACTTGGTAAACAGATATTTTCACTTTCAGTGAGTGAAAGGGTGATGATATTCTGGTGTGTGCTCATGGGAAATCCTTTACTTGTAGATATACGTGACATGGAGACATACGACATTCAAGGGAAGGCAGATGATTCCACGAATTATGGTTCCACTCCACCAAACACCTTGGGGAAGTAATGGATGGCTGATCTTCAAACATCAGAGCTTTCCTATTCAAGTAAAACCAAATAAATCTGAATTAGCACTTGTGACCTTCGCTAGATTTAATGGTGGAATCCCACAGATTACTTTATAGGAATTTACATTCTTCATCTTCTTTTATTCTCCTAAAATTTGTTACTGCAAAAATCAAAATTATTTTAAGTTCATTCATCCTAGCAAAGCAATAGCAAAGTGAGGATGGTATGGTGCTCAGAAAACCTCTTGGGGAGATGTTTCCAAAGGTTCACATACCTTTAAAAGTCATCTCTCTGCTTTATGTGTTTTCTATACATTTATTGACTCTGATTAATACTTTTGTGAGTCTCACTTGTATTGACCAGTGACATCAAACTTGCAATGCTCGGTTCAATATATCATTGTGATGAGTTATGCTAAATTACCAAAACCAATTCAAAATTCTAAAATCTAAGAAAAATATTGTCATTTTTATTTTAGATTTTAGCTGACAAATGTCAACAGTATAGGTTCCCGAAAAATAAAGTAATTGCATTATTTTCAACACTCCCACAGTTCAAGACATTAGCAAGTTAGCACATGACAATTTTAAAATGCAAGTTTAATGGATGTTTAAAACCAGATTTACTGTTACTGCTGCATTAATTCATGCTGATATTTTAAAGTCACATGCAGTAAAACAAAGGAGAAAGATGATTTCCCATACATGTGCTTCTTACTGGTGATGGCTGGTAGCTGCACACACGTCACAAGGGAAGAGCACACCAGAACAAGTGTTTTGAGGAGACTGAGGGAACTGGGGATGTTCAGCTTGGAGAAAAGGAGGCTGAGGGGAGACCTTATCACTCTCTACAACTACCTGAAAGGAAGTTGTAGTGAGGTGGGGCCTGGTCTCTTCTCCCAAGTAACAAGTGATAGAAGAAGATGAAATGGCCTCAAGTTGCACCAGGGGAGGTTTAGATTGGATATCAGGAAAAAATTCTTCACCAAAAGTTTTGTCAAGTATTGGAACAGGCCTCCCAGGGAAGCGCTTGAGTCACCACACCTGGAGGTGTGGTGGACTTGTCAGTGCTACATTAACAGTTTCATTTGATGATCTTAAAGGTCTTTTCCAGCCTGAACAATTTTATGATTTTATGTGTCAGACTCTTTCTCTGAACTTGCAGCATTGCAGTGGTAAAATGTAGGACTTGAAGAACAAGATTTTTTTCTTGAAAATTCACTTTAATTCTTATCTTTTCCATTAAGGACAATTCCATTTACTTGCCTCAACATTTCACCCGAGTTAGAAGTTTATGCAACTCACCTGTGGTTCAAGCCCTGCTGCTCATGCCCTCCATGGAAGTTGTAAGTTGCCATGTGTATGTTGAGTGGTCATGACATCTGCATGGCCGGTATATGTAACATAAATAATTTATATAGTGTCAGAGACAGATTAGCCAGCAGAAGGCAAAGGGTTGTCTGGTGGTTGTCATTCCCCAAGACACAGCAGGTCAGTGTGTGCTAAAGGTTCCTAGGGATTCACAACTGGAACAACAGAAGGAATAATCAGGAAGCTCATTTTGTAAACCAGCAATTCCTGGCACAATACTACTACTTTAACCCTCCCACCCTTGCAGATGAAAGGGGTTGCAGAGTGGACTGAGAGGTTACTGGCTGGTTGGCCTGGCCTCGCAATCTCAGTCGGGAAGTGTCTGAGTGAGTCTGTCTGGAGGCTTCCACAGCCCAGGAACCACAAACCAGGCGTGAATCATGACAGCTGGATTCCTGCTGTGTGAGTCTACATATCCTTATGTACCTTCAAGGCTCCTTTTTCCTCCTTTTCACTGCTCACCCAATTAATGTGGGAAGGGAAATTAGGCACCATCCTACTTCAAAACAACAGTTCCTTTGTTTCCACTCCACCTAGCATTAGTTTATCCTGCCTCTGTAGGGACGCATAATGCCTTCCTAACCACAACATTACTAAAGTACCTCGCAGAGCTCGTTTAACATCTCAAATGTTCTACATGCAGTTTGAGATTTCTGTAACCCCGTGTATTGGATTACTGAGTTGCTACTTGGCAGGTAAAAATTATTTTGTGATTAAATCCTGCTTATTGTTTTAGATTGTCAGATGTAAAACATCATTTAAGTATATTGTAGCATCTGTCCTCACTGACACTGTCATCCTCAGACTGCAGATCCCGAGTTATGACTTACTTCAAAGCAGTAACTGTGGGAGTCTGCTTCAGGCAACTGCTGGGCTATCCTGCCAGAGCAAACTGTCACCATAATTGGGGCTCATTCTGACTTGCTGAAGTCAGCAACACTTGAGGTGGTTCAGAGTTTGACTAGAAGTAGTTACTGAAGTTACTGTAAATGGACCCATGAAATCATAGAAGTTGTAAACTGTGATGTGTATGTAAGAACTACAGGTAAAATAGTGGATGTTGTTCTAGAGTATCTATGCTATGTGAAAATACTCATAAAACATCAGTAATTGGAAACAGAAGAAATTTATTCCAAAGTAAATGAGTATTTCTAAACAAAAAAAAAAAAAATTAAAAATTTGTGTGGTTTTCTGGAAGAACACAAAAAAACCCAAAGAGGCTTGGAGTTTGACATTAGTAATAGTAGCAGTCCCGATAATAATACAATGAAAATTGAAATCATGAAAGATGGAAAATATAACAAAATGCATATAAAGGTTGCCATTTGTGAAGAAACATTTTTTAGAGCTGGTGGGCTCTACCAAGTCATCCTGCATCCTGCAGGACAAGCAGGAAACCTTGCAATAAATGATCCAAAATCCTGCACTTGAACAGGGGAACAAAGGCAAAACAAGAATGTGTCTGCTAGTGTTTGTACATTGGGCTGGACACAGTTGTGGCAATCCTGTAATTGGAGGCAATATTCACTTGTAATTCTTGGGTGTCCTGTAACCCAAGAATCTATGGTGAACCTAACGGAACCTAAGTCTGTAAAGCAGGTCCTGATTCCTACAGACTGCTTTCCTTCAGGCTGCTCCATGGGATTGATAACTGCAGAGACAACTGACACATAATTCAAGAAGATGTCAGAAGTGATTTTTTAAAAAAAAACAACAAACAAAATCCACAACAACTCCAGGGATAGTGGGTCCAAGCTGGAACATAGGAAGTTCCATCTGAATATAAGGAAGAATATTTTCTCTGTAAGGGTGACGGAGCACTGGAACAGGCTGCCCAGAGAGGTTGTGGAGTCTCCTCTGGAGACATTCAAGATCAATCTGGACAAGTTCCTGTGTGCTTTAATCTAGGTGATCCTGCTCAGGCAGGGGGGTTGGACTAGATGATCTGTCGAGGTCCCTTCCAACTTCTAATATTATGTAATTCTGTGATGTCATGTAATTCTGTATTCCAGAGGCTGGATAGTATAATTGACTTGAAGAATGACAGAACACAGCAATAAAGAACCACCTTCTGATGGTTACAGCACCGAGCTTCTTGCATACTACCCTGACACCCAACAGAGCCCAGAGCTCCTTGTAGGTCATCCCAGGAAGTCGAGTAATATTGACTCATACTGACTCATTTGTGAGCAAAGCCCGGTCCTGCTCTCCGCTGTTTGCTGAAATGTGTAACACGCTCACATGGGAATTGTTCTGTATGTTCGAGTAAATGTGTCTTTCCATGGTTTGCTGGCTTCTAGTGCTTCTTGTTGTTCAGCCTCTGTCTGTAGGTTCCAGCATCTTTCAGCTCAGGATAGGAGAGGTTTCTGGTCCATCACAGTGAGTGTGAACACCTGCCTTAGACCTGCCATGGAGGAAGGCTGCATCCTTCACCACAGCTGTCCAAACTGCCCCAAGCCATGGTCAATAAAAATACTGATATGCTAAGGAAGTATGTAGCAACCATAGGTCTCAAAAATTTATTTCTCTTCTAAAAGAGTCTTGGAAAACCTATCTATGTATTTAATTTGCTGCACAAGATATTTTTCTCTCCAGGAGACAGAACTGCAGATTCAAAAAGTTAAGGTACTGGATAAATGAAATTGTTTATCCTCCTGGCCATGTACTGTCAGTCACAGTTTGAACTAAGTTTTGATTCTGGAGCAAATTTCTGCCCTTACACCTCTGTTTCTGTTAGAACCAGAGGTGGATGTTTTTAAACACTATCTCAGCTAAGGATGTAATGAGACGGGTCAAAGAAAGAGAAAAGAACAAAAGTCAAATACATGCTCTAGTTGTAAATCAGAAGGACTCAATACAGCACTATTTCTGGAATGGCATTTTTATTTTAATTATGTTTTGAATGACAATCAAATATTATGGGGGAGGGGGTGTCTTTTAGATTTAAAGGACTTGGGGATGGTGGAAGCATGATGAATCAAAGGTATCCCCCTTTTCACAAAACAGGAAATCAGAGCCCTGTATAAAATCTGTTGTTGTAGAAATGAAGGACTGTTATTAGAATTTCTTGTATAATTTAGATAGACAAGAAATGTGTGCAGACTCTTATTTTATTGACTATTCATGCTATTTTAATGGACTATATATGTTTGTGTAAGGCTTTTTATTTGCTTTTCTGTCTTCTTTGAGCAAACCATCTGCAGCTTGCTTTTCCTAATGTCAGTAGCTTGAATTGGACTATAACATTGCCATACTTGGTAGTTGTCTATATTCAATGGAATGTGTAGATTATGTTTATAGTAGGTAAAAATATACCCTCATAAATCCATCAGCAAAGAAGCTGTGTGGGGTTCTAATATGTTTTGCATAACCTGTTACTGTATAAAATTTGTATGTATGCTCTCTATACACTGCCCACATACCATATGCATGACTTTTTGAAAGTAATCTGAATTTTTCAGATCCTGTGCAGGCATGCATACGACATAAAAAGTATGCTAAATCAAGATATAATTAATAGATCTTCATATTTGACTTAAAGCATGGCATACTTAGACTCTTTTCAGAGCTAAAGACAATAGATATTTTTTTCCAGTTGTTAATTTTAAGCCAACACATGATTTGGAAGAACGCACTGATATAGCGTTTGTAGGCTGTCTGCACAATTACACCCTTTCTGAAAGGCACTCTTAAAAACAAAATGGCCTTGAGTGCTATGGCTTGAGTCTCAAAGGCATGTGCAGAAAGATCCTTCCTGGGCTAGGAAGAGGCACTCAACTTTCAGTTTTCTAATATCCTCAGAAAGAGCAAGATATACCACTGCCCTGGAGATAGGAATTGTGTGAAAAAAAGGCTTTTTTATGAGGGGCAGGACAGACCCTGGAAGAGAAAAATTCTATTTTGTTCACCGTGAATCAGCCTCTAAAAGCTATTACCCCTTGAGGAAGGTGAGTCAGCCTCTTAACAATGTTGCCATTAACAGCTCCTTTATTATCTTCTCTTCTGTAGTGAAATGAGGGCTACAGAGGCTGGAAAGGCAGATTCTCATCCCACGTGATTCACACTCCAACAATATTGAGCTGCAGTTTCAGTTTTTTTAGGCAAATCCACTATAAGACCCAGGCCAAGAGAAAAGTTACACTCAAGATCCATTAATGTGCCCCCAAAGGTAACAGTGCCACTGAAAAAGAGAGAACAAAATAAAGCTAAATAATTTTTTTTTCCCATGAGACCTTTAAAGAGGCACTTGAAGAAACAGACTTAAGTTTAATTCTTTTACAATGTGCCCCTAGAAGTAGATGGTGCCTCCTGAGACTTGTTTAATTAAAAAAATTAGTCTTACCATTAAAATATCCTACAGAATCATGACTGGAATAACAATTCAAACATTCTGTGATTCTGTGAACAATCAGGAGAGACTGATTGATTAGTGCTATAGCTACTATACTTTATATGCAAGGTCCACAGTGTTCATAGAAAAGATGATCTAGAGAAAACTATATTAACATATCCAGCCCATCTTATGGTTTTGTGGTGTATTTGAGTCTTGTGCATGTTCTGAGAAGACATGAGCTGTCTCTTTTCTCAGTGTTGCTGTTGAAGTTGTTTCCCTGTCTCACTACACCCTCCTATAGTCACCCTCCCACAGTCCCAAGTATGTCAGGAGTTCAACCACAACACACAGTGGCTTGTCCTCATGCTCAGGGGAGGGACTGGTGCTGCCATACCTAGGGAGATGCAACACCTGTGATCATGCAACAGGAGGAGAACCTGCCTGGGTACCTCCCCACTCCTACATCACTCCATCTTTTGCTTGCTTGTCTCCACAAAGAATGATGACAATGATTTGCTCTAAAATGTGAAGTTTTCAGGGACATCATACCTAGTTAGCTATAACATATCCTCAGATTGTCCTGTTTGTGCCCTTCATGCAGACCTTTCCATTTGTGAATACTAACAGAAGATCATCTTTAAACAAGATGCAGTGCAAGGTACTGTGGGAGAAGCTTCTGTACTACATATGGTACTTGTTATTGTGCTGTTGTTACTGTTCAAATTCATGACTTCAACCCTTTCCAGCTCCCCGGTTCAGATATATATCTCAGATATCTCAGATATCTCTTGAACAGACATTGGGGAGTAACCAAAACCTGTACCAGTCTTGATTTGTGCTCCTTGAGGGCTATAACCTGAGTGAGGCTGGGGCAGGGAGACCCATGCCATAGCCAGGACCAGGACTCCAGTGTTCCATGTGCTAGAGACAGCTTTAGACAGTTCAGATGTCAGTCACATATTGTACCTGGGGAAACTCTCCCAACAGCTATCTGCTGTCATGGTGCACAGATATTTGTGTTTCACCTGTTTACTGGAGGTAAGTTAATTAGAAGTGACGCTGTGAACACATGAGCTTAACAACAGGGAAGGAAAAGCTACAAGGACAAATAGCTCAAAACAACTTTCAGTCTCTGTCATGAACCAAATTCTGTTTTCTCCCTTGTCATCTTTCTGATTTTGATGACCCTGCAGGCTGAGAAACAGGCTCTGCTCTTAGCTATAGCAGGAGGAGAAATCACCAAACCAAGGGTGGGCTGGGCTAAAGACAGGCAAAGTGCTCAGGACTCTCCATGCTGTGCTTAGACTTGGGCTTCAGGTATAATTCAACAGAAATTGTCTCTTCATACCCTGTTGCTCAAGGCACTTCCTTCCACACACAAGGTACTTTTCCAGAGAGTTTCATCGCTCTAACAAAAATGAAAGCAGCACCATTTGTGGCATGTTAACTCTATGGGCAGGTGTCTGTAGGAACACTTCCAGGAGGATAATCCTATGACACACCAGGATTATCCTTCAAAGCTTCACACACACACAGAGAATCACAAGGTTGGAAAAGAGCATTAAGATCATCGAGTCCAACCATCCCTGTCTTCTCCTAAACCATATCCCTGAGCACCTCATCTACCCATCTGTTAAATACATCCAGGGATGGTGACTCAACCCCCTCCCTGAGCAGCCTGTTCCACTGCCTGACAAATCTCTTGGTGAAAAATTTCTTCCTAAAACCCAATCTGAACCTGCCCTGGTGCAGCTTTGAGGCCATTCCCCCTTGTCCTATCACTGGTCAGGCCTCCTTATCACTAATTTTTATCCTAATCGTACAATGCCCTTTGCTAAATTCTCTAAATTGAACAGCTTTTCCAGTGAGCCTGACCAGGGTCCTTTGGCCCTGAGCCAAAAGCTTGCTAAGACACTTCAGCCCTGCAGACATCTTTATCAGTTCACCATGAACAATGATGGCACTAGTTAACAGAGCACTTGTGCAGGTATGGGGGCAGTTTGATGATTTACCATTGCAGTTTTAGAATTACTTTTTCAAGTTGACAGTGACCCAAGCCTGAAATTTTGGTGGGAAGTAATGTCTATCACAGACTGCCATTGGCAGAGTGTTAAGTATAGAATTCATCCTGTGATGCATCTCAGGATGCTCAGTGGAGAGTTTGCCTCTGAAACAGCCTCTCAAATAGCATATCAAATCCTCCCTGGGTCTGTAGAGGAATGAAGCTACTACACTTCCCTCTCTGTGTAAAAATGGAGATCAGTTCAACATCAATAATTCAGAAGGTTCTTATCATCATTAAAACCATGTCTGAATATTGCATAATTTATTTGCAAGCTTCAGTGTGGGACTGTATTTATAGGATGGAAAGCTTCTTATGTTCTTCCCATAAATTCAGCAGAGCCACATTCCTATTCCTTTTTAAACACTTGCCATCTCCAGGTCAAAGGGGAAGACGTGTGAAAGAGAAGCCCATCAGAATCATTTGTGGAGCAGGTATGCCAGAACCCTTTGTTGCTTTAGGATCAAACCACTTGGTGCTCTACACAGCTGCACAACACTCTCCGGGAGTTGTGGGCAAGTGCGTTTAATTTATTCTCTTGGAAAGAGGCATGTGAGGTCAAATGATACATGCTAGGTGATGAGCTATACCAGAGTATTTAAATATGGTGTCACTTCTTCATATATATCATATTTAGGGTACTTGAAGTAATTTATTAGTAAACTCTATTACTTGCACCAGGCATTTTAGGAGGAGCAGAGTTAAAGTTTGGCTTAACTGGTCCCTGACTCAGTCAACCGAGGCAGACTCCTCGTTTATCCTGGCTTCCTCCAGGGCTTCAGCCATCCAGGGCTCCTGCAAACAGTCTCCAACAGTATAGACAGAGGCAAAGCAGGCATTCAGTAACTCTGCCTTCTTACTGTCCTCAGCCACCAGGGCAGCCACCTCATTCAATAGCAGGCCTACATTGCCTCTAATGTTAGTTTTGTCCACTATATATTAGAAGAAACCCTTCCCATTATCCTTAACCTTCCTTGCAAGGTTTAAATCCAAGGAGGCCTTAACTTTCCTACTTGCTACCCTATAATCTTGGACAATATTCTTGTATTCTTCCGACGTAGCCATTCCCTCTTTCCATGACCTGTAGACTCTCTTCTTACACTTAAGTTTACCTAGCAGTCCCCTGTTTAACCATGCAGGTCTTCTGGTACCCCTTATTGATCTTTTTCCCATTGGGATGCTCTGATCTGGAGCTTGGAAGAAGCGGTCCTTGAATATGGTCCCAGGGGTGTGGTCCTACTTGAAATTCTCTTCCTACCACATAAGATGTGAACTTCATTATCTCATGGTCACTGCAGCCAAGTCTACCCTCAACCTTCACCACTTGAACCAGACCCTTCTTGTTAGTGATCCATCCGCACTCCTCTCCTAGTGGGCGCATTCACCATTTGCATCAGGAAGTTGTCACTGATGCAATAGAAGAACCTCCTGGACTGCGACTCTGCCTATGTCTAATTTGTACTGCCAGTGGAAAAAACAGATTGCATGTGTTCAGTTCCAGTTGGTTTTATTTACCTTCTGCTGCCCAGAGCATTGGTCCCTACTGCTGGTGTCCTTGGTAATGATCTGGTGTGACAGAGCAAGATTACAGGGCAGTGTTAATAAAAATAAAGATAATAATAACATAATGATGATGATGATGATGATGATAATGATGATAATAATAATAATAACAACTACAACAACAACATGTTTTCCTTTGCCAGTGGGCAGCATTTGGATCTGGCATAAAGGCATAAAAACAAATATTGGGGTATCCACACCTATTTCACGCACAAATTTATGATTCAAGTTTTTTCTTATTATAATCTTCTTAATATATTCAATAATATTTTTGCTTTCCAATAATAATTCAGCCTCCTTGAAGTCACACCCCGTTGTTGTAGACTTTCACACCCTGTTGTTGTAAACACTGTTATCTAAAAGCCTATTCTCTTAATGTCTTGTTTCAATAGCAAATGTGGGCAAAGTGACCAGATTTTTCAACATCCACCAAATTTTGCAGGGAGCATCAGGGAAACCTGAGAAATTAAATCATGTTCACAAGCTTTTGTAAAAAACAAAGTTTTTCTTCATTGCTTCCCAAAAGTGATTCATATTTCTTAAAACTCATTTGCTTTTTAGCAAAAAAAAATGTTTTTATAGTATTAGCAATAAAAAACCTCATCAGACACATTATCTTTTGAAGGTTCACTGAATTGTTTCCTTAGGACTATATTGAGAATATGAAAGAAAACAGCTTTTTGTTTGTAATAGGTGTGTGGGGTGGCTCTCTAGATTGAAATAAAGAGAAGACACTTCTTTAACAATAGATCAGTGCATATTGCCATAACCCCAATTTTCAACTGTTTCTCCCCACAGGTATTACTCACACATCTAAAAATACAACTGTGATTGAAAAGCTCAATTCAGAACCCTAGTGCACATCACAAGCCTACAGACCTTGCTTTTTAAATGGCTTGAAGAAAACATTTTATTCCTGTTCCTTGTGTTTGGATTGTTAATGTTCCACTGTCTCCTCAACCACACGAGGAGTGTTAAGCAGTGCCTTGCATTCAGAAGGGAGAGTAGCAAACATTGCAGCCCTTATAAAAGGCATTTCAAAGACTTAGAACTACCCAGAGAAGGAACATTAACTCATCCTTGACTTTTAGGAGGAGTTGGGCTTTACTTTTATTTGGTGGGGGTGGAGATGGTGCACAAGTGACCTGATAACCCCACAACTGCATTAGCAAAAGAAGAGAGGTATGCTTTTAAGATTGTTATGAAATCAAATCAAAATGCTTGCAAATAGAGGTAGTGAGAAAGTATAATTTATTTTTTTATTTGTTTATTTATTACTTTATTTGTTAAACTTGGTGGAAAACCTATTTTTCACATTCCTGGGTCCAATTATTTCTATGATTGTTCTTTTTCTAAAAAAAAGTTTGTCTTCAGACAGTGAAAAACTTTACATAATGCCTATTGTAGGATGTATTATAATACAGGATGAATCAAGATCTATAAATTGAAACAGATAAAGAGGCTGCACAAATCTCTTAAAGCTACTACCTACAATGTATTGGAAATGGTGTGCAGTTACAGAAATCTGGGCATATCAAGCAACCTCAAAGAGAAGACTTATGTGATTCAGACTGTTGAAAGGGGTGCTGCCAAAATAGGGGGAAAGGTGGGAATAATAATAAGTAAAAAAAAAAAATCTAAGGAACATCTATTCTCAAAGAAAAACTGTATCATATCATGTATTCCTGCTTTTAGGTACTCTACCCATTGTACAGGTAAAACATACCTATTGCAGATGCTTTATGACAGTTACCAATACATAGATTTTAAAAGAGGAAAGGATGAGTTTGAGTAATGGAATTGAGGTCATTTAAGCATTAAGACTTTCTAAGAGTCCTTCAGCTAGGAAAGGCTGCAAGTCTGTCTAACACGCAGAAGCATCTACAATTTTTCAGAACTTTAATCTGGAAATGTACAATGGGACAGGAATCAATTGAAAATGTCTGGAGTGTGTCAATTTTTGTAGAAGATAATATCCCAACTGCCACTTCTGAATCAAACTTTAAAAATGTAGCAAAAAAAATACCACTTCAATCCCAAAACAGACCAAAAGATTAAGATTGACAGGCATGAAATCATGCCCCCGCAAAAGGGGAAAATTACAAATGACAGCAATCAGTCGTTCTGATGGGCAGCCAGGGCAAATTAATCAGTTGATGTTACTGGAAGTTTCTCATAAGTGCTGCCTGCCTTTCAAACTATCTGGGAAGCAGCAAAAAGAAGGATCCTCTCGGCTTTTCTGTGTAGGAGCCTCCTAACTCTACCAAGTCTGGTGCCCGTGGATGGAGGTAGCTTTTCATCCCTTGTCTCTTTTTTGCCTGCCTCTTACCTATAGCTAACTTAATGTAGGGTGTGCATCCTGATTTGTGTCTTCTCTTTGCACTGCCTAAGGGAAGGGTATACACTTGCACATCACAGACTCACAGAATTGTAGGGGTTGGAAGGAACCTTGAAAAATCATCTAGTCCAACCCCCTGCCAGAGCAGGTTCCCTAGAGCAGGTTGCACAGGTAGGCATCCATATGGGTCTTGAATGTCTTCAGAGAAAGAGATTCCACAACTCCTCTGGGCAGCCTGTTCCAGTGCTCTGTCAGCTTCACAGGGAAAAGGTTCTTCCTTACATTCACATGGAACTTACGTGTTTCAGCTTAGATCCATTGCCCCTTGTCCTACCACTGGCCATCACTGAGAAGAGCCTGGCTCCATCCTCCTGACACTCACCCTTTACATATTTATAAACATTAATGAGGTCATCCCTCCGTCTCCTCTTCCCCAAGCTAAAGAGACCCAGCTACCTCAGCCTTTCTTCATGAGGAAGTAGTTCCATTCTCTCCATCATCTTGGTGGCCCTGTGCTAGACTCTTTCAAGGAGTTCTATGTCCTTCCTGAACTGAGAGGCCCAGAACTGGACACAATATTCCAGGTGTGGTCTCACCAGGGCAGAACAGAGGGGACTTCTCTTGACCTACTAGCCACTCCCCTTCTAATACACACCAGGATGCCATTGGCCTTCTTAGCCACCACATGTCAGAACTACAGCCAAGAAAATCTACAGCACTAGCCTATGTGTAGACAGCCCTGTAAATGTCACTTGAGCTGCTTTAGCCAGTGCAGTAGTATTATTTGAGTCTTAATTGTATTTGTAATCTTTTGTGTAAAAGATTAGATTTACAAATGGACAAGAATTTAATAGCACCATATAGTTGCTCCTTCAATAAACTTTGGGAAAATTCCCATGCTGCTTCTATGGCATTTCACTGCTAGCTTTGTCCATGAAAAATAACACTTTTCAGTCCAGCCTCACAAGTTTTGGTTGTTATCATGTCACAACATTCTGCACATGATAATGACTATGTAACTAATGGATGATTTCACAAAACAGGGCAGTTCATCCTGTAGATGTCCTTGCCCTCAGCTATCTGGCCAACACCTTGGTCAGCTTTGAGTCCCTTGCTGCAAATATTAGCCTGGGACATCAGAGATGATGCTGGACACTAAGGAAAGTACATGCTCCTTTGCCTTGCTGCATCAGCTCACAAATTTCTGTGGCTATCTGGGTGGAAGATGGAGAGAAACTCTGTATGCAATATAGAATATTTTATATGCAATAATCTATGTACAAAATTCTACAAAACCTCTATTGTACAAAAAACCCCCAGAAGTACAAAATCTGTATATGCAGCATAAAATACTGCATCTGCATGTAGAGAAAAACTCTGCACAGTATATAGAGCTCAGCCCCGAGCCACCAGACACTAAGTCTGCCTGAAGCAAAACTTCAGCTGGTATAAATTCTGATATTCTACCTCAGCCCAACAGTGTGCTTCATGCCAACAGAGCACCTGAACAGTTTTTCTCATTTAAATACTTTCAAAAGTCAGAAGTTATTTCTAGATGCAGAGTGCTCATCACAAAGGACTAACGTCAGGAGCTGTCAGGTCATGTATGCCCAGTGAAATGGCTGGTGAAATGTTAGCTCTCCAACCCTGACATAACACTGCAGCAGTAGCTTTACAATAAAAATTTCCAGAATGAAGTATGTTAACATCCAATTTGGCCTCATCAACTGTTATATCAGTTTAAAGTTAGTGTACCTCCATTGTTTTTCAGCTTTGCCTTTGTCAAACCAGAGTACCAGCAGATGCTCCTTCACCAGGTTCTGACCGACTGATCAACCAGTGCATACATTCTGTGTCTGTCTTCCTAGAAATCCAGCTATTCAAGTGGAAATTTCATTTCCATTAAAAGTTCCATTGCTATACTATAGTTCAATAAATATATTTTCATTAATTTTGAATTAATTTTATTTTTCATAATTGATCCTTAGCCTCTTTCTTTCACTCCAATTGCCTTTTCTTTGGTGACACTTTTCTTGTCATGGAAAGGTCATGACATTTCAAGGTGTTCACTTCCTGAAGCATGACTTCTTGAAGTAATGAGATTCGGATGATCTGTCAGAAAAAATCTGCTCCAAGTGAAAACCCATGCAGGAAAAGCAAAGCTCAGAAGTGTCTACTCGTAGTCGCTCCTGATAGGGCTGAAGGCTGCTCATGTTCTTTGTGTTATTACCAGATTGCACAGAAAGGACAAAAGAAACATGACTGCGTGTCTCTGAGTGCTGTTACTATTTGAACCTTGATGTTTTCAAGCTTCATGTTACTTTACATAGTGATTCAAGCTCAAACAAACTTTGTTTCATTTTAACATTAAACTAGGTTACATAAGAAAAAAAAGAATGCTGTACACAGGCAGTAGTTACGCATATATCTGTGTGGATTTTCATGCAGATGCCAAAATATCAGCTAATTATAAAGAGAAAGCATCACTTGCTTCTTCCAAATCATTCAGGCCTCCGTAAGGAGTTGACCTAGTGGCTCTGCTAGGCCAGCCAGTCACAGGGATGACTCCTGAGTGGAGCCAGGAATACGGCTGCAGCTTCTCTATGTCAACAAGCGTGAGGTGTCTTGAGTAGGCCGCGGTTTTCTTCTCAGAAACGAATGAAGAACAAATAATTTTAAAGTTTATTACTACATCTTCCCAATCTGTGCCATATGTAATGTATAACCTAAAGAAATATTAAAAATTCATGGTGTGGTACAGCAAAGAAAGCAATAACAAAGGATGGCATTGCCACTATGCTGTACTTGACAGACATATTTTTATCTATATCCATCTCTATCTATACACAGATATAAAATGAGAGAATGATACCTGACCCAAGAATCTCACCATACTTTAGTTTTTCAACTCATCTATGGTAGTTTTACCTCAAATACCAATCCCAAGGCACACTGTTAGTGAACAAATGAGCTCAGAGGGCTGCCTTGGGCTATCTCAGGTCAGTCTTGCTCCACTACATGGGTTCTCTTTCTATTCAAAGGCTGCTCTTAAATTTTGGATCCATTGTAAATTGGTGGCTCCTGAGTGCACCATGATTCTGATGATGCTCACAAGACATACGAGGTGGGATCAGGCTCGAAAGTCTTGAGTGTATGTTGTTAATGGGTGCATGCCAGAAGCATATAGCACTGGAAGGAACCATGAGGATCACCATGTTCTATTTACAAGTGATCACGAATATACAGCATTTTGCAGGTTTTAAGTGGATGTGAAGTTAGTGACAGCCTGAAGGTCAAAATCTAGCAAAGGGTGTGCAAGTGAGCTGGTCATCAGTGATATATTTGATTAGTCTCTACAGAAAGGGACAATTTAAGATGAAAACATTTTTTTTAAAATGGTGTATATATAAAGATTTTAGTTGTTTCTAAGTTTCTGGTTATCATCATAATATCACTGAAAAGTTCATGTGGCAGATCATGCTGTCTGGGATTAGATAGGTAAGACATTATTACAAAACTCTGCTTATAATACTTAATTTTCAAGACATTTCCATGCAGGCTTATGACTGCAGTGCAGCTGATCTCAAGACAAATCAATGGAAGAATTTGCCTTCCCAAGTTGAACTTCACAGAGAATGATGTATTATATAATAAACTTCAGAGCTGGTGCTAGCAACCTCTTTGACTCAAAAACTCTAAAACTACACAAAGAGAAATTGCTTGACTTTTGAGATTCTGAGATTTGGAGGGCAGGAGTAAAGACTCTACTGATGACTTTTGGCATCATTCTGCATTTGGTGGTTGATATAATAATAAATACAAATAAATATCAGGCTGTGTCCAGAAATATCCTGTCAGATAGGCTGCATCAGTGATTAACCCACAATAAGAGAAAGCTTCTGGTGGTGGGAGAAAAATGAAAGGTTTAACATTATATTGACATGAGAAAAATCTATTAATTATTCAACTGTTTCCTGTTCTATTAATAAGTACAATTTCTAAGTATAACTGACATGTACTGAGTGCTCTGGTCTTAGGAGGACAGTGAACAGACAAAAGAGCCAAGTATCAAACTGCCAGGATCCCCCTGCATAACATTTTAGACAGAGAATCTCTGAATGATTCAGGCTGGAAGAGACTTAGGGGTTTCTAGTCCATTTTTCCAAACTATTGTACACAAGTCCATGGGACCTGATGAAGGAATTGGCTGATGTAGTTACCCTCCATGATATCTGAAAAATCCACGTGGTCAGGTGAAGATCCTAATGACTGGAAGAAAGGAAATGTTACAGCCGTTTTTGAAAAGGGCAGGAAGGAGGACCCTGGGGACTACTGACCTGTCAGTCTCACCTCTGTGCATGGCAAGATCATGGGACAGATCGTCCTAGAAGCTATGTTGAGGCACGTGGAGGACAGGGAGGTGAATTGAGACAGCCAGTATGGCTTTACTAGGGGCAAGTCCTGGCTTTCTACAATGGAGCAATGGCATCAGTAGACAAGGGAAGAGCTACGGATGTCATCTATCATGATTTCGGCAAGGCTTTTGACATGGTCCCCCACACCCTCCTTCTCTCTAAGTTGGAGAGATATGGATTTGATGGGTGGATTGTTTGGTGGATAACTAATTCACTGGATGATCACATCCAGAGGGTGGTGGCCAATGGCTCGAAGTCCAGATGGAAGTTGGTGATGAGGGGTGTTCTTCAGGGCTCTGTGCTGGGACTAGTGTTGTTTAATATCTTTATTAATGATATTGACAGTGGGATTGAGTACACCCCCAGAAATTTTGCAGATGACACAAAGCTGAGTGGTGAGGTTAATGTGCCAAAGGGATGAGATGCCATCCAGAAGGACCTGGACAAGCTGAAGAAGTGGGCCCAGGTGAACCTCATGAGGTTAAACAAAGCCAAGTGCAGAGTCCTTCACCTGGGTCAGGGAAACCCCCATTACCAATACACATTAGGAGATAATGTACCTGAAAGCAGCCCTGAGGAATAGGACTTGGGGGTAATCATGGATGAAAAGCTGGACATGAGCCACCAATGTGCATCTGCAACCCAGAAGGCCAAGCACATCCTGGCCTGCATGACAATAAGTGTGGCCAGCAGATCGAGAGAGGTGATTCTGCCAGTCTGCTCTGCTCTGAGGAGACCTCACCTGGGATACTGTGTCTGTCTCTGGAGCCCTCAGCACAAGAAGGATATGGACCTGTTGGAAAACATCCAGAGAGGAGGGCCACAAAAATGATACAAGAAATTGAGCACCTCTCCTGTGAGGATAGGCTGAGAGAGTTGGGCTTGTTCAGCTTGGAGAAGGCTCCAGGGAGAGAAGCATTCCAGTACCTGAAAGATGCCTAGAAGAAAGTTGTGGAAGAATTGTTCAGGAGGGCATGTAGTGATAGGACGAAGGGTAATAGTTTTAAACTAGAAAAGGGGAGATTTAGGTTGGGTATTATGAAAAAATTCTTCAATATGAGGGTGGTTAGATCAGTGGAACAGGTTGCCCAGAGAAGTGGTGGAGGCTCCATCCCTGGGTATAATCAAGGTCAGACTTGATGGGGCTCTGAACAACGTGATCTAGTGAAGATGTCCCTGCTTACTGGAAGGGTGTTGGACTAAATGGCATTTAAAGGTGTCTTCAACCTAACACATCTATGATTCTATGAAATTCAGCCCTAATTTAAAGAGGAACCTGCTATTTTGGAAGTATTATTATGGAGTTTTTTTGCTGAATTTGGTTGCTGCATCTGTTGAGCAAACTTTCTTGAGTCATTAGAGCTCAGCCATCTCTCTCTTATGCAAGGACCTTTTATATAAAACATTCTGGGACTTTTGAAGAGAGCCCCAAACATTTGCTGCAATCAGATCCATCACTGTTCCCTAGTGGAATCTCTCTCAGCCCAGGGGCTGGGGTTTCTGTGCTCATTTCCAGTAGTTCAGACAGGTTCCCCTCACTAGAGGCTCCTAAGATCATTTAAATTTTACTTATTCATAAAGGAAGAGCTGAGGCATTATCTTGGATAAAATAAGAAAATAATATTCTCAGAAAACAGAGAGCCCATCATGCCTTAAATGGCTGGGGTATTGTTGTTGTTTCCTATTTATAGGGACATATCCCTAAAGGCTTCTACTAAATGAGTGTCCTTTGGGTTAAACCAACACTAATAAAGGCCCATTCAGAGATACTGTTTCCTTGAACTGAGTCTCCACTGAGATTTTGTTCTGTTGTGACAAAGCTTTCTGGGCCTTATTAGTCAGTAATATATAGAGAGAATACTTAGAAGAAGTGAGATAACTAAGCAGGCATTAACTGATTATCGAGACTTGCCTCCCCAAAGTTCAATTGTCTAGGACTTTCTTCAGCATAAGAAAATCCAGGTATGCAACTTGTTCATTCCACAGAAGGAGGTAGGATGTTAGTGGACCCTTCTGGAGTTGGGAGAGACATCAGTATGCTTGCACACACTGACCCACCTCAAGCACTATCCAGAAAGTTTGGAACATTTTTCTGAAGCAAGTGCATCACAGATAAAAATTCTGTTAGTGCTGAAGTTCAGCTGCAGATGGAATATTTCTCATTATTTTTATTAAAGTCATAGAAAAAACAGTGCACGTTGACCTCCTCACAGGTTGTGTGCATGCATGCAGCAAGTGGCTTCAGGGATGTACCTCTTGAACTTGCCTTCTCTGAAGATGGAGAAGATGATGTTTTTGCATACTCAGATGTTTGATTTCCTTTCCACTAGCCATAATTAACATTTGTTCAAGCAACATTAGGAAGAACATAAATATTTCAAAGCATCTAATTACAGTATCCAAAACATCCTCCAAGCTATTCGTTTAATGAGGATGTGCTTTTTTCCTGCAATAGTGTAACATTAATTTCATCAAGCAATTAAACAAAACAAAAACAGACACAACAGAGAAAGATGAATTTTATTCTCCTGTTCACAAGAACGCTCACTGGCATGACAATGAGATCCTTGTGTAATAATAAGCATCATAAGCTCTGTAAACCTCCTGTAAACTGAGATTCAAGCTTGGAGAACTTGGTCTGTCAAAATCCCAAGAGATTTCAACAAAAATACCATCTTTGTATAAACTTGAGATTGGGCTAAATGCAAATATATAATTTTGCTAAAAATTATATTGTGGGGTTGGTTTTTTTTCATTATTAGGATTACAGTTATGCCAAAACAGTTTGCCTTGCCCATATATCAGGAAATGGAAAGCTACATTGCTGTCCTTGGTGAAAAAGGCATAGTCTAAAATGAAATGTAGCTCATACTGGGATGGAAGTGCTGGAAGAGTGTCACCTGCTATGATCCAAATAATGCAATTCAGGGTGCAGAGAGAATCATGTGTAATGGTTACTGCTTTTGTGCATGAAAGATCACAGAGCAGTACAAATCCAAGCATAGAGAGAAGTATTCATTTGTTTTTTTGTTTTTGGGTTTTTTTTTTCTTTTCTGGTAAATAGAAGATCAGAATTTTTCTACCTGGAAATTTTTCTCATCATCTTCAAAATCTCTCTTAATATATTTTTGTGCAAGTGGGCTCAGCAAAATTCTTTAGTCTGCAGTACTAAAACAGATACTACATCACAAAAATGCACTTACTGGGTTGATCAGAGATCTTTCAATTGAAGATAAATTCCAGATGTATCTTTTCTCACTACTCTTAAAACACTGTGCTATTGACTGAGTGTAGAACGTTTACAGGTATTTAACTTTCAAATTAGTAAAGGCTGTTTTTTATTTCTATTAAATATTTAAAAAGAACTTATTAATTAAAGTGCATAATAAATTAAAGCCTTCCTCGGGCCCAGGCTCAGGACAATGGTTCCTGTATTTGAATCAAGACAGATTAGGGAAATACCTTTCAGCGCTGATGACTTCCCATTTATGCTAATGTCTTCTAAATAAATGCCTTCTGGTTTTATTAACAGAAACCAGAACCAAATGCAATTCCTCGATTTGGATTGTTTAAAAACGACTCTTTTAATTAGGTAGATATGAATATAATAATACATACAAGATATAGGCTTCTTTAATTCATGTGCTGCTCTGATAACTGGCTTTCCATTGGCACAAGGATTAGCTCTGTCCCCAGTCATATTAAGGAAAGTTTTGCTACCAAATCTGATAGAGAAGGTATTTCCATTACTATGAGAATTTTATAGCATCTTAGCATGCTGCCTGGCAAAGCTTTCAAAATTTTGATGGCCTGACAAAGTGTTCAGGGTGGCAGAGCACAGTTTGTAGCACATATAACTGATAAGGGTAAAGGCAAAGAGCAGACAGCAGTGCTATGGCTATAAATCAGAATTATGTTTTGTTTCACAGTAGCAGCCACTGCTCTGGCAGGCAGCTTTACTCCACCACCCACCATTCACCCCCAGCCAAAACCCACTGAAGAGAAGATAGTAATCTCTGCCCAAGTGTCTTTACATGTTTGGAGGCTAAGTGCTTTTGACTGTCTTATAATTGCAGAATCACAGAATTGTAGGGGTGGAAGGGACCTTGAGAGATCACCGAGTCCAACCCCCCTGCCAAAGCAGGTTCCCTAGAGCAGGTCACACAGGGTGGCATCCAGATGGGTCTTGAATATCTCCAGAGAAGGAGACTCCACAACACCCCTGGACAGCCTGTTCCAGTGCTCCGGCAACCTCACTGTGAAGTTCCTTCTCACATCGGTGCGGAACCTCCTGTGGTCCAACTTGTGACCAATGCCCCTTGTTCTGTCCCCACAGGCCACTGCGAAGAGGTTGCCCAGTTCCCTTTGTCTCCCACACTTCAGATATTTATAAACATTATAATGTTTAGTTGGTTTGGGTATCTACAGGCATAAATCCCACCAGGGAACAAGGTCTGCAGCTGTGCCTTGCTAAGCACCACGTTAGGGTTTAATCCCCGAGGCCTGAGGGGAGCCGGGAATCTTTCAGAGCCCTGCAGCAGGGGAGCGTCCAGGACACCCAGTGATCCATCAGCGCCCAGGGCAGGGGCTCATGTTCCCAGCCCCTCATGTCCCATTCTCTCTCTCTCTGAACCCTGGAACCCAGCGAGGCAGAGGCAGCACTTGCTGCTCTCTCCACCCCGGCTGCTATCGTTTACTCTTAAACACGGACTTTCCTTCAATAGGAGGGAGGGTGGGGGG
>VXBZ01001950.1:376783-485249 GCA_013399135.1 Heliornis fulica
CTGGGGCTCGTCCACGTGCCAGGGAGACTTCAAAAGTTTGGGCAGGGAGCGAGGGCACGGCCAGAAGAGCGGCTGGCAGGGAGGCGGCGCAGGGACACCGCGGGCATGGGGACTCTCTGCCACCAGCAGCCCTCCGCAGCCAGCCCGGGGAAGGCAGGGCACGGTGCGGCGCCTCCAGCATCCCCGCTGCCGCTCCTCCTCCTCCTCTCCTCGATACCTGCTTGCAACGGTGAGGAGCATCCCCTTGGCACCCCCTTCCTGCACTGCCAGCCCTGCAACGTTGTTCCTTTCGGAGGTTGCGGGGGGAGGTGACCACGGCAGCTTTGCGAGGGGGGCTGCAAAGCTGCTGCTGCTGCCTGTGCTGGGAGAGATGCGGGGATGAAGCTGCGGGGGCACGGTTTGGGGAGGGAGCTGTTGGGGGGCTTCCTCTTGTCCCACGGCGGGTTTGCTCTGTCCTGGCAAAACCACACTCCAGTAATTCGAGGAGGTGGTTTTGTTAATAGTAATTTTAAATATCGTTTATTCTGATTTATAAGCAGAGAAAAGGGAAATGAGATGTGCGACTGTAGGAAAATTTAGGACCTTCTGGAAGCCCTTTAACTCAACCTGAAGAAGTTCTTATTGCATGAGGAATCCCTGGAGCTGGGGTTGTGTGGGAAAGGATAGAGCTGCTTTAGCCATAGAGCTTGATTATCTTGATGTTATTGGAAATGTTGTGTTACACCTGAAAGCTGTTTTGGTTTGGGTTTTTTTGTTTATTTGTTTTTTATCTGTTTGCTTTTTAATGAGAGCTAGTGGGCTTTGTTGAAACAAAACATACTATCTTTTCCATTCTGTTTTCCACTCTGGATAAACTACTTACATCTTGCAAAATAACATTACAGAATAAGTTTCTGGCAAGGAATAGTTTTGTTTGTATTGTGTGTGTGTTCCTTTCATCAGGAGTTCTTGTTCAGGGTTTTTTAATATTAAGAATCAAAAGTACAATATATGAATATTCTGTTAAAAATGAATTCTGGAGATGTGGAGGGAAGGAAAAGTAACGAGCATCACTTTATCCTTGTTAAAGAAATGATTGCCAAGAGCTTGTGTAGGGAAAGAGCTGGAGGGAAGAGCAGATAGATGCAAGAAGTGAATCCCAGGTTGGAAAGTGACTGAAACTGTGCAGCTGGCATTCTGCTGCCTTGGAAGAAGTTGAATTTTTAGAATTGTGCAGAATTGAAAGAGAACAGATATGTCATGGAAAGCATCAATTTTGTAGGAGGATTTCCTCCTCCATGTTCCTTTTGTATAGGATTGTTTTCCTCAATAGCACCATTTCTTTTTTCTCCTCCTCTGTGGTTATTTTGCATGTATTACAAAATAGCTTCTTTCCCTCTTTTGTGCTGTGGTGTACGTATGTCAGGGACACTGCTCTGCACCAGCAGAACCATAATTCTCAGTGTGAGCAAAAACCAGATGGGACAGCACATGATATAAGGGTTTTGTGAATAAGTGAAGACAGGTTAAGGAAACTTAGGAGCTGGTGAAGTAATTAATATCTCTTCTGTCCAAAAGCCTATGGTCCAGGAAAAAAAGAAACAAACCCCAAACCAACTCAACAGAGAAAAGCCAGGCTATAATATTCATGCTTTCTTGCCTGCTCCCATGAGCTTTACAGGTTCTTGGATTTGTTCTGTTCCCCCTGGAAAGCCTTGGGAACCAGGCACTGGCAGTGTTCAGATGCAGTCAGGCAAAGGTTTAATGGGGAAGGTGTGTTAGTGTGAAGTGTTGCAATACTGCAATTTTAATATACTAATTTCAGAATGGAAAACAAGGTAAGAGTATTGCAGTACCTTTAAGTTACTTGGTGGTTTTCCTTGAACTAAAAAAGATAATCAAAAAAGCAAATGTTTAATGGGAAAGCTGTGTTTTTTTTTTTTTTTTTTTTTGTGCAGAGCTCAGAGATTTCAATAATATCCCACTTCTACATAGTGTGAAATGAAGAGCCCTCTAATCCTTTGTGGAGGAAAACAAGTATCTGGAATGATTACTCACCTGAAGTCTGTGCCAGCACCAATATGTGGTTTTCAATTCCCAGCCCCCCAGCTCCATCCCTTAATGCCTGGAACTATTTACTGTTGTAATTATTGTGGTACATGCAAAACAAACAGATGATGGACATTCATACCCTGCTCACCTGACCACTCTAAGTCTACCTTCATTTCTTTGTTTAATTTGGTTCAATTCTTTGAAAAAAAAAAAGTGAGTGCAGTACTTAGGACCGTGTAGGAGGTTATAAAATCTCTATTAATCTGAGGTCTCTAAGAGCAGTGTATAAACTGGTTATGCATGCCTCCTGGGCAGCAGCGTTGGGCAGAGAGATAAATTAGATTAATATGCCAGTGTACATTACAAATCATGTGTTTAATTCTTTAGCTGTAGCATACAACAAAGCAAGAGGCAGGATCCAGAGTCTCAACCTGTGATGCATGTGGTGGAGGTGAGCTGAGTTCTTGGAGAGTTCAAGGCTCTACACACTGGAATGTGTTTTCCTGAGCAGGTCTTACATTCAAGAACTGCTGTGAGAATTTTCTTGCCTGCTACTTATCTCTGAAAACAGACTAAAAATAGCCTGACCCTAAGCAACTTCCACACTGTTTATTGTTAAGAGATGTGACTGTCTGTGTCCGCTGCCAACTTGTGAAGAAGCCTCCTCCGGTGGGACTTGTCCAATAGTTTCTGCCTGTTCTGTGCTGGCAACACAACGCCAAGGGCAGCAGAATTCCTTGGACGTGGAACTCTCAGACTGTGCAGCAAATAAGTGTGTTAGGTATTATATTGTGCTCAGAGTTTTTCTTTAAATCACTGACACAAGATATGTGCACAAATGACCTTTGCTGCATAGCATTGTTAAGTGTGGCTTGTGCTTCTAGGTGCTCCGATGCCATCCCAAGCACTTGAGGCAGATGAGGATTTGCAGCTGTGGAAAGAGGTAAGCATCACCTCCCATATTTCTCCTGTGTCCATCCTTGCTACAGTCACACCTCTTTCTCCAGGATTTCTCTTGCAAGGAGTTCAGGTGCTTCTTCCTTCTGCCCTGCCTCTCCTGTATATCTCCTATCCTGACATCAGTGAAGAGGTGAAACATCTTATTTTCCAGGTTTTCTGAACAGTTTTATCAAGAGGATGTTGAGGTTCTGGAAAAACACTGCCTTGGCTCAAAGGAGAGATATGTTTGATAACAGTTGTCATTTAACTGTCAGTGGCCATGCAGCCTCTGTACTGGAAAGCAACACTGGGTCCTGTCTGGTCAGTTCACAGTCCGCACACGATATGCAGGAATTGTTTCGACTCATCCAGTCTTACCCCCTGCATCTTCTGTTCTGCACACAGGGCTGGGACACTGTGTTTAATCTTACCCTAGCCTCTTCATTTGGCTAGTGAAGGATAATGTCCTGTGCCAATTAGCCCCTCTGACACTGTGCTACTGATCGTTCTCGTAACTTCCGCTCTCTTTAAAATGAACATTTATTTTGACTCTAGGACATGACACATGTGTTAACATGGTCTGTTCACTGCCCTTTTGGAGCAGATGGAGTGGCAGGGCATAACATGTAGAGGGTTCAACCTGTGACTCGCATACCCTGGTGTTGCTGTAACCTTCAAGTATTCTGTTGACATTTAATTTCATAGCTTCTGATAACGTTACAAAGCAAGTGACTCACTGGAGTACAGATGCAGACAGTAAATTTCTTCCTATTTGGCCATTAGAGGAGACACTTCCCTGACTGTCAGCTTTCCTCAGTTCATATCTGAAGTAATGACTCAAAACCTAATGTATATTCCTGGATTAAAAATGATGGTTTATATATTTCTGCATTTATTACTAAGATTTTCCAGTTGTAACAGAGGGTTTGTCCCTATGGTGACTCAAAACATAGGCAACGTTCCTGTTGATTTTAGTGAAGAAAAAAAGCACACATAGGATACCAAATTCTGTGTTAAATTGAAGAATATAAGCAATATAAAGCTTAGTGTTATAGCAAGGATAATGCAGGAGTGGAGAGGCCCTCAGGACTGAGAAACAGACACATAGCTATATACCCTAAATAAACCTGATGACAGAAGCCTGCCAGTTCACCAGAGTTTCTTGGAGTAAAAGTCAGTTCTTACCTGTTACTTGACTAGTGGATCATTTAGGAGGAGCCCTGCCTCTAAATGAACATAGTGTTTTCCAGGAGTGGCTCTGAGTTTATAAATATGGAGGAAGCATTGTGACCAAGTATTGTGTTCCTTTTCTTGTCTCTCACATCCCTTTGTTTCTTTATGCTATTTAAGCAACTCCAAACAACACACAAGTTCCCATCCTCAGGCCACACTTCTGAGATAGGAGAGAAAATTACAGAGGTGATGCATCAAGGGTGATAGAAACTATCAAATTTTCAAGTTTTTACAGGCAATTAACAGAAACCATAGCTTTATCTCAGCCTTTGATTTGTCCATGCAGATTTTAGCTGAGAGATAGCTTGCCTTGCACTGTGGTGCATTCTCTGGCACATCCTGCTACTGAATTATGGTAGTTCTCTGAGTCCCTTCCAGTGATGAAACAAGCAAATAAACCAATTAAAAAACAGACTAACTTACCAAACAAAATCCCTGCTTATTTCTCCCTCTATGTTATGTTAATCTAAAAGTAGTGAAGTAGAACTGCTGTACCCAGAGACAAGCAAATGCAAGACCAAGGCAAAAAGAGACTGGGGAGTTTGTGTCATCAACATAAAACATTTGAAAGGGGAATTCTGTGAGCTATTTGCTTTCCCACTGTCTCTGCTAATGCTTTCTCATAGATTGTCTCCAGAGAAATGAATCATCTCTTGTCTTGAAGTACTCTGATATGCATTATTTGTTTGTTGCTTTTTTTTATTTAATGTTTTCATAGCTGAAAAGTGCTGTTTTGACCTTTTTACCTTCAATGACATCCTAAGACCCATTGCATTGCCTACTCTTTATTTTTTAAAAAAAAAAAAAAGCTCATGATTTTTAGGTAGTCTGTGAATATAACAGTTGGCAAAGGTTTTTGGTATCCGGACTAACAGTATCAAATAGTCAATGGGAAAAAACAGTGCATTCCAGTGGAGTATATTGATACCATTGATACAGTTTTAAAGTAATATAATGAAAAGTTAAGCCTTTTCTTTTTTGTTATAATTTTTTAAAATTGTGTGGCTTCAATTAGAGTACTGAATATTTTTCTTTTCCTTTCAGAAATACGATACTTGGAGATTTCAGCACTGCTAATACTAATTCCCTTAATTCAAATACACTTTACACCATATCTTTTCCCTTCTCAATTAATAAATAACTCCACAAAAATGATTCAGAATTTTGAGCTTCTTCCCTCTTGGAAGCAAGACAACAGAAGGAAGATGTGGTTAATTGTCTGTATGAACACCAGAGAATTATTTGTTGCTTCTTCAAAGACAAGGATATGATAGCATTGAGTGAACTTAGCTTGGAGAAGACTGATCAAGACAAACAAGTGGTAGTTCACACAGTGTTTAGGAAACCCTTGACACAGGATGTTGTAGATGTTGAAAGTTTACAGGGGTTAAGGGGGATTTTGGTCAAATTCACAGCACAAAACCCCACTGAGCTGCAGGCCTTCTGACTCAAAATGCTCACACTGCAGATGGAGAGCATAGATTTTATTCAACTGCTGGTCTTGTCTTAGGATCTTCCCTGGGTGTCAACATCTGGCCATTTTTGGAGAACAGATGTAGATTTAGATGGGCATTTGTTTTGTTCCAGATGAAATGAGAATTGGGACTTCTTGGTTTTATTTGCGAATTTATTTTGTATCTCTGTGTGACACCTTCCATTCTGTTCTGAAGTTCACCGGCATTGATTTCTTCCACAGTGTTCTCTGAGTTTACATCCCTTGAAATATATTGGACATATCTCTTCCTAGTACTGTGATTTGAGAACTGCTTCCTTTAAAAAGAGTCTTTTAAGGCTTCTCATTTGCCAAAGAAGTCAGTGCAAACCTCAGATATTGGCTGTTTGATGACTCGCACAAGTTCACTGACATGTAAGATGTGCTGGCATGATCATAATCCTTCAAGAGATTTTCTCATTCAAGCCCTTGCTTTGGTTTTGTCATTTTCTTCATAGTCTTGTATAATCCAAAGATATTGTACAAGATATTTAAGTTCATAGTCCATAGCCCAGATGCTTAAAATCATAAATTAAAATATGACTTAGTCTGAGAAGGTTACAAATAAGAGAGGCATGAGGCAGGTAAGAGAACGGAGACAGATATCTGTGTGTGTGTTCAGATCAAGCAATTATAAATTATTTTATATAGTTAAAGCTTTTATTTCCCCATTAAATGCAAAATATTTCATTAATGTACCTATAAGGATTCCTTGTGGTGGAGAAGCTTGCCATGTGCCTTGTTTCTGAAAGTATATGTTTCATTTGTTTTTATTAATCTGATTTGTTAAATAAGGACTGTGTGAACTTTTACAGATAGATGATGCATGTTCTGCCTACCTGTCCACAGATTCTCAGCCTCAGGTGAGTCAGACAGAGGTTACTTTATTATTTTGATAGTATTTGTTATATGCAGTAGAGTCAAATGTGTGATACCTAAATTCATGTTTTCTTTGCATTAGGTGTCCAGTACACTGGAAGAACTTTGTTTTTTGGTCATGGGATTTCTCCAGAAACCACAGGTAACATGCATGACAGCCTGCTTCTCATTTCTGAAGCCTGATCTCTGTGTGTCAATGTCTACAATGAATTTTGAGGACCCACTATCTGTAATGTAACTCAATACTGGAAGTAGCACTATGAATTCTTGCTCTGAAATGCTGTGTGTCCTAATCCAACACCTGTTGAAGATAACACGGAGTCTTCTGTGTTTGGAAGGTAATCTCCAGGTTGGATACAATGTTTTAGGTGTTTTTATTGCTCAAGATTACAAAAAATAATGAGCTCCCAACTGTGAAATAAATTTACTAAGGAGATCCTAGGGATATACAAAGGAGTACTGCTAAACCCACTAACTCTTCTAGTGCAGAGTACTTAATGCTCTCTACAGAGTTTGCAAGGAGTAGTTATATTGGTAAGCAAAGAAATATAGTATATATGTTAAGTAAGGATGATACTTCAGTCCATTACTGAGAAGTTTATAATGTAATCAAAATTGCACACTGCTTTTTTTTATTTTGTTTAACAAATAAAAGCCTCTCTATCAATTATTATTCCCACAGGGTTTAGATGAAAAAGACAACACCAAAAGGGTAAGATTTCTGTGTATGTTTTATGATCACACTAAAATTGTTAAGAAAATCATGACACCCTTGCCCTGTTTTGTAGTAAAACCCCACTTTTAATTTTTTTGAACAGTTCTTATTTCATTATTCTAAGAGTCATGACTCAGGCAACTCAGATGTCATGGTAAGTGACATAGCATCTCCTCGTGAGTACATGTGTGCTTATACTTAAAAACAAGGTAATGTTCCTTTTTGCCATATTCTCAGAAACTGTTTAGCAAGCTCAGAACTGGGAGCTTGACGTTTAAGATCCAGAATGTGTTTTAATAACATGGAAGTTCATCAGTACTGTCCAAGCATGCAAAAACCTGACCAAATACTCATAGAATGCCAACTGTATCTTGTAGTTATGATGCTGAAGAGTAAGAACAAATGCTTGTTTTTTGGTACTGGAACATAAAATATGCAGTGAAACAGTGTGGTTGTATAGAAGCTGAGAACATGAACATACAAAAAAAAAAGTACTTTTAATGAATTTTTATTAATTACTAATTATATGGTATTTATTTGCACATCATAAATCTGTAGCTGGTAATGTAGTATTTAAGTGTCAGACTTTAAATTGTACTTTTTATTTAAATACAACTAAAAAAAAACCCGGTCCAGTATTGTTGATATAAATATACTCTCATATATCAATAATTTAAACCAAATTATATGTGATCCATTCCTGCTTTTAAAGGGCAAACATAATCTGTGATTTCTATGTGTCTATGTAGTTATTCTGTGCACCACAGGATTTTGAGAAAGTTAAACATACTCATCTTTTCTCATTTCCTAACAGTCTTACATGGTAACGTCCATAATATTTCTTTGGAAATATGTGATATTTTTCCTAGGAAGTGATATTGCTGATACTGGAGTTGATGTTTTCATGACAGAGCTGCTCTGGAGTTTTTACTGCTGATCAGGGCACAGTGAAAGGAACTATTTCTCCTGCTTAAGATGTTACTGCATTCTTTTTCATCCCCATCCCCAATACCTTTGTCCCTGCCTGCCCCAGGGATTGCTGCTTTCTCACTTCTGCTGCTGTAGATGTTCAGTTGACTTTTTCTAGCCCATTTCTCAGAGATACTAACTTAGGTGGGATCCATAATTCCTTGGCTTTATTAACCTCTCTCCATTGACTACAAGACAGAGCCCAAATGGCCGGCTGGTATGCCCTTTAACTCCTCCACTCATGTCAGACTTTTACTGTCTTTTAAATATTATGATGTCACATTCCCTACTTAGGCAGACAAAATTGACTGGTTCATTTCACCTACTAAATACATTAACACTTTGGTTAGTCTGGTTATTCTGCATATTATAATTCTCTTTGTATTAATTTCCTGAGAAGAATTATATCAAAATGCATTAATTTTTAAATTACCTTTACATGAGTTGAAGGTTTACATTGGTTGATGATACATAGTTTTTTCTATTTAATGTCTCACTGTGGACCTCTCCACAAGCCCATGCTGCACTTAATGCCTCTGTACTTAACCAGGCTGTCTGCAAGCTTAAAGTCTTATTGAACAGAAGGAATTTAATGACTGGAGCTTGACTTTATAGGTAGAGTGATCAGTGCCATGGTAACAAATCTTATTTGCAAATGAATCCCTTGCACTCCGTTTTCTAGAAAAAAAAAACATAAATGTATTGGTGTGATTTAAGTTATTTTGAAATAGAACAGAGATGGAAGCTGCTAACTTCCACAGTAGGTAATTGTAGAAATGTCAGTAGGAGCGATGTATGGAAATACTCTCTGTACCACCCTGAGGCTGAGCAAATCTGAATAAATGCAGATGCCTGGGCGAGAAGTCTGCAAAGAGTTCTGAACATTCAGTGACTAAAGGTGAGGACACATAGTCTTTTCCCTCTGTTCTCTGTGAGCTGCATTCATAGTGTAAATATAAACATTGTCAAGTCAGGATATTAACAACACAGTAGGTTTCTCAATCAACATCATCAGTCCTTCTGTAGTGTGTGTTTGGTCCGTAAGCCAATACTGCGGGAAGAGACTTTTTTTTCTTTTTGCATCATAAGGTCTGAATGTCATTGTTGTTCATGTGTCTGTGTTCGTGTCCTCTCAGTCCTCTGTCCTGCATCCTTTGCTGCAACTCGTTCCCCAGCTTAATGAGAGAAGACTGAAGAGATACAAAGTGGACGTATGTAATCTTAAACTCTGCATGCTTGCATCCTCACACGTTGAGATTCATTAGCTCTTCTACAGATGTCCTTTAGACCTTTCTGCTCATAACATCATTATTGTAATAGCACACTAGTGTGTTTTCATTAGAAACACAGGGTTATTTTCTGTTCTTTAATTACTGAAAGATAATACTGCTGATATTTAACTTTTAGACCCCCAAACCACAGAATTAATACATGCTTAACACAAAACAGTGGTGGAACACAGAGCCTGTGTATCAAAATTGATCCATTACTTCTTTTAGAAAATGAAAAATATTTTCAAATCTATCTGTACTGTTCTATTGCAGGGTTTTTGGGGGGTTTTGTGTTTTTTTCCCATTTGAAGTTCAAACAGTATCTATTCCTTAAGCATACATTTTTAATGACATCTGGCACTAAAAATTTGAAGTAATTTATAGGGAATGTTTCTGTTTAACTTAAGGTACAGATAAGAAAGTTCTCTTTGGAATTAATTTTCAAAAGAGAAGTAGTGTGTTTTGGAACATTTTCCTGTAGAGGGAAATAGTGCAGTTGTTTTCAAAGTACCATAAAATTTGGGTATATTTGCTGCAAATTCAATTTCAGATTTCAAGGATAAAAAAGCAGATGGCTATTAATGGCCATCTCTTTAATGCAGGTATGGAGACAAGAGAAAAATGCAGTCTGATATGTAAGAATCTTTCATTGTAATAATTCCGAAGATCCTTTATAAAAGAATACCAAAATCTAAGACCTAGATTCTTGCTGTTTTACATTGACTTCAGCTTGGTTATTCCTTAGATTCATTGATGTATGAAATACAGAATTGTCACCATCACATCACAGTAACAATTTTTAAGAAAGAAGGCGTAATAACAAAATGACACTAGTTCAGGCTGTATTTTCATCAGTCCAGTACTCTGTGTCTAATACTGTGTCATACTGCACATAGACAGCAAAAAGGCAGAAGGATTGGGGGAAGTGTGGAGTGATCAGTTAGTTCTCTGGGATACTCTCTAGCTTCTTGCAGGCACATCCTAGAGATCTTCTAAGTTGAAGGATTTATCTGGACCATTATGTGAAATAGTCATTAATAGATTTAACCACCTTTTCATTTTTTTTGCTTACCCCCACCCCTCCCCATGTGTGTGTGTTTGTTTTGGAATATTTTAGCATTAGGCACTTAGATCTAGAAGGTGAAGAGTTTATTTAGTCCAAATGAAGATATACCAGATATTAAATATGTACTTGCATACATTTTCTTCTGTACAGTTGAAGCAAAGAGAAATAATGACATGGACAACACTTACAGAATATAGATATTTTGAAACAGTCATATAAATCTAAGGAAACAATGGTAGCATCTCTAAATTGAATTGCATTTTATAGAAAGCAACTTTTTTTCACGTAATGAATTTGATTCCTCTTGAGTTACATCCTGGCTGATATACTATGATCCAAGAAAGAAGACACAGGACAAATTTGTTGGCAAGTCAATCTAAGAGACTCAACAAGGTAACTTAGAGAGGGCAGGCATCAAAATAAAAGTCTTAAATAACTATACTCCACAAACATATATCTTTCTGTATACGTATGGGTGTATCAGTGGTGATCAGTGGAGCAGAGTCCAGCTGGAGACCTGTTCTCCAGGGGTTGGTGTTGGGTCCGGTCTTGTTTAACATCTTCATTGATGACCTTGATAGGGAATAGTGTCCACCCTCAGCAAGTAGCTGAAGATACAAAGCTGGGAGGAGTGGTGGACACACAGGAATGCTGAGCTGCCATTCAGTGAGACACGGACAGGCTGGAGAGCTGGGCAGTGAGCAACCACATAAGGTTCAATAAAAGCAAATGTAGGGTCTGGCACCTGGGAAGGAACAACTGCAGGTATCAGTACAGGCTGGGGGATGACCTGCTTGAGAGGAGCTCTGTGGAGAAGGAACTGGGGGTTCTGGTGGATGACAGGTTGACCATGAGCCAGCAGTGTGCCCTGGTGGCCAAGAAGGCCAGTGGGATCCTGGGGNATCTCATCAATGTTTATAAATATCTGAAGTGTGGGAGACAAAGGGAGATGGCCAACCTCTTTTCAGTGGTCTGTGGGGACAGGACAAGGGGCAATGGTCACAGGTTGGACCACAGGAGGTTCTGCACTGATGTGAGAAAACTTCATGGTGAGGGTGATGGAGCACTGGAACAGGCTGCCCAGGGGGGTTGTGGAGTCTCCTTCTCTGGAGATATTCAAGACCCATCTGGACACCTACTTGTGCAACCTGCTCTAGGGAACCTGCTTTGACTCGATGATAACTGGAGGTCCTTACCAACCTTTACAATTCTGTGATATATACATGCAGGTTTCTGAATCATTACAGCATGATGAATTATTTTTTTAACATCTTCAAACCCTTGAAAGTTTAGAAGGCAAGTGTTACAATGAAGACAGATTTTAGCTTCGTTTTTTTCCAACACCAACTTTCTGATATGAAATCAAACAAGAAAAGTCTGTTATCTTCTTTAGGAGGTGTCTGGCTGTAAGCAGAAAATGACCTATCAATATAAATCACAATTCCATATTAGCAATTATGCTCTTGATTCCTTTTGTGTTCTCAATCAACTTCTTTAACTGGCAACAGCTGCCTATTTTGGGGGTTTTTGTTGGTTTGGGTTTTTTTTTTTTTGACACAGTGAGTAGAAAAAGTAGACAGTTGTTTCTCAATGTGTGCAGCAGGGATGGGATAGAATATTATAAGCACTGGTCTTTTTTGGGGGGAGTTAATGTAAGAAAGGGGATTGTTGGTTGTTTACAGAAGCAGAGTCAGGAGTCGGACTTGAACTTCGTGTTCCTTATGGGTCTCTTCCAACTGAGGATATTCTATGATTCTATGTTACACCTCTGGGAACAGCCTGGGACCTCTTTCCTGGAAAAAGTATTTCAGATATTTATTCTTTGCATTGTTGTCCTTCCATGAGGTGCAAAGATCAACTCTAGCTGTAGAGACTCCACTACCATGTAGACACTCTGGCTGCATCTTGCTAATGAAGCCTGAAAACTCAAAGGTAAAGGCTGCTTATCATTACTAGTAGCATATAAAAACAGTCTGAACTGAGACAAAACTTGAGGTGGAATTTGGCTCTCACTCGTGCTTTCTACTATTTCTACATGACAACTTGAGGTTGTTACTGACACAGAGAAATATACATAAAGCAGGCGTTAAGGGACAAGATTGTGTAACAGCCCTGAAGAATACTTTAAATAACAATATAAGCAACCTCTCTATACTTACTCATTTACAAGAGACAATATGATTTAAAATACTTTTTTTTTTTCAGGAAGAACTTCAAGGGCCTGGAGGAATTCAAAGCAGAGGCTACTTTTTCTACAGGGTATGATTTTTTTTTCTTGTTGTGATGAACATTACAAACCAAAATGTAGAGAGACTGGTGAATTACAGTAAGAATTACCATGACTGAGGAAACTTGTTTACCTGAGAGCATACCACTATACAGGATGGCTCAAGATCTGCTCCAGACATTTTCTTGGATTAAAATAAAGGCATAGTAGGAAGCTTTTGCATATATTTTAATATTTATGCATACAGGGTACCATGCTAATTCTTAATAAGTTATTGTATAGTAATATTATAAGTATATAAAGTTCTAGAAAATACAGCATCTTGGACAATCCTTCTAAAGCATTGTTCAGTGATCTTAAAGTTCTTTTCCAACCTAAATGTTTCTATGACTTCAATGAAAAGACGGCAAATTTGTAGTTACACTTCTCATGTATCAGTCTTGGATCTTTAGCATTCTTAAGATAGGACTAAGTTACAGGTAATATTAACATTGGTGTATTCACAATGCCAGAGTAAAAAACTAATCCTTATTAAGCTCACTAAGACATTTTTAATCAGCTTTAGTAGAAACTGTATTAAGACTTTCAGTAGCACAAAATATTTGTGAAAATGACCACGGTGGAAAGTGAGAAACTCTTTACCTATGCTAAAGAATGCAGTCTAAAAGGAAAACAATGGAGAGTGACTTACATATTTGTATGTTAATTGTAGTAAATATTTATAATACAATAGTAGCAAAAATCTGAAAGCACATTGTAAGAAAACACAAAAAGAATGAGGGATAATGATCTGTCTGACTTTGCATGGCTTTCTTCCCTTTATAAAATCATACAAGGTGGGCATAATTCATTTTTCAATCCATATGTAGAAAAGTTTACCATGCATTTCTTCACCAGAGGTGGATATACACGAAACTATTACTGGTCTCAGGGTTTATCTTCAATGAATGAACAGAACTCAGTAGTATAGCAATTTCTTTATGTAGCCAGTTGGGTGAAGCTGTGTTATGGAAACCTGTCAGCTTTATAGAGCAGTTATTGACTATTTGTCTTTCAGCCACGCAATGGAAGGAGATCAGTGGATTTTCGCTAGGGAGGTATGTATTTAATACTTTTAATCACAATCTCCATTTAAATTACTTTAGTTTTATACAAATAGGCTGCAGTGTTTATGTTGAGAAGTAGTCTCGGAAAGCCTTTAACTGTGTAGTCTGTTTAGATGTCCACACGCTTTTCCCAGGTGTGTTAAATTCATGTATCTTCAGATGGAGTGAGTAGAAGCTGTAGGTACTCTGTTCTTAGAACAGGGAACACAGATGTGTTTCTGGCAACAAGAATTGGAACATATCCCAGACTGCTAACCAGTTTGGAAAGTTACTAGTAATAATAAGTACGTGTCAGGAAGAAACGATTCAGCTGTCAAATACATACTGAGAAGCAAACTGACATCTTGGGAGTAATCCCCTAACCATACGCAGAAAAAATCCCAACCTCACACTGACACTAAGTACAGACTTCAGGATTTAATTTCAAAGCATTCAACTATTTGGAGATATATATATTTTTAAAAAGTATGCCAGTATTATAGCGCTCTGTTTTCTGATATCATGAATACCCCTGTCATATTTTAAGTATTTAGCATTACATCATATCAACAGCTAATGCTTATTCTTATTTTTCGGGATTTTAGGTTGCTGATCCGAGATGGGAATGCTGAATACATGGACATACTGTTTTCCTCACAAAAATTATTCATTGCTAATGTACAATTAAAAACTAATAGAATGTAAATGTTCTTAAACTAGATTCTGTTAGGGTACAAAAGTTTCTTTCTTGATTATATTAAAAGCATATTAAAATTATTTGTTTCCTAGAGTTATGTTGTTTACAACTGTGTGTAATGAAATTGTAAAAAACATATGTCTATGCATGCAACAGACACTGCCTCTAACAACACTGTTATGTATGTTTATTTTCCCTTATAAATAAACTCAGAGATTTGTTTTAAGGAGAATGTTTGCAATGTAGACTATTGCATTTTTTTCAGATTTTTTTTTATTTGATGTATGGAGTATTTAAAATCACAGCTTGTCTAGGCAGGCTAAACTAAATGTATGGTTTGGATTTAAAGATGATTTCATCAGCCCCTGTACTTTCTTCACTGTAGCCTGTGGACTTCTGGCAGTCTGCAGGGTCAAGATAAGTCCTCTGCAGTGGCTGCCATGCAGAACTGTATTGATGGTAAAGGAGTTTAACAGTCCTCAAAAAGTCTTAAGGTTAATAGTGTTTCATTGGCTGGGAAAAAAAAAAAAGAATCTCAATTCCTTTAATGAAAAGTAATTTATGTTACATGTTTTGAAAAAAAATCTTGACTTTAATTAAGCTGAAATACCATCACATCCCTTTTTTAGCTATTAAGAACACAGATGCAGTTTAGTTCTCAAATAGAAGAAGCCTTAATTGCATTATTAACATTCATCAAGAATTAGGATTCACTTGAAAACTCAACTGGTTTTGATGCAGACTTAAAGAAAGTCTACTCAAAAGTACAAATGAGCCTCACAAACTTCCTCAGTTCTCTCTCTGAGTTTGTTTTCACACCAGGTTTGTGTTAAAATGGATGTTGTAAGTAACAATTCAGTGTAGAAGTGGATTATTGTTTTTAACGATAACAATGTTTTTATTGCCTGGTCATTGTTTGAATTGACCTCAGCACTGCTACTCCTGCTTCTGCAAGCTTGGATGTGGAGCTGAACTTCATAAGGTAGCTGGGAAAATCGATAGCCTTGGAGGTTGGAAACTGAATTAAGTCTTTCTCCTCTTCTTACCCCCTTGTTTCTACTCTGCAGTTTGCTATCTCCAGTCAAACTGGCACAATTATCTGTGAATTGAGGATCCAGTTTCTTATGACCCCAGTCAGATTTAGCATCTGGCCTTTTGCCACAAAATACTTAATATGTTGTATTGTATTAAATTAGGTTAAGTGTTGAACACACACACACCTCCTGCCATGCCTTGACTCAAGGAGGCAGTGGGATGAGGAGGGCACAGCTGAAGCGCAAGCGGCCTCCCTCAGTCACACCCAGCACCAGACTGCGGCCCAAAGTGGCCCAGACTGAAAGTGCCCCATGGTTAATGTTTTGTTTGTTGGGGTTTTGTTTATTTTATGATTGTTTGAGATAATTTTAAACAGGACCAGTTTTGTCAACAGTACCCAACAACTGATGGTACAAATGGCTGGTGTTAGAGCTGGTGAAGGGAAAGTGTCCCTGTCCCAGTGGCCATCATCACCCTGCCACCACTGGGTCAGAGGCAGTGCCCTGGGGGCAGTAGCTGGGACCAAGGGCAATGAGGGAGTTGGGGTGGGGATGCTAAGGAAATGGGGGAGGCTGCAGGTGGGCAGTGATTGGGGCCAAGAGAGTTGCTGGCTGCTTCAAGAGCCATGTTGTGTGGCCTGAGTTGAGGAGAAAGGCAAGGTAGTTAGGAGGGCAGGAGCAAAGCTGGCTCCCCTGACACAGCCAAGCCAGTTGTGGGACCCATAGGGCAGGGAGAACCACAGTCACTGCCCTGGTCCTGTGGAGCCTTTCCAGACATGGTGGGGATGGCAGATGGGAGAGCAGTTTATGTTGGCTTTCTTGTGAGAATATATCAGCAAACTCAGTTTCTAACAGCGAGGAATTAACCATCCTGTCCTGTAAGCATAATAAAATACTACACTTTGATAGCTATACAATTGTATTATTTTTTAAAAAATATAATTGAGAATTTGTTTCATGTAATTCACAAAAAAAACCCCAAAAACAAAACCACAAACAAAGTGCAAATTAAATTTAACAAGAAGTATTATTTATACTGAAGCATAGCGGTTGTGGAGCCTGTGGGTTCCCAAACTGGATATATGCATCAACCCTGGCAAAGCTAGCTCATGGTATCTAATGTTGAAACTGGCAGCAGCTAGAAGTGTTAGGACAAGTTTTTTCATTTGGGATTGTGGCCTGCTAATAAAGTAATACTGTTTCAGGAGTCCAGCTTCACAGTCCAAAGCCAATTTACATGGGATCACTTTTGCCACTGCTTGGCTCCTTTGCACTCTTACCATTAAATAATTTTTGATGCAGATTTTCATTTATCTCATCTGTGCACATTACTGCAGCCTTGAACTATCTGCTTAACACCAACTTTTTAAACATTTATTTGACTCAAAGTTTTTCTAGCTTCTGATCTTCTATTCCTTGAGACGAGTTCAGATTTATCAAACACACCTGTTTCTGTTATGCTGTGATCTAGGATTCTTGATCCAGTTTGGGTTTTTTTGCTTCTACATTTTGTAGTTGTAACAGCATCTAGAACACGTCCAGTGTACAACTGGTTACAAAAACCTATTTAATGTAACAAACATTAAATAGAAATAGTATAAAATACACCATTTAAGTAAAATACTATGGATAGATTCCATGTAGGACCTAAATTCACAGAAAACCACGAAATCACAGAATCACACAGTATCACAGAATATTAGGAGCTGGAAGAGACCTCGAAAGATCATCCAGTCCAACCCCCCTGCCCGAGCAGGATCATCTAGAGTAGATCACATAGGAACATGTCCAGATTGGCCTTGAATGCCTCCAGAGATGTCAAATCTTTCCCAGCAAAATCTTACCAGAGCTTATTTTTAAAGTAACCATCATTCCAATTCTGTTTCAGGAGTCCTTTTTGATACATGGTTTTGAAATTATTTGTCCAGTTATGATGATGATTTTCTTGGTGTTTTTTTTTTAATACCTCTCAATTCTTTATAATCCTTCTACTATGGAGGCGGTTTGCATTTCATGAAGTGGGGTAATGTGATCCTGACTGAAGTCAGTAAATCAGACAGTAAAGCACTTATTTGGAGGCAAAAAGTGCGTGTGTTATCACCTGTGTTTTTTCAGTAATTCCCTTGGTGGACTAGTACTCTTAGTTTTGTGGATTTTATGATATGCTGGCTGTACCAATGTCAAAATTCTGCTTTGGGTAAGTGTTGAAATGTTGCAGTAAGACAGACTAGAAAGGGTTTTTTATGTACCCAAACCCTGAGGAATTATACTACAGCAAAATCTTCATTTGGATTTTTTCCTATTCCAGACCCATTAGTGACCATCTAATTAATTCATTAGTTTATATATGGACTTTCTCTTATTTTTTCCAATGGATTATTTCATATGTGGATAAAGTTAAAGGAAGTTTGCTAGTATATTTGAAAGACTTGGTGATGAAGTAACAGTGTTCTTAGAAGTAGAATGTTTGGAAAAGACTTTTCCCAATATAACTAACTGACTACAATGGAGTGGCCATTTCTAGTGCAAAAATCTGGATATTAGAGCATTGCAGAAAGAATTAATTAACGTATTTGGGTAAGAAATCTCCTCTTTATCTTAGCTATAAGGCACTAGAAATTTGCAAAGCCAGAATGCTCCACTAGCAGTAACCGTTGGTGACAGTACCCTTGCCTGCCGTTTGGTGAGCCCAGGTATTAGGGCTGCTGCAGGAACTGCCGTAGCTATTGACACTTCCTATCCACTCCAAACCCTGTAAAATCTTGCTTCCTCACTCACGTCAGAAGAAGCTGCTAGAGGCAAAAGTCTTCTTGTAAACCCACTGTACTGAAATTCCTGGTGAGCAATAGCATTTACTCTCTTTGTAGATTTCCTAAGTATGCTATAATATAAAATGCAAAGCACTTCTTTTACCTTTGTGAAATTCCTTGAGGCATGTGTAGCACTTGATCGTCATTAGAATTGTTTCACTACACTTGTGCGAATAAAAAAAGAGGCAGCTGTCAGCTGGAAAAGTCAATGTAGTACTCATGGGCATGGAGCAATCCTGGAAACCCTGGATGTTTCCTCAGGTAGAATTTTTTGTAATGTATTTCTTGTTTGTTTGATGCTGCATTATTATGGAATTATGAATATCACAAAATATTTATGATGTATATATTTATACAGGGACTTCTTTGTGAGGGTTTTTAAACAAGACATTATTTCAGGGCCAAAAATACCACACTTTTTGATTAAAAACCTGATATAAAATCTGCTTTACTGCTTCTAATCCATATTTGAGGCCTGATAATGCATTGCTGTTCTACCATTCCAACAGCAGCCCAGTCACAATAAACAGATTCTTTTAATGCAATAACTTCAGTAGAAATGCAGCCTTATAAATAGCGTGCAGTTCCTTTAACAGTTTAATTAAAACTACCAGAAATACAGAATTCACAACTAAAGAACTCCTGTGTTATAAATGTGGTGCATGAAGTAGCTTATGTCGATACGTTAATTCATTTAAGATAAAAAGGTCTTCTTCTTTTGATTCTAGACATGCTTTTACATGTTTATTTCCAGTATCAATACCTTATTCTAAGTAGTAACATAAAAGTACTGAGACTAAGATCTTGCCAGTATAAAGCTGTATTCTTTAGGTGTGTTAAAGTAAGCAGTGTATAGTTTTGGTTTCTGAAGTAGATTTCCATATACCTTTCAGTCAACTTTTTGGCTGATATTTTGGAGACTATTTTATCTGTGTTTGCATTTTGAGGTTTGTTTTCTTTTTCTCTTTTTTTTTTCATTCTTTTTCTTGCTGTTCTCTACTCAGATGTGAAAAATGACAAATGAGAATAAAGAATGGTCCATGAAGGTATTGCAGTCTCCAAGTAATGTTTTCCTATTATTATGTCCTTAATACAAGTCCAAGTGAAAAAGGGATGGTTTTGGTGTAAAAAATGACACACAAGACTGATTTCTTGATTTATTTTTATTTTGTAACATTAAACCAGGATACAAATGGAGATACTGAATGTAATGACATGCTGAGACATTTTGGAATTCTTCCTCCAAAAGAAAAAGATGAAACTGAAGAAATGGTTTTACGCTTGTAGAAAGAAGCAGAAGGCAAGTAATATTAAATATACATGCCATTTTTTTCAAGGTCCTTTCCAACTTCTAACATTCTGTGAATCTGTGAATTAGTGTAACAAAATTTTAAAAGCTGAGGTATTTTTGATAATGCTCTGTGTAACTTAAACAGGATGTGATAATTATATTTTTATTTTTATTATTTTCACTTGGTTATTTTAAAAAGTATTCTTAATTAAAAATACAACATGTTGACTAACTTTATGGCATGTAATATGCATGGATAGCTAATTTTCATTATTTCATAATTCAGTCTGTACAAGCAAGATTTACAAAAATCGGTAGTGACGCACTCCTGTGTTTCTGTATTTCCCTGCATAGTTAAATAAATTTCACCTTTTTTTTTCCTCTCTCTCACCCAGAGTTATGCCAAAGCTGAATAATTTCTAAAATGGACAGTTGGTAACATTTATTGTGAATTACAGTTTAACTATATCATACACTACAGTTTCTAAGCTGCAATGGTGGTAATAGATAAACCCGTGTGGTTTTGAAAGATGTTTATCAAGTCAGCTTGTGGAGCCCTAGTGCACAACCATTGTTTGTTTTGCTTCTTATCCAAGATTAATTTTAATTGCTTTTCTATTTCTTACAACAGGAAAATATTGTATTGGAAGCAGGCTCAGATGTAATCTATATCTACACATATTGGAATGGAGGGTATGAAACAGACAGAGCCGGGGTCTTTCCAGTGTTGCCCAGTGACAGGACCAGAGCTAATGGGCTCAAATAGAAATACAGGAGGTTCCCTCTGAATGTCAGGAAATGCTTTTTTCCACTGTGAGGGTGACCAAGCACCGGCACAGGTTGCCCAGGGCAGCTGTGGCATCTCCATCTTCAAAGATGTTCAGAGCCATCTGGACATGTTCCTGGGCAGCCTGCTCAAGGCTGACCCCGTTTGAACAGGGCTTTGAATCAGATGACCTCCAGAGGTCACTTCCAACCTCAGCCATGCTGTAATTGTGTCATTCTGTACTATACCATAGACTGCTCTTAGGCATAACAGTGGCACAACCATATTCAACTATTTAACCAGAGTACAATGACCATTTTACTTACAATATCATACCAAGTCAATGTGGTTTGTAAATTCAGGTCTGGAAAACTTTGGCAGCTTGTATGGAGACTCAGTAATTTTAGCTATATTGGACATTCACACTGATATTTTTGTAGGTGTTTTATAAAGTACCCTGCTGAGTTCTGCAGAGCTTTGTACTGCAACTAAGAAAAAATGAGGCACTTGGTTTACACAGAATAAGAATGATAATGCAATCATTTCCTCTGTCTAGATTTTACCCACAGTTACTGCTTTCATATTGTTAAAAAGACTAAAACAATTCTAGTGCTAGCACTGTATCTAGTGCTCCACTCTTAGAAGAAGATAACAATTCACATAATTATGTGGAAGTTGGGAACCTTAATTATGACACATTGTTACCAGAGTGTAACAACACTGTGCACATATTATTTAATCTTTTCTGAAAAAGCCACTTCTATAGTGGTTTTCAGTTAGTGAAATTAATAGCTGCTTTTAGCTCAACAAATGTCAGTGAGGCATTTTCCTTTTCTACCTTGCAAGTATTTTTATAGATGAAGGCTGCCATCTGCTGTTTCTATATTCCAGTTTTCATGAATTATTTTTAGATTGTCTCATAAATACCAGTAGTTCTGACTCAAATTAATCTCATTTTCAGGATCTTAAAAACAATTAGTATCTCCTTCAGTTTTGTCTTGATTCATCTCAAAAGATAAAGCCTTGTGCGACACGTTTGCTACTCAAGTTTCCCAAACCTGATACTAAGGAACATGAAAATATATTTTAAAGTTAGAGAATAAGGATTAGCACAGAAACCTTTCTAGCTGTGAAATTACATTACCCTTGAGCTAAAGGGTTACTCAAAGAATTTAAAAATAATTTAGAGAAATACACACAAGATAATATTTAAAAATGCATCTAAAATATTAAAAATACTTCTTTTTATGATTAGGCAGCAACTCTTGAAAGAGTGTGTCTTCAGAGAATGCAATATGGGGAGCCAAGAGACATTTGTGGAAAGCAGTATGTGAAGGAAGTTACAAATGCTCCAGATGTTATAATTCATCCGTATTGGCCAAGGTAATTACTTTCTTGTTTAAGAAGTTGAGTGCTTGAATACAGACAATCAAGCTGGTAATTGAAAAGCAATACCTCGAAAATGAAATACAATAGACTAATGAATAACAATTGTTTGGAGGGAATGGAATCACAGAGCATGGAACCTCTAATTTGTTAATTTACTTTGTAAGTTACTTCACTTTTGTTCAATTCTACACGACTTATTTTGCTGGGATCACTTATTTCCATGAAGTTAACCTCACTGAGTTTTCTCAGTTTCACTGAGGACGTGGGGTGGTCTGCTGCCTGTGTTAATCCTTTGCAGATTCTTTTCTCGGCAGGAATGCTCCAACAGAACTGTTCTACCTTTATTTATTTATATTATTTTTACAGAGAGTTATTTGGGCATTGTGTTGCAAATAGTAGCTATCAAAGTAACGAACAGGTCCATGGTGTTAATACAACTATAAAAAGGTTTCCCTGCCACTACTTAGATTCTACTAACACAAAGAAGGACGTATTTAGATGTTAAACTGAAAGCCATTTCAAATAAATTACATTGAAATGTATATTAGAGATTTAAAAAATCTCATTTAAACTCTAAAAAAATGGACAAAGTGAGTTTTAAAATCTTAGCAGAGAACAAAATAAAGACACAATGCTTGAAGCATCTGATAGCTCTGCTGATACATTTCACAGACTGTATCTACTATGTATGTTCATTTGAGCAGATCTTTAATCACAAAGACCTTAGAAACCACTAAGTAAAATCTGTGGTGCAATTCTTATAACAAGTTTAAATATAATCACACAATAGGGAAAGGCACATTTCTTCTTCAAATGCTTTATTTTAATACCTTTAGTTATTTTACCAATCATTTTCACCAGAAGTGCCATACTTTCATATTTCTAGCATCCCAATGTGTTTACTGGTGAATGAACATCTCTTCCTGCTAGCCAGAAAGTTTCCAGAAGTCAAGTTTCTCAAAGCCTTCATAAATATTCTGCATTCAGAATTACCACGACAGATGTTAACCCACAATACTTGTATACCAACCTGGTGAAATAAAAGGCAGGTTCATTGGAGTATCCTAATATGGGGTATTATATCTTAAAGTACAAGGTATGAGAAATATATTCAAGTAATTTGTGTTACAGAAAATTTTAACTAGTTTGTAATCATTAGACCTAAGTCACTGCTTTTGTGATAAAAGGGAGGTGGGAAAGGATTTAGATAAATTTTATAGAAAAGTCTACAAAAAGCATGGAATTAATATAACTACCACAGTAATTCTGTGGTAAGAATATTGGATGAGCATAGATGTTTTGTAATTGTGTGGCTAGATATTTTACAGAAAGTTAGGTTGTTGCAAGGACACTATTTTTTGGTGCTGCTGAGATGGATTTTGGTCTTTCTTATTAAAGCCCTCTTAAGTATTATCAGAATAAGTTGTAGGGTTTGTTTTTTTTACAGAGCTTGAATGGAAACTAGCAGAAGTTGGAGCAGTAGAAACCAACCTGGAAGAAAACCCCAAAAAGGACATTACAAATATGATGATGCTGTCAGAGCAAAATATTTCTGCTCATAAAGACACCAACACAAAAAGCAGTGATAGGATGAAACCACATATTAGCTGAGAAAATTTTAGTGCAGCACATCTTTCTGACATACAGTAGGTCAAATAGAGTTTTTTACTCCGCTGGTAAGCTTGAGCCAATTAAAAAAACCCTCAACATACCAAACCCCTTTTTGTTTCCCTTGTATATATTTTAGTTTTGATTTGTGGAAGAAAGTTGATGTAGTAAATTAAACTCTTACTTACCTTTAGATAGATATATAGATGGCTGCCACTGAGAGTTCTCCATTTCATACAAACTCTGCTTAAATGGAAAGGAAGGGGAAGGTATTAACAGGTGGGCTCTGATTCATACTTTCTTCCTCCTTTTACCTAAGAGGGGTGCAAAATGCTCCTTTAATTCTCAGGGCAATGACTGGAGTTGAACTCCTTAGTAAGGACCTAAGTTCCCCCCACTGAAAAGGTGATCCAAAGCATCCAATCCAAAGTACAGTGATATAAAAGGTTTGTATAGTGATATAAAAAAATCAGGATTAGGTCTTGAATCTGTTGACTAACAGTTCTATTTGTCTGACAACTGTCTGAGAACTCTCTCGATTGTCAAGGATAAACTTCCTGCTATTTTAAAATAGTGATGGTTGCAAAAGTTGTTCCATCCAAAGAAAAATATGCATATACTCAACAAAATAGTTTAAAGTACAATCGTAGATAAGTGAAACTACATAAGTGAATGAAGAGACCATGCTCCCGTTTCAGCATTTTTTAGTAATTAAATCAAATTATATAGCATTAATTCTGTTTTTCCAGTGACTCATCATAAAAAACCCACATCTCAATGTACTAATGAAGACTTTGTTATATATTGCTGACATGGTTTACACCAGCAGGATACAGGAAAAAATGAAGCAGTTCACTTATCACTTAGCAAATAGATACATGAACAAGAAAATTCATATTAGGCTTTGCTTTTTCACCCAGTAGGATATAGTCACGACACAGCAGATACCTACTGCCAGATAACACTTCTAGATGCTTTTATTTTGCAGATTCAAAGAGATAACTAGCAGATGTGTTTCAGAGACAATGGCTTATCAGCCATTATCTGTGACTTCAAACTAGAAAGCTAACTACTAGTTATAAATGTAAATAGGTCATCAGTAACTTTAGATATGATTCCACAGTTAGGTCAGGTGAATATCAGCATTGGCTGCTGTACTACCACCAGCTTCCTTGTAGCAGCAACCCTCCCTTCTGCTACCATGGCTGCCATGAGGTACATAAGCACAGTAACACAACAGTACAAGTATGTTGTCACACTGGAAGCAAAAGGAATATGTTGCTAGATATGACAGGAAAGGGTCAGACCTCCCCCTTTGGTGACCCTTACATTGTCCAAGTGAAGTGACCATGTGATTATGGTTACAGCCATGAGATGTGACAAAGCAGCAGCAAAATCCAAGGGAACCTGCAGGTTAAAAGCAGATGTTTCAGGTTCTTTGTCAGTTGCACCATCTGTAGGAAAAGTGTCTAATGAATGCTTGTCAACATGGCTTTACAAGGATTGCATAGATTGTGACAAGCTTTCAACTCAGCAGCTTTGCTGAAACCACTCATTTTACTATTCTGGAGTGATGTGAAATTTAGTTTCAAAATCAGCTTCCTCAAACAGTCTTGAATATGCTGGTGGAGATGAAAAAGTAACATCCTGAGCAGATGATTGCTCTGTGGCTCTGAAGTGTATCATGCACAACATGGTGATGACACTTCTGTGGGAAACAGCCAATGGAAGCACACTGGAAATCTAGTCTCATCATTCAATAATTCACAAAAGACTCACTGCTCATAATCTGGCAATGTCTGAAAATTAATTTGGCTCTCGTAACCTTTGTTAGTGAAACAAAACCATCATTACATACCAGAGCAATCTCACACCGATGATGAGAGCCAGAAAAAATAATATTTCCAGGTAATAGTTTCATAAAACCATCAGACCATTTATAAGCTTTCTGTCTTATTCCTTCAGGAGCCTTTAAAACAGTTCAAAAGTGAAGGTTTTCTGAAGCCATAACTTCAGTGGAAGATGGAAATGTGCCCTCTCTACAGCTGCAATGCACATTTTGGTCTTGTCAAATCCTGAAATGTAAGATGTGCAAGCCAGAGTGTAGTTTGCTACTGTAACATTGCCGTAGGTAGGTGTTACACTCCCATACTTGTAAAGTGTGAAGAGGGACACTACAATGTCTCTAATTTGTTCTTCTGAAGAATTACTACTAGTTACTACAGATCTTGTGGCAAATTTGATACATGTAGCTTGATGCTATTTTTAAGCCATATGCCAGTTCTGATAATTATGATTTTTTTTTGTTGAAAATACACCTGCCTTTTCTCATGGGTTTTCCATTCCTGCTGTATCCTATTATATTTACTACATTTAATCATAGAAGCATTATCCTTTGCATGAGCAATGAAAAATCGGGTTATTTTAATATCATATTTTCCTCAATTGAAAGCCAGAAATAGAGTATTATCAGTCAGTAAGAACAAAAATCGTGTGTTTTTACTAATGCTTTTTAACATTCTTCCAGCAGAAAATAAACAAGCTCATGGTTAGCTCTTTAGCAGCATCACTGCTAGAGGTACCTGTCCCTACAAGACCTCTACATAGGACTTTGGTCACAAGGTGACTCAAATAGGGAAAACTGAAATACTTGGAAACTCATATAAAACTTGGAATACTCAGGAAACTGAAATACTTGGAAAGTAATTCAGAAAGAAAAATCCATGAGATCTTGCAGCCAAGTCCCTTACTTCATTATAGTTAAAAACACTAATTAACCTTCTATAGAAACGCTTTTGTAGTTACACATTAAGATGTATTGCTGTTTAGGACAGCAAGTAAAAAAAACACACCTCCTTGTAACTGAGAAAGAAAACCGAGAATGTTTATACTGTTGCCACTGATCAATGACATGTTTTACAGAAAACACGCTGCTACGGTCTGCTGCATGCAGGACAGGTTAAAAGCTAACTTAATCACTGCACGTTTGTGTATTCCAGCCCCACAGTAAGCAATGTGGCCAGAATACATTACAGCTATACATCAAGGCTGTGCAGTATCAGTCATTTCTCTGATTAACTCCAGTACTGCTGGTTAACTTTATTAGCTGGGCTGTTTCACAGATTCTCTGCAAAGTAATACAGACACAGTTTTATAAGCTTTATCAACACACAAACACAAGAATTATAACTTTTATTATCACAGTCTTGCAAACTTCTACTACAGCTGTGTCTTCCTGGACCAAAATATTTCCTGAATAAATCTATATCCCAACACTGTTGCCCAACAAAAGATCCTTCAACCTCACACAGCACATGCCAGTTTACCAAGTTCAGGCTCAAATTTTCTTGCAGTCATCTAACATCCCCCCCNCAAATAGGAATGGATTTAAATTGAAGCTGTTCTAGACAGAAAGCTGGAAACTTACTTGCACTGAGCCTTCCATCAGCTCGGGGGTCCAGAAGCCTTTCACACCTCAAGAGCCAGTATTAATATGGAACAAAACATCCAAGCCATGCAGTATTAGTACAGTATGCCACGGGATTTTATTAGGGGTTGAAATCTTACACTCAGCTACGGTAATTTCTCATTTTTAACGTCAAGTAAGACTATTTTATAAAAGTGATATTAAAAGCGTTGTGCACAGACAGAAAAGACAGAGCGGGTCGAGTCTGCTCTCTGCCACTCCGTGAAGTTTTACCACCTATGCACACCGCTAAAAGCGCCGACCAGCGCCAGGACGGGTGGTCGTAGCCCCAAATAACTCGCGGCAGCACGTCTGTTTCCGGAGAGCATCCAAGACGCTGCTTACTCCCGTCTGGGACCGGCCGTTTGACCGGATACCGTGTCACACGACCAGACACTGACCGGAGCGGGGCTTTGTATCACCTTTACTGTTTCAGCAGGAAAGCGCCTCCGCTCACGGAACCCTTTCCAAGGGCTCGGCTCCGGGCTCTGCGCCCGCCCGCAACATAAGCCCCGGAGCATGAAGCCTGGCAGCGGCGGGCAGCCGCTCCGACCGCCGGGCCATCCCGACCGCGCCGCAAGGCGACATCGCTGGCGGCCTCCCACGGCGCCGCCGGCCGAAGGCTGAGCGCGGCCGGGCATCCGTACCCGCTCCCCACCTCGCAAGCCCGGATCCCGTCAGTTGAGCGTCTGGGAGAGCCCTGAAGCTCCTAACCGGACACAACGCTGCTGGGTGTCGCCGAGTCGTGCTTCCCCCAGTGCCGAGGCGCCCGGACAAGACCCCGCGAGAGCGCCGCCCCCAGCGGCCGAAGGCCAACGCCCCGATCGGTGGCGCGACCGCCGCCATTTCCTCCTCGAGCGGAGCAGAGGGGAGCGGGGTGAGGTGAGGCGAGGTGAGCCGAGGTCAGGGAGGCGCGGAGCTCACTGCGGCTGCGCGAACACCTCCGTGCCCAACCCCTCACTGCCCGGCCGGCTCCCAGGCGGGCGGGCGCGCATGCGTAGAGAGGCCGGTGGAGAACCGGGAATCACCTCTCCGGCCGTCGCCGCCTCGGCGCGCATGAGCGATAGGCGGCCCCGCGCGAGGGGCCGGGGTGTTGCGGGTTGCAGTGCGCCTCGGCGCACGCGCGGTGGCGCGAGGCGCCGCGGCTGCCGGCGGTGGGGTCGGTCGGCGCACGCGCAGTGGCGGGGGGAATCTCCCGGGCCCGGCTGCTGGTGCTTGCCGCTGGAGTGAGGCTCTGTGCCGGCGGCGGGCTCGGGGCTGCGCGCAGGGAGCGGCTTTCGCCGGAACAGCTCGGGCGGGTGGCGGCTGTGCGGAGCCGGGTAAGGAGCGTGCTGCGGGACGGGGAAGGGCGGCTCCGCCGGGCTCGGCTGCGGCGNCGGAGGGTTCCCTCCGCTGCCGGGGCAGCGGCGGCGAGCGGAGAGGGCAGCGGCTGCCCTTGGGCAGGGCGCGGGCGGGGGCGGCCGCCGCCGGGGGCGGGGGGCGCTCGCGGGGCACCCGCTAGGCCCGGGGACCCACTTTGCTCCTGTGACAACTCCCGGGCACGTTTGGAGCCCTGCCCGCCTGGCCCGGCGCCTGCCCGGGCCGCTCCCGCCCCCGCCGCCTGGGTTGCGAGCAGGCAGGGCGGACGGGCGCGGGACTCCCTGGCATCCCCCGCCGCCGTGCCGAACCGAGCTGCCGTCGGTCTCTCAGCAGTGGAGCGGGCAGAACCGCGGTCTGCGCCTCTCCCCCGGGGCGCGTCCGTCGCTGTTCCCTTCCGTGAGGCGGCTCGTTTCGTGGGTGCCCCTCGCGTGGCCGGGGGGGTTGGGGGGAGCTATTCCGCGGCGGCTCCGCGCAACTCGGTGAGCGGTGTTGGAGGGGGAAAGGGAGGGGGGTGTTTACACAGCGGGCAGGCGGCTGCGCGGGGACCGCGGCGGTAGGTGCCTGCCCGGCGGCTGGGCCGTGAGGAGGCGGCTGGGCCGTGGCGGGCTGCCGGGCCCTCCCTGCGGCGGGACAGCTTTGCGGGGCCTCGGGCTCCAGGCAGTTGGAAGGCGCCCGGCGCGTAATCTCCCTGTGGCAGGTGGACTGGAGCTGCCGGTCACCGGGCGGAGTCCGAACTTCGCGGGGTTGGGTTTTTCCCTGTGGTAACTTTGTTGTTGTGCTTGCAGCATGTTCACCCTCTTAGGTGCGAGGGCTTCTCGGTAATCTCCGGTCCTTACTCTCCCGACTTACGTATATCCTTAAAATCAACGTGTCAGACATGCCGTGTGTGTGTGTGAATATGGACTGGAAATCCACAGTGCTTCGTTCTTGGGTTTCTGTTTAGGTAGATTTGGATTTTTAGTTGACTGCAGTGTCTGCTTCCTGGTACTTTCGGCCTGGATATGAATTCGAAATGTCCTTTTTTTCCTCACGAGGAGGAGTGTTTGTTAACTAATCAAACGTGTTTGTAGCGGGATTTTTAGAAGGCTGTTGTTTTCATGGGCATGTTAATAGTTGACCTACTAAAAGGCACGAGGGAAGAAGTCGGTTATGGTTCTAGCTGGGATATGAAGGGGCATGTAAGGGCAAAGTGGCTGATCATAGATTCTGATCCTCTAAATCCTTCAAGTAAGTATTTTTCTCGATGACATAGTTTGACAAGCAGCAGTGCTTTTGGTGGCAGTGTTGACTTAGACAGGCCTGTCTGTTCCCTGCTCCCAGCTCTCACCTCTTTGCTGCCCCCCTCAGCTATACCAGCACAACGGTTTCGTGGAACCGTGTCCCGTAACTGGGTTGGGGAAATGATCCAGGTTAAAATTAACTACCTTTTTTTTTTTTTTTTAATGTGGTTATATTTAACTTAGATCATTTCTCTGCGTGACAGGTGTGCCAGAAGGCAAGAGGATTGTTTAAGCAAATACTCTAGTTAAAGAAGTAGTTGAGAAATACACCTCAACTGTGGTAGTTCCTGTCAAAGTTCAATATGAACAGTTGAGTTGTTTCACGCTGTTCAATCTTACAGGAATAAAATCGATTTTGTCTATTAATATCTGTGAGTTTTGGGATTGTTATTTGAAATTAGATGGTATTTTATTGGTACCATAGGGGAATTTTACTTGACAGAACATGTAACTCTGCAAAACTTTTTAAAAAAACCCAAAACTTGATTTTCATTTATAACCATTGAAGACACTTTCTCAAAAGTGTGACGGCCAATACTTTCAGTTTGGGTCAGTTTTTTGGTTGAATTTGTGTGCTAGCATTTCTAAGGTCTGAGAATTTTGTTGGTAGCCAAGAGTAACCTCTTCTTAACAGTCCAAACAGGGGAAAAAATAACTCCTGAGATATTTAATACTTTAAGATGTCATTCGGCTATGTCTTCTTTTTATTTCTTCTGCTTCGTGTTCTTACATAGAAAAGTTTAACACATGTGGGTCAAATATAAAAGGACGTGAGGAAAGCAGAGTGTTTTCTTTATTAATGTTCTGAAGGACCCCACAAACTCTCTGTTGTAGCTAATTTTACACTTTTTATGCTCAGCATTTTAAAAACAGAATGGTTTAATTTGTAGTGTTAGTTAATGATCTTGTTAGTATAGAATTTCACCAAAGTCATAAATCATCATGGATGGATTGGTCTTGCCAAGGAAATTTCAGCTTTCGAAGCTTTGTGATTTCACTATTGATTTGACCCCATTCTAAATTTGTGCAACAAGTTGAAGATAAAGTTGTTAGAGATATTGGATGCATGTGCACACCACCCCCTCCCCCCCCCAATGTCTACATGCTCTTTATATGAAATGCTTTATCAACTGGAAAAGCTGTCAGGTTTTTTCACTAAAAAATAATGGGCTTGTGGTGAAAATATTTGTGAATCAATTTTTTTTTTTTTTTTTTCGGGGTAATGTCATTAATTGAAGACAGCTCCTTTTTTAGCTCTGCAGCCCTTCAGGAGGCACGTATAATTTGCCCTCTGAAACATCATTGCTTCAGCCTGATTTTGTAGATTAAAGAATATGGATAGTTCTCTTAAAATATAAAATTTGTACCCCAATACAGGTTTTTAATATAAACCACACAATATAATTAGGAAGAAGTGGAATTGCTGCTAAGGTGCCTTCCTTTTCATTGCATTGTAATGAGTTAGGTTTTCTTGAAGAAAAGAGACAGAGTTTTGAAGTAAAGAAAACTGCGTTTTAGTGTTTCTGAAGTACTTGTTCCTGTGTGGATGCTAGAAACTGCAATGGCTAGGTGATAAAGCAGATCCAGAAATGTTTCTGAGGCTAGATGACATTAGTGGATACTTGCATAGCAAAGAGACTAGGAGTTGTTCCTGCCATTCTTACCTTCTATTTATTTATTTTGCAGTGTATTTTTAACCTTTCTGTGTCAATTGAGCTGGTTCAGCTGGTAGAAAGGTGTACTGGCACCACTGAAGGGGTGGCAAAAGAACAAGCGGGTCTTGCCTCACTGGTGGGTGAACAATAGCTGTTTTAAGGTAGCTTTATCTCTGGAGGGGAAAAAGGTTTCTGACGATATAGACAGTGGCTGAACCATTCAGTTTTCTCCCATCTTCTACTAATGCTGAATTATTATTAGTAGCATTATTAATAGTATTAATTTATGTTGTTATTTTGAATGTAGGGGTCTTTCAGAATAGAAAGAGGTGTAGAAAGCTCACCTGCAGTCACATAGCAGAGTCTGATACAGAAAATTCCAGACTCTTGGCGTACATTTGGCACAAGCAAATTTGGCTATAACCATTGGGAAGATGCCTCGTTGACGTCTGGGTGGTCTGCCCAAGGAAACCAGCTCTCTCCTGCAGTTGGTTATTTGGTTGCCTCACGTAATGGCAGCCTGTAATAATTTGAACTGTTGGACGTTCTGCCGTTAGTCTGTTGCAGGAATTAAAGATGTGAAATGCAAAATCACGGAAGAGGAAGGAGACTCATGGTTAATGCAGCTGTGTGCTGCCCTGAAGGATTGAATTCTCAGCCTCTACTGCTGCCACACAATTCCTTTGTAATGCAAAGGCCACTTTAATTTTGGCATACCTCATGCCTGAGTGTTTAATTTTATAGCCCTCATATTCTCTTACCACAATTTTTTGTGTGTATGATATAAATTCTTAATTATAGCCACTTTCAGAATATATAATCATATATGTAAAAAGTTCTGGTACTCTGCGGTTCTTACATATTTAGTGTTACGTGGATGCAGTGGGGCTTTGTTGCTTCTCGGATTCTTTCAGCAGCTTAGCATTGCATACTTTGGACCCTCTCCAGCTGTTAAATCTTGACATTAAAATCACTGAATTGGTCATCTTATTCTACGTTGATACTGTGAGGAGCATTGCTGAGTATATTATAAAACCATCATTAGTAGTATTAATATTTTATTAAATATAGATCATTAGAAATAATATATACCCTATGAGATTCAAGACTGATAAAGAGGTATTCAGAGAGTGAATTTTATGAAGCTTAGAAGATCCTCTGAACATTCCTCATCTTTATGATAAAAATGCAGCCAAATTAGACACAACTATAGCTACTGAAATGCCTTTTCCTTATAGCTGTGTTTAAGAATCTCAGTATGTGAGAAAGCATCAGTTTTGAAGCTGATATTATTTTACCCATGATGACAACCTGGTACCACAAGATAAATGGTGCTAGAAAATTACGCTTATATTAAAATAGAAGAAAGCAGTTGCTGAAGTAAGACAGATCCATTTAAAGTACACTTTAAAAATAAATCCATGTGCTGTTATTCTACAGTTTCTCTTAGAGCTCCATTAAAAAGGATGTTATTTTGATATGTGGCCAGATCCAAAAAATAATACAGAGTAGACAAAGTAGTGATTTAGGTGGAATTTTTTTTTAATCTAGTCCCAAGTAAAATTGTTGGTAGTTGTGTCTTGGTTTTTTGTTTTTTTTTTTTTTTTTTTTTTTTTGCGCAGGTGTCTTGGTTTTCATTAGTAAAGGTATCCAAACACCTCGAAATTTTGTTCCCGCTCAAATCTTCCATAATCTTACCACAACAGAGCATCTTGGCATCTCAATCTGTTTACTTTTCATAAATTAGGCAATCTGTAAATTAGGCATTCACTTGTCCAAAGGCATGTTCAAACCACACCTCAGGCACACCTATCGGATTGGACTCAGACCAAAATCCTGTGGTGACTCTCCCTTTTGTTCAGAAACACTAAGCAGGGAGGAGGAGGAGATTTTATTGATGTCTCCTTAAAACAAACAAACAAAACCTAAAAATCCACTTTTCCTTGTGTCCAAGGTGAGTGACTAAAGTCTAGTTGGGCCAAAGAGAGGGGCTAGGCCACTAATTTTCTCAGAGAAAAAGCGAGTACCTGTGTTCTGGTCTTTGTTTGAAAAACTGTATTTTCTTCCATTTAAAATTTTAAATGCGCATTAGGAACTGGAAAACAGAAGTTTTCTCGTGCTCCCCAGAGGGGCATGCACACTTCTGGTTCTGCTCTGTCCAGCAAAGCTTCACATGATTTTTTTTTGCCTTCATTCCATGTTCTGTAGATAGATCAACTCGCAACTTCTCATTTAAATGGCTATCTCCCCAGCGCAACTTGGAGCCTGCTGAGAGATGATGGTTTGAATACCTTCTGACAGAGCAGAGATTGGCTTTCAGACTTACCTGTTTCAGGTTGCTGTGCTGTAACCCTGTGCTGCTGGACAAAATGAGAGCACATCGTTTTTCCTTCTGCTGGAATGTTAAAAGAATGTATTGTTTTGATAGGGAAAACTTAGCTATGTGCATCAAAGAGAGGGACCAGGATTGTATTAACCTTCTTTGCATTTGAGGCCTTCAGAAACAGGTGAAGATAAAGGCATAATACTGTGTTCACTGATTACCTTTATGGTTCCTATCTCTACTCAGATGTCTTGCTGTGTGAGCAACTGTCCTTGGCACTTTAGATTTGGGGATCGTGTTGTATGAAATACCCTTTTTGTGCCCTGCTAATAATCTGTTTTAATGAAGACTCTAGGGAAGTATTGCCTGTTACAGCCAGAGCAGGCTGCAAAACTTGATTCGTGACACATTAGTGGTGTTGCTGTGGGACACTTAGATGAGGTGTACCTGGGAGTTGGCTGATCATCCAGCATGATGTCCGAAATTTAAGAGCTTTATGCTAGGGTATAGTATTGCTAACAATGCAGTCCACGAGTTTGTGAGTTTGTCAGTTGCTTGCAGAAGGATGGTTTCAGATCCCATAAGAATCACATTGTCTGCTGAACTGGTAGCTATCCAGAAAGATCAAATAATTTCTTTTAAATACCACTGGGGCAAGTTTTTGTTATCACAGAGATGGCAGGCCTGTAACTAGTGACTGGTGTAGGAGGGAGGAAAGATAATGTGTGATTTCCCTAAGATGGGCATTAAGAATCTTTGGGAAATATATACTTTTACAGATTAAATTCTGGTCTTGGAGAATAAGAGCATGAAATACTAAGCCACCTAATAAAAAAGGTATTTCAAAATAAATTTTATTAATATAACTAATTTAATGTTTACAATTCTGAGAATGCAGCTGTTGTTAGTAAAACATAGATTACCTTTTTTTTATATTTGACTGAAGTTTTTAATGACACATTAAATAGTAGTCTCAGGAATTTGAAAGCATTTCATGTTTTTGAGAGCTGTTTCCTGGAAAGTAACATCAGAGCCTGGCTTTTGCCTTTTGAATTGTGGCTGTTACTGACACGTACCCTGACAGAACAGTATTCCATCTGTTTGGTAGCTACTGGTGAGAAGGCAGTTATAAATTTGGAGAGGGCTAACTCCTGGTCGTGGGTAAGGTAGAAAGTTCTCAATTTTTCAGATGGATCTTGTTAGAGAAATGTCAAAATTACAGATTTTCATCAATCATCCAAAAGCTTCAAGATAGATTAGGGGGAGAACTCCCTTGATAAATGGAGTAACTTTCTGAGTCATTAGTCCCCTAAAGGTGTATTTGAAACTTAAGTGTGAAGTTGTGGAAAGTCAGAGATATCAGAAAATGTGTTGCCAAAATGTGTGTATTTCCCTTAGCTGAGTAAACAGTGAAGAAATGATCTCCATTTAAAGATGTGGGGATTTGCTTTTTTTTTTCAATGCCTGACTAAGAAAATGAGACATGCTTTTTCCTTGTTTTCTCTCATTCTTTTCTTACATATTCACCTGTAGCTTTTGAAGTCATTGACCAGTTGCAGCCATGTTTGTAGGAGGAAAAGAACTCTAAGACTGTAATGTTTCTACAGGTTTGGGGACAAACAGGCAAACTGGTTAGAGAGCAACATGTCACAGCTGCATTGCTCAAGAGAGAGAATGCAGTTTGAGTTTGGCACTGACGTGTTGGGTTTTTTTCAGGACTGTATTGGATAGAAGAAAAGGAGATGGTTATATGTGCTGCTGGGGCTTGAGGAGGCAGGCAGAACATCAGGCTGATTTGGAAGGGTATGAGGACTGATAATATCATGATGTATCAGAGGGATTGCGGGAGAGGAAGCTGGTGGCAAGAGGACAGCTACCAGAACTGTGCTTTACTGCGTGTTGAAGAGCAGCAAGGTGGTGCAAGGTGCTTTGAAGTTACTCAGGGAGTTACGGTCCCAGTCAGAATTAGAGGAGAATACGTTTCACTGACTGCAGAGTTGACTGACTCTAACTTCAGAAGGATTTAATTTACATACTAAACCAAACTAAAAGGAATAGCTTTGAGTTGTGATTGAATTAGTATTTTCCCATTGTTTTGGGAGAAGGGAATGGTTTTGGTGTGTTTCGTGGATAAGTCTAGAAGTTAGACACCCTTTCAGTGAGTAGTGAAGAGGAAAAGAAGGTGTAACTTGCACTTAAGAATTAGTACTTTTCCATTCAAAGGTTATAGTAAATATGTGCTTTTAATAGCAGATTGATAAAACTGAACGGGGGCCGCCTAAATATTTCTGTTTATACCAGTTACTGTATGAAATGCATCTATTAATAGCCAAAGAATAAGGTTTTCTTTCAGCATAAGAAGGAAAGATAGTACCTCCCAAATGGGATTTCCTGTCAGCTCTCTCTTCTGTCTTGTAACATGGAGTTACTAGTTGAAAAGCAGGAGGAGCTGGATTTATGTCTAGAACATTTCTCTGGTTCTTTCCTGTCTTGCTTATATTTGCATTACCTATTAATTATTTTAAAGAGCAGTCTGAAATTTACCTCATTAAGGTCAACTTGTAAGATTTTTATCAAGTGGAGAATTGTAATGTGTCCTGCTGATAGGTTTAGAAAAACTTCTCGGAGACTTAGTAGTGCTGAAAGTGGAGAAAACATTATTAGTTTGCTGATTTAATTTCTAGGGAATTTCCTGCTCAATAATGTCAAATATACTTTCCAATCCTTCAGTAACCGATAGGATTTTCATACATTTTATAGCATCCACAAATTTTGATTAATTGATTCCAAGTATTGAAATACTTTGGCTTTACAATATGGTAATGGACTGCAAAATGTGTGAGGACTTTGATTAGTCCTTCTTTTAATGTAGTTTTCATAGTAGCAACGAATACTGTAAAGGAAACTGGATTTTCCTCTGAGCAGAAAAGCAAGTAGCAGCATGAATCACAGCTTCCAAGAACTGTCGGAATAGGCATGCAGATTCTCTCACACAACACACGCTTTCCTTGCTGTCAATTTTAATGTGGTAATGTGATTTAATAAAGCTTTTCTTGCCATCTACAGCAACATTTATTATATGTAATCAAACTACTACTAGCAGTTGCATGGTTGAGGTTGAAGCCAGAATTTGGAACTAAGATTGTAGTTCTAATGACAGCTCTCTAAAATCTCAGTAATTTTGCTTAAAATTTGTGTTCTTGAAGCATTTTTGCTGTTAAAATACTGGTTTTCTTTTTTTTTTATTTCATTTTTTTCAGCTCAGAAGCTTTAGTTAAACATTTTGTGCTGCACTAAAGCTTTGCATGATCTTTCACAGATAATAAGATACAGTTCCAGCCTTGAAGAGACTATGATCTGAATTTCACTGACATAGAAAATGAGGAGAATGACCTCAGAAAGGGGGACAAGGATTCAAATGAACAAATGACTCATAGCAAGTGAATTAAACAAGTTGTCATTTCTAAGAATGGGATAATGTAGAGCAGCAAGGAGGAAGATGAGCATGTAGAGGCAAAAGACAGCATAAAGCAATTCCAAATAGTATAGGGATTTAGAAGAATAGAGGGACTGTGTGTTATTTTTCAGGCTCTGGAAGGCATAGTAAAATCAGAAGACTAATCTGAATCAAGATAAAGAGTAATTAAACAGTGTTAAGAAATGGGGCAGGAGAAAGATATGTAGAAATTTATAAATTATGTTGATGGTTTGCTGTATGTGAAATAAAAGAAAAAACGATGAGACAGGAAAAAAGTTTAAGAATGTGCTGGTTTGATTCGGCAGGAAAGACAGGACACAAATTCTAGTACTAAGATTATTTTTTTAACCCCTTGTTAAATTGACAGCTAAATTTCTTTTATTTCTAAAGTGTGTGGCAAAACAACAGGCATCTGTGCCTGAAGACTCAATCCCAGGCATTAATGTTGCTTGGTCACTACCTCTGATTACACTCAGTTTTTGTATAAGCTGGAGGATGTTTTACAGGTTTCAGTGCAGTTGAAGTGGGGCTATAAAAACCTCTTAAAATCAAAAGTAATTCAGGTATTACCAGTTTATCCAAGTCAAAAGTATAATAAACCTTTCATTAAAATAATGTGAATTGTTTTTCAAAATTAGTTAAACTGATACTACAGTTTTATAGAGAATAAATTTATGGTGATTTATATTGACATGTGTTAATCATTGTATTGCTGGCATAAGACAGGAAAAAGTTTCTCATAAACTTGTATAGAGCTTTTTTTTTAAATGGCACCTAGACACTTTTCCTGTCCCATAGACTATAGTTTCCCATTTCTTATCTATATACCGGTATTTGATTTAAACCATGGATTTCTCACATTAGAATATTGCATTTTAGTGTGTAGAAAATAGATACGTCGATTATACTGGCCTTCTTATCCCATTAGGCTTGTCCAGTATACCGTAAAACATTGGTATTCCTCCACAGCTTATTTGTGTTGATGTACTGTGGGATAAAGTGGTAAAGAACACTTCAAGTGGGATTTTGAAGTTCTTTTTCATTTTTGTTACCTCTGTCAAAGGAAATCTGCTTGTCACTGCATGGGATGGAAGGAAATAGATTTATGCACAACTTAAAGGATATACACATGGGAGTGCTCTATAGAAAATACCAGTACTTAAAACTAGCAAGTAGTTTTCCCAGCAGGATTCTCAGCAGTAAGATTACATTACCAAGTTGGTGAATGAGTATTGCAGCACTGTATGTAGGTATACAGAATTTGTGATTTAGAGTAAACAGCCAGCTATTTCACTGAATCACTGAACGTTAGGAGCTGGAAGGGACCTGAAAAGATCATCTAGTCCAACCCCCTGCCAGAGCAGGATCATCTAGATTAGGTCACACAGGAATGTGTCCAGATTGGTCTTGAATGTCTCCAGAGAAGGAGACTCCACAACCTCTCTGGGCAGCCTGTTCCAGTGCTCTGTCACCCTCACAGTGAAAAGGTTTTTCCTTACGTTCACACAGGTCTTCCGGTGCTCCAGCTTAGACCCATTTCCCATTACCCCATGTCCTATCACTGGCCATCCCTGAGAAGAGTCTGGCTCCATCCTCCTGACACTCACCCTTTAGATATTTATAGACATTGAGGTCACTCCTCAATCTCCTCCAAGCTGAAAGGACCCAGCTCCCTCAGTCTTTCCTCATAAGGAAGATGTTCCACTCCATCATCTTGGTGGCCCTGCGTTGGACTCTTTCAGGGAGTTCTATGTCCTTCTGGAACTGAGGGGCCCAGAACTGGACACAACATTCCAGGTGCGGTCTCACCAGGGCAGAGTAGAGGAGGAGAAGGACCTCTCTTGACCTACTGGCCACCCCACTTCTAATACACCCCAGGTTGCCATTGGCCTTCTTGACCACGAGGACACACTGCTGGCTCATGGCCACTCTGCTCTCCACCAGGACCCCCAGGTCCCTCTCAACTACACTGCTCTCCAGAAGTCCCCAATCTATACTGGTATGTGGGGTTGGTTCTCCCCAGATGCAAGACCCTACACTTGTCCTTGTTAAATTTGTTTGTGGAATAAGAGTGTGTATAGAAACATCTGTGTAGTTTGCCTCTGCTCAGGTCAGTGTACTGGAAGTAGTTTTTCATTAGTGAGGAGAAAATGTTTGAGCCTTTCTTATTGTGTTGTGTGCTGTGTTCTTGGGAAGTTCTAAACTGTTCTGAAGTAGATAAAGTATCCTGTTTGAATTCTAACACACACACAGAGTTAAGATTGTATTTCCAGAACTATGCTGGGTGTATTATTGATGCTCTGCAAGGTCATAATATACGCTGAAGCAATTGTAATATTAATGGTTTTTAGGTTGTGTTAGAACTGTAACTTTAGTGTTACCATTAATCTGTTGCATTTGTCTCACAGATGTAGATTTCAGGCAGTGATAGAGCCATGTAAAAGGAGGTAAGCATATTTTAAGTCCTCCTTCCTGTGTATTTACTTCATTATGTTGAATTCAGGAATTGGAAAGTGAAACTGTGAACTATTTAGGAAGGGAAATAAGGTGACTGAAATGGAGGGAGAGAAATTGGAGAGCAGCAATCAAGGGGTCGCCTCTAAAAATTGTTTTGAATGGGTTCATCTTTATAAAACTGGGTTTTTTTGTTGTTGGTTGTTTTTCAGAACACTGTGCCAAAGAAGACTTTTGCTCAGATGACATCACATTTGGACTACTAATGCTATCCACCCACTCTACAAGTCACAATGCATTTCTAGGTAATTTAAGTAAGTACGTAGATTTTATTGCTACCAGAGCAGTAATGCTTTAAACAGAAAGATCTCTTTTTCAACCTCAGGCAATGCAGACATTCCACTTCAAATTGAGATTGAAATTTGATGTTTTGTGAGGGCAAGAATAAACTTCAAATAAACTTTTAATATGCTTTCGCCCTGTACACTGATGAGCATGGAATCACATAGTTGAGCTAAAACTACCTGAGCTTCCTTGGAAAGTAGAAGTTGAAAAACCAAAACCATAACCCAAAAACCCCAAAACTCATGGTAGCATTGTTGCCAGCACTGAAATGCCCTGTAGTTAATATGGCCCTGTAGTTTCTGGAGATAAATCACTTTCCCAGGGATGCTTTGCAGTCGGTGATCATATGCGTATTGCTGTGCTCATGGCTTTTTGTGTGTGGTATTTTTTCACACTTTTTATATTTGTTAAAGAGTAAGAATATATAGAAAGCAAAAGTACACATACTAATAGATTTAACTAGCAATATCTGTCTGTACATGCCATCTTATTTGTGAAAGGGTTGCATCTCCACATCTCCTTGAACTACTCTGAACTCTGTCAGCTGAATAGGCCAGGAGGTGCAGGTTTTCATCTTTGGAAGATTTGACTTCCCTTGCAGTAAGGTTACTGATTGCTTTGTACATCTGTGGTCGTGCAGAGACACACACAACAGGGTAGCTTCTTTAAGGTTTCTTATAGATATGATAAAGGCTTTTTGATTTGGTTTATCATGAGCATCATGGCCATGGTCCCAGTAGCCTTCATTTATGTGTTAATATGTTTTTATATATGTTTTATATCGTGTAGATACTATGTTAAACTTTCAGGTGTTCTGGTTTTTTTGACTGGGTCCAAAAAACTCCAAAGACAGTGGTTTATTTAAGTAGATCAGACATTGTGTCAATCTTGCTAAAACTGTATTATTTTGTCTTTCTGGCAGAAAGCCTTCCTATATTCCTTATGGCTTTTTATCATGCATCAGAGATGTTTAGTGGGGTATGAAATTTGATTGTGAATGGAGTTACAGGTAGCAGTGCTCATACAATTAATGATGCTTGACCCTTTATATTCTAAGACTATGGGTTTAGTTGGTTATAGTTCAGCAGTTGTTTATCATTGAGCAATAATTCTTTGCGTTATCTGTTTACAGTAAAACTTTACCAAAAGTCAGACTATGTCTGAAAATAAGAGGAGGAATGTACTGTTTTCTTGTTTCAGAATGTAGTGAAATCCTTAACACAGCAAAGATAAAACACCTGCATATGTTAGAGCAAGCACTCAAGGTATTAGAAGAAAACTTAAACTGTTACAGTGCAGCATGACTCTTTTTTGTGCCATCTCAAACTTAAGTTAAATGGCATGAGAGATTCCTGAAAATATGGTTTCTACCACTTCAGTGATTTGCCTAAGTCCATTTCATCTGATCAAATCGGATGAGTTAGATATATTCCAAATACTCTGTCTAGTTATGACTAGAAGTTATTGAGCATGGTCTAGCTGGAGGTAAACAGGCTTTATCTCCTCCGCTCTGTTGTACTAATGTACAGGTACAAACATGGAGTAAGGAGACTTTTTCTGTGCTCCTTTTGCTTTTCCTTAATCCCATCCCACATGTGCTGTTGATTCTGCCTTTCAAATGCTGCTTCAGTAGTAGTATATTTTCATAACATCTGTGAATTTTTAATTCAACTTTTCTGTATTCTTTGATTTTTCATTTTTATTGCTGCTTTTGTGTTTGGAAGAGATCATAATAAAATAGTTCTGAACAATGCATACAGTGGTTAAAAGTTATGAAATGCTTCTTTTCGAGCATCCTAAAAATTTGTGAATGTTATGCATCTTTGGTGTTGCTTTTCAAGTAAACTTTGCAGCCTGTGAGGATCTGCTTGATTTTATTAAGAATTTTTGTTTTCTAGGGGGTTACTTAGTGTTTGTGTCTCCATAGTACCTCTTTCTTCACCTTTACAGACCTTTTACTTGAGCTTTTTTTTATAACTGGTGTTGAAAAGCCTGTTTAAAGCTGTTCTTAAATTGCAGAATTTATGTATTTACTTACATAAAAACATCCTTTTATATTTTTCCCCCAATAATTTTCAAAGAGGCTTGAAAAGCAAATAACTAAATAGGGAGAAAATACTGTTGACACTGATGTGTAGAAATAATAGATTTCAGAAGTGTTTTACTCCTTTCTCACTGACTTGTGTGCATGTGTGAGTGCTTGCAGTAGTGTCTCTCTGCCTCTGTGGAAATGTGACCATGTCCATACTTGTACAAAACCATGTTTACTCAGGAGAACAGTGAAGTCAAACCACTCTCCTACTCAGATTTGTTCTTACATACCTGCAGTAGACATGTAATGCATAATGAGCAACAGCACAGCAGCAACACAGAACCCATCCACAGCAAATGGGAAATGTAGTATTATAGGGAAGCCAGTTAGCTTGGTTGTGATTATTGGGACTGCTCTGCTTATCACAGTGAATAAAAATTGCAACTCATTAAATCAAAATGTATTTAATAGGATTGTCGTGGTTTGTCCTGGTTTTCTGATGGTTTCAAGTTAATTTTCACAAGAAGCTGGTGGGGGGCACAGCCAGGACAGATGACCCAAACTATCCATAGGGATATTCTATACCATGACATGTTCAATATGTAAGGGAAGGGGAGCCACTGCTCAGGGACAGCCTGGGCATTGCATCAGGTGAGCAAATTGTGTTGTGTATCACCAGTTTTGTATAATTTGTTCTAACTCTTTTTGTTACTTCTCCCTCCTTTGCTGTCCCAATAAACCGGCCTTATCCCAACACACGAGTTCAGCCTTTTTCTTTCCATTCTCCTCCCCACTCCACTGGTGAGCAGTGAGCAAGTGGACAGGTGGTACTCAGCTGCCCGCTGGGGCTAAACCAAGACAGTCCTCTCTGGCTCCCAACATGGCGCATGAAGGGTTGACATAACAGCACATCTGACAGGAGTGTGTTAAAATAAATTTGTTATAAGCATTTATTGTATGAGGTAAATAGTTGCTGGTCACTATGGTGTTTTGCTTGTTTGCACAGCTGTGTTAATGTAAATCTTTACTTGTTGTATGTATTCCCTGTAGTGTGGGTTATCACATCTGGGAGAATTATCGGGTTTCTCATTTTGTTGTACCGTGTAATACCAACTCACAATGTGATGACATCACTGATCATGAGGTTAAACAGATATTTATGTGTGGTGTTGCTGCCCTGTCCATATCTTGGATGACATATCTCTCAGAATTAATACACCCAATCTATGGGCAGGATGGCGGGGGATGCAATTTCTCCTGCTCTCTTACCTCCCTGATTTCCTTCAGGCTAGTTACAAGAGATTTTGAGAATTTTGAATGCCCTTAGGATATTCAGGCCAGCATGCTCCTATTGTTAAAAAAATTGTATTAAGAATACTACCCAGAGATCTGCCCTGAGGATGGATTGTCAGGGGTGGCATGGCATGTGGGAGAATATAGGCAGGTATCTAGAGATTTTCTGAATGGTTTGGAACTTCACTCCCGAACCACTACAGAACCCCGATAAAGTGATAGAATATTTGAAAAAAAAATACTGTGGTTCCAGAGGCACAACTTACTGCATTGTGCTGGGGGCCCGGGCTAGTACCTAGCAAACACAACTCAGTAGTAGACAGTTCCATTGGGACAAGAGAGGGAAAACAGACCCACAGGCACTGTGGCTATTCCAACCCTGGTGACAGACACTACAGCTGAACCAAAAACCTAATCTGTGCTGGTATCAAGTCTCCCCTATACAGAATAAGTACACATGATGTATGTTGGCCAGGCAAATGGACTGCCATGGAGAGAGGAATCCAGCACCTGAGGGAATTAACCATAGTTTATTATGACCCAAACAGTTCAGAGTTACCCACAGAACCTGATGAAGTCCCAACACATGTGGCAGAAGTTTGTGCAGACTGCACTGTTTTTGTATGCCAACTTGTTGATGATGGATTGGAAAAGTGAAGAGTCACCAATGATGGATGAAATGTGTGGCTGATTCCAGCAATATGAAGGTAGTTTCTCTTCCTCCCTCATCTCAGTGGCAGATGAATGGTCTTGGAAGGTCCAGAAACTCAAGGATAATATGTCCTATTGCCCATCTGCATGCACCAGTATCTCTACTATGCGGAGTAAGCATTCCTCTGCTCCGGAGAGAGGCTATAGAGAGTGCACGTGAGGCACACTGTGGTGTGACCAGAGAGAGGACATGAGGAAGTGGAATGGAAAACCTACCTCAACTTTAGAGGCACAGCTATGTGAGCTACAAGGAAAAACAGTCACAAAAGGGATTCTTCCAGGAAAAATGCCATTCCAGTTTCCAGCAGGCAGTTCTCCAGACAGAGTGGAAAGCCTCATTGTACACGTGATCCTCCTGAAGTGACTTCCAAATCATTTTCGCAAGAAGCAAGTAATGAATACAGTGCTCAGGATTAGAGTCGTGCCTCCAGCCAGGTGGAGGAAGGGTCAGCTGGGTGTATTAGACTGTGTAGCTCTGTGGGCCTGGCACATCAGAACCCCAGGAGGATAAGGCTCTAGTAAACACTGATGCAGAGTGGACCAAATGCCATCATCTACTGTGAAGGAGCAGAACTCATCTGTGTTTCTGGAGTCACAGGGTGATCCCAGCAGTTGATTTTTGTTGGAGGTTGAAGTGAGTCTAACTGGTAATGAGTCTGAAAAGCACCCCATTGTGACTGGGCCCAGAGACTCCATGTGTCCTGAGCATAGACTTCCTCCAGAGAGAGTATTTCAAAGACCCAAAAGGGTAACAGTGATCTTTTGGCATAGCTGCCCTACAGATAGTTCAGTTTCCTCTATCTACCTTGCCTGGTCTCTTGCAGGACCCTTCTGTTGTGGGGTTGCGGAGCGTAGAGCAACAGATGCCAGCTGCTACCACAGTGGTGGACCAGTAGCAATATTGTATCAAGTAAGAGACTGATTCACATTTTATAAGCTGATTTGTCAACTGGAGAGCCAAGGGTTGGTGATCAGAACTCTCTCAGTTTTATGAGTCCTGTACAGCCAAAGTGAAAGTCTGATGGAGAGTGGAGGCTGGTGGACTATCATGGCCTGAACCAAGTCATGCTACCCACGAGTGCCGCTGTGCCAGACATGCTGGAACTTGAATGTGAGCTGGAGACAAAGGCAGCCAAGTGGTACTCACAGTTGATATCGCAGATGTGTTTTTCTCAATCCCTTTGGTGGCTGAGTGCAGGCAGTGTTTGTTTTCGCTTGGAGGGGTGCCCAGTACACCTGGAGTTGACTGCCCCAGGGGTGGAAACAGTCCCATTTGCCACAGACAGATCCAGATTGCAGTGCACAGGTGAGGCTCCACAGCAGCTGCAATATATTGGTGACAGTATTGTATGGAGCAACGCAGCACAAGAAGTTTCTGTGAAAGGGAAGAAAATAGTCCAGGTTGTTCTGAAAGCTGCAGTAAGGTCAAGGGACCTGCACAGGAGGCCCAGCTTTTAGGAATAAAATGGTATGAGGGGTAAAATTAGATCCTAGTGAATGAGATCAAGAAAATAACAGCTATGTCTTCATCAGTTAGCAAAAGGGAAATGCAGCCTTTCTTAGGTGTGGGTTTCTGGAGGATGCATATGCTGAATTACAGTCTAGTTTAACCCCAGCTGGTAACTAAGCACCCACCACATGGCTGCTCACTCACCCCTCCCTCCAGTGGGATGGAGAGGACAATCAGAGGAAAAAGGTAAAACTCATGTGTTGAGATAAAGACAGTTTATTGTTCTCTTCCTTTGTAATCCCATTAATAATATTAAATATAAACCAAGTAATGCACAAATGCAGTTGTTCGCCACCCATGGGGAAAAAACTGACCTAATGCCCAGCCTATTTCCCAGCAGTGATCCTGCCTCCTGGCTTGCTTCCTCAGTTATGTCTGGAGCATGATGGTCTGTGGTTGGGAATATATCTCTTTGGCCAGCCTGGGTCAACTGTTCTGGCTGTTCTCTCCCAGCTCCTTGTGCACCTGGCAGGGCATGAGAAGCTGAAAAGTCCTTGACTTTGTGTAAACACTACAACTACCTAGCAACAACTAAAAACCATCAGTGTGTTATCAGTACTCATACTAAATCCAGAACACCGCACTATACCAGGTAATAGAAAGAAAATTAACTTTATCTCAGCTGAAACCAGGACAAGGGTGTAGAGAGCTAATGATCTGAAAATGGTCTCTTGGTTCCTAAATGGGATTTAAGGGGGAAAAAGAGATTGATTCTGAACAAGGTAAGGGTTTATTCTGGGTATTAGATTTGAATCAGGGGAGTTGACCTAAATTAATGAAAATAGTGGGGTTGCTGACCAAAGCAAAGGTATGCACTAGGCCAGGCAGAGGAGGGAGAGGTGCTATGTGGGAGAAGTCACTGCCTTGTTTATCTAAAGATTCAAATTATGAAACAAATGAATGCAGACTTGCAAGACAGACTGGAGAATACTCATTCCACTTCCTTTTGCAGAAACTAGAATCTATAGTGTAGAGGATGATCTTAACGCTTCTGTGCTTCCCTTTTACTATAAGATGGCACTGAACTTTCAAATACCCTGGGGTATTTTGTGTTGAAGTGACCAGATAACATCTGGTATTCATGAGTTACAGGAAGATGGAATTTGTGTAGCTAAAGCTTGGTCCTTAAGATAAAGGAGGGATGGTTTAGGTTTGATATCAGGGGGAAGCTCCTCAAGGAAAGAGCGGTGAGGTGGTGAAAGAGGCTGCCCAGAGAGGTGGTGGATGCCCCAACCCTGGAGGTGTTCAAGGCCAGGTTGGATGGGGCCCTGGGCAACCTTGTCTAGATGCAGGCCTGGAGGTTGGTGGCCCTGCCTGTGGCAGGGGGGTTGGAACTCAATGATCCTTGGAGTCCCTTCTGATCCAGACCATTCTGTGATTCCATTGTAGGAATAAATGGAATAATTTATTGTTTCTTAGATTTTTATGGATTAAATATGTAGCATTTAATTCATAATAAAATTTTGTAATTGCTTAATAGGGGTGAAAAAGTTCAGAATTCCTTACAAAATTTGGGTTTTGCTTTGAAGCCCACGTCCACACAGAAGGAAGTTTCTGAAATGAAAAGGGTTGTATTTACTTAAGCTTTTCAATTTACATACATGTGAATGTTTATATAGTATTGCTCTGTTGATAGGTTTTTGGGTTTGGTTTTTTTTTTTAAATACATTTTTTCTTTAAGAATGGCTTTAAGGACATTTTCTTTTCATACAAATTTTAGCAAATGCAGAGTGAGTCCCATGTTTTCGTTAGCAAAGCTCTCTTGGAAAATTACATGGATGCTATATATTGAATGTCAGTAAAATTTAGTGTGTCTCTGAATATTTTGCTTATTCTGAGCAACTAATGAGTTAATTGTATGTGACAGAATCTTGTTTATAACTTAGAGCACTAAGAGAGTCTCTGGCATTTAACCTAAAATCTCGAAGATTAAATTATCATATAAACAAATGACATAGCTCAGGAAGGCGGGGGGGGAGGGCAGGGGGAAGATTAAGCAATATATTCCTGGCTTTACTCCTAAGGTAAAAAGCTGTGTATATGCCAAATATAATTTTTATCTAGTGTTTCTGTAATTAACTTTTTCTATTTAAAAAGTTGCTTGATTAGTGTCTATTAACTTTTCTGTCATGGTGTTCCTGTGGCTGTTCTCCGAGATGATATCTAGAACCAGGCTAATTTCATTCTTGAAGTATACTGATATTCCCTGTCTGCTTTTTCTCAGTTCACATGGTTGCATAGCACTGGATTTAGAGATCAATTTGAATGATTGAAGCGAACACATGTTCATTTTAGCCCTTTTAAATTTTGTTTGCATTGATAAGTTAATTACAGTCGTAGGGCTTACATACTTGTCTCAGTCTCCACCATCTGAATTTCCAAATAAAAAAAAACCCAACACCGACAGCTCTGTCTGAAAATTCAGAGATACTAAGAGTCTTCAGTTTTCTCTTGCTGTATTTTTTGTGGTAGCCAGTAGATTACTGTGTACTATGATATTTATTTATTTATTGTGACAAGGAGTTAAATATAAAAGCATACAGCATTTTTCTAGAGTCTTTCAGTACCCTAGAGTATTCTTTTTTGTGAGCTGACACTTTCTTTGGTTAGTCTGGTTTGGAAAGGTAAGATACAATTCCATTACCATTTTGATTTGGATATTTAATACTGTTTTGGAGAAAATTTCTCAATTATTTCCCATTACCACATACTTGCATTGAAACTGCATTCTATCCCAGAAAACTAGTTTATAAGTTCTGCTGCAGGTGCAAAGTGCTCTTTTGTCTCCACAGAGGACATACAGGTCTGAAACAGTTATTAAATCCCTGGAAAACTCTCAATGGCCTCTGTGATGGTGATGTTTGCTTCCAGAGACCAGGTGAAATCTAATCTAAAATAAACCCTCTTGAACAGCTAGCGTAGGAGTGTCAGCACCAGCTGGTTTGATCTACTGATCCATTTCTACTGCTCCAGTTTACTTGTTAACAGAGGCGTAGCCAAAATTGTTCAGTTATAGGTCAGTAGATGAGGGCAGTGAACATCTGTGACATAAATGGATGTGCAGAACAGGTACATAAATATTGATGCTTGTATTTGCAACTTTCTGAGTACCACAGTGTTTGTTACAGCTTCTGATTGTACTTTTGTTAATATGGGCTGTCAAGGAAAGGGATAATCATTACAAGTCACAGTAAATCACATGGCTAAATCATAACTGCCTTCTGAAATTTTGTTTAGTCTGGTTTTATTCCCTACTTATAAACTGTTAGAAATAGGAATCTTCATAAATTTTATACCAAATTCTAAAATTTGTATACTCCCACCTCTTCTGTTTTGTTTGAGCTGCTTATCTGCACTGAAAACAGACAAGTCAAATGTTATGTTGTGGTCATTAAGTAGGAGCAAGGCAGAAAAATTAAAAAAGAGATGGTCTTTAGAGGTGTAGGCAGTTCTCCCAATCTCTCTGTGCACTGAACTGCCATGAATTAAGACAGACTTTTCTCCTAGACTGAATTTTTTAGTTTGAGGTTGCTCATGGCAGTTGTTAAGGTTTTGAAATTTAAGTAATATTTATTTGCCAATGATAACTCATTTTATTTTGAAATAACAGTTGTAAAAGTTCTGCCCATCTGCCTCATGTACTTTAAGTTCAGAGATTCCCAAGAATTTGGCATGCTTACTGCTAGTGTATAATCTTGCATGTCTAAGCCAATGATCAGAACTAAATTCAGTTATATTTCTGGTTTGATCATTGCAGAATCTAGGACTTAGCAGTTAGCATTTTTTCTCAAAAATTTCCAAGATTCAAGTAAGATTTCTACTGAGAGGACATTTAAAACAACAGCCCTTAATACAATGATTTTTAAAAAATCTGTCTAAACTTGCAGCAGCACATTTATCAACAGCATTTTGTAGAACTTTTTTTTTTAATGAATGCAGTGATTTTTTTTCCAGGTCTTTTGCAGTTCCTGTTTGTTCATTTCATCCCCTCATGTTGTAACTAGCATAAGCATATTATAAAAGTTAGCATAGGTTGTTCTGCTAGGCTTAAACATCTCTCCATTCAATTTTTATAGTCCTTTCTAAATAAGCAATTATTACTACGATGTATGTAGAAATTTAGTTAGGAAACAAATAATGCATAAAGTCCAAATTTAGGAGGTGCTTTATGTATTTAGCAGTCTTGGGAGAAGGTCTTAGTGAAGCAGGTACAAGCCTCATTTTAAAATTAATAAAAATGTTGAATGTCAAATGTGAGTTAAGTCAGCAAATTAAGAAGAGTTCTCGATATTTTAAGTAATCTTGTACTGCTTTGTTCACAGATTCACAGAATTGTAGGGGCTGTAAGGGAACTCAAGAGATCATCAAGTCCAACAACTCCCCTACCAAAGCAGGTTCCCTAGAGCAGGTTGCACAGGTTGGTGTCCAGACAGGTCATGAATGTCTCCAGAGGAGACTCCACAACCCCCCTGGGCAGCCTGTTCCAGGGTTCTGTCACCCTCACCATGAAGAAGTTCTTTCTCACATCGGTGCAGAACCTCCTGTGCTCCAACTTGTGACCATTGCCCCTTGTCCTGTTTGTTGAAGTGTAGATTTCATTCTCCATTTGCATATTTGTTAATGTGCTAGATGTAATGAATCTCTTTCTAGCCTTAAATACATCTGTTGTCATTAGGCCTGTTAGCATATGGCCTCAACATATAATTTATATTAATTTCAGGACTTCCTGTGAATATTGATAGCTTTTGGAATCTCCTTGCTCCATACCAGTTTTAAACTAACAAGATCCCAGTTCAGTCAAACAATGTTCACAATGTTCTGAACAGGGGAGAATTGTCATTGAAAATAAATCCAGGTTATAGTTTTACTTTTTAGTAGCTAAAATAGATTTTAATAATTATATTGATTCATATATTAAAATAGTTATAGTGCCTTTATAAATACTTTTCATGTTGCTTTTCAGCACTTAAGTATTGGATGATCTAAGTTTGGTTCTGTTCATGGGAAAAGAGCCTATAAGGGCTGGGTTACCACATTTGCTTTGATTTAAAACTTTGATTGTAAAAATCCATGTAGTACAACTTGATTTTTAGCTAGGTCCTACTTGGTAGTTGAGATGGCAGTCTTTCAAGTAGTGCTAATTTTAGCATCTTCAGTAATGACCTGGAAGGCAAGATTCTAAATGTTTGCAAATAAAATATGGTGGTACTAATTTGGGAGGTGTTGAGAATTGGAGAGTGCAGAGAAGGCTTTGTGGGGCAAGAAGTAAGCATACCAAGGCATTTGTTTTGGTAGATAGAAATAGTGTGAGCTGATCATTCTATGAAAGAAAAGCTAGAGAGGTGGTAAAAGAGGAGAAAATTTGAGGAAATGGGTTTATGGGCATGTAAATTTAGTGAGTATGGTCCCACATATGATTTTGTGTTTGCTTTTGTAGATGGTAAAAGGGACTAATAGATCTCACATAAGTAACTTTGAGGACTCATATTCTATCAGGATAGAATTTGTAACCTTTTTCCCCCATAACATAGTCTTGAAAACTTGTACCTCAAATTTAGTAGCAGCAAAGCTTAAAAAGCCTGGCTTAGAAATTCCTCAGAATGTCTTTTATATCTTTCAGTCAGTATTGTTAAAATCTTTTTGAAAGAACTATGGGAATGGAAATAAATGACAGTTTTTGCTGACTGTTCAATTAGTCTGTAAGGTCCAGCAAGCCCTCATTAAAAAAAAATCCCAATGCTTGAGAAATAATATAGTCATCATAATTACTCAACTTATAATTAAATTGACTAGGCCAAATATTATGAGGATATTACTGATTTATGGGAAGAAGGAATTTGTTGGTCTGCTTTTGCTGGTGACCCTCTGAAGGTGCACTCAGTAGGTTGTCTGGACTTGCTTAGTCAGCACAAGCTCTCAAAATTTCTGCTCATGTCAGTAGTGAGCTACAGAGGAGTGTGTGCTGCTGGTGCTCAGGAGAATGATGAAAGAATTTGAGTAAATTTTATATCTACATACATTGGTAATGTTTTAGAAACACAGAATATTAAACAGTTGGTCAGATGTTACCATGCTGCTTCAAACTGCAGTTTTCTTTTGAGCAGTGTTCACAGAACATTCAGAAGTTCAGTTGTGTTTGGTGCTCTAATATTTGTATACTTAAGATATGCATACTTTTTATTTCTGTATATGAAAGAACATATATGCAGATTAATTTTAGAGTTGACTTTTTAAGCTTTTTTTCCTATTGGTGCATTGCTGGTTTTACTTAGTTCATGCAGTACTATCCCATTTGTTAAAATAACATACCCTCTTTCCTTCCTGAGCAAGTCTAGTTATTGACTAAATGCTGGCTGATGTTCCATCTCCTTTTCAATCTTAATTATAGCAGGGTGGTGAAAGGATGTATAGCATCTGACCCCAAAGTCTTCTGTGAAGAGTTTCCTGGGACAAGAGAAGTCTTTCTGCCTTGGTTTCGCTCATTCTTTAGCCAAGACAACAGTAAAGACGCTTCCTCTCTGCACCAATTGCAAAAGCTTTTTATTTTGTTTTGCTTTTTTCATTTTTTTGTTAAGTCACTTTTTGTCTGTGTATTATGAAGTCTTTTCCTCTGTCTCAGGTTTTGCAAAACCTGTGATTCCAGTTGAGTATGGATCGTAATATTGAAAGTTTTGACAGAAGAGTAAATCTACTGTTTTGTTTAATGAAATTAAGGAATAGTGCAATGCAGAGGTTTGGAATTCTGTAACTACAGTGTTGAGTTTTTATTTAAAGTATTTATAAACTTGCTCTTTCTGTAACAGGTAGTTTTATTGGGAGGAAAAAAACTGAAGGATTCACTCTCAGGCACCAGAATTTTATAAAAGTAAGTCTTTACTTTTGTTAAACCTTGTTCATGTTATGAATGTAACAGTAAGCATGCTAGTGCAGAAGTGTATTTTGCAGCACCTTTTTTGAAAACACTGTTAGCATCCCTCATTTTTTTTCTGTTTTTCTGTTTTCTCATTCTTTTTGTTTGTTATCACCTTCTAGTCTCCAGAATGATGTGCAGGACTGGTGGGGGGAGGCAGAGCTGCTTTTTTTGACTTGGATTGTACTTAAGTATTGGTAAATAATAAAAACCACTAAAATTAAACTGTTCCTGCTCACTCATTTTATGGAAACGTGAATGTGAAGTGTCACTTCGTTATGTCTGAAGATGCTTTCCAGTGAAGTGCACTGCCTACTCTGTTCTTCAGGCAAACAGTCCACTCTTCCAGGAGCTTTACAGAGCAATTTAGCTGTGCATGAGTCACCCGTGCTGGGAAATGGAAGCATCAGAAGCACTTCCACAGCTGCACAAGTCCAGGATTGTGCAACAAACTTGGAAGAAAAAAAAAATGTCCATCACTAAATATTTTTAAAGCGTTTTATTTGCATGTTTGCATTTCTGCATGAGATGGATAATGGCATTTCAGACTAAATATTAGCTTTCTGAAACACCTGTCACTTTTTCTTTTTTTAATGTATGTCTGTTTTGTACACTTGAACAATTCTAAGAGTTACAAATAGCTGCTGCTGGTATAAGTCATTCTTTCATCAAATTGTCTTAGTTTCATATTTAGCTGAATACCCAATGTCTTAAGTATTTGTACTGAGGATCATCTGGAAACAGTCATTCATTAACATGCTAGTTGATAGATAGGTTGAGAACTTTTTAGCAACTTGTCAGGTATATATATAATCTAGTGCTTTATACTTTGAGTTTCTAAGGCTGAGTTCTGCATTCTTTTCACATCCAGAAGCTGATTGATGGGTCTGGATAAGTGTCTATAAACAAACCTCATTCTGTCCAGAAATTTCATTTCTGTTTGCCACGTGAGATGCAGCAGTACGTGGGAGAGTACAGAAGTTTCAATTAAATATGAAGCAGACTTTTTGGGTAGTAGCTACAATGCTAATTTCTTTGAGAACAAATTTGAATCTAATTTTTTGTAATTTCGTTCTCTGGTAGTAATTTAACACATGGTGTAGGTCAGCATGAAATGGCGTTGTTGCCAAAAGATGTCTACCCTGGTGATTCACTGTTCCCCTTCCCCTGTGCCAATGCAGCTCTTGAACAGCCATATGGTGAAACAATTTTAATTGATTTAGCTGTATTAAACAATATTTGGGTTAGTTTTTAAGCTGTACCAGTTTTAGACTGTATTTACTATGTGGTCACAGATACTAATGCTAGCAGAAGAGAGGGGAATTTAATACAGTTGTGAAAATGGTTGCTCACAGTAGTGATCAGAGGCTAGCATTAAGAACTTCAGCTTGTCCAAGAAGTCTGGTAAAAGTGCTTATGAATCTCAATAACTGTTAAATGTTTATATTGAGCAATCAACTGAAGAACTTTTTTTTTCTGGTAACTTTATTCTGCAGAAAATTATTATTACTTTGTTAGAAAGTGTACCATTTTCTGGGATAATTAATGATATCCAGTGTGAATTTAAATTTTTGGGCATGTCTGGTATGTTTTTCCTTTTTCTACTCTGAAAATAACCTGTCAGGCACCTAAACTTCTTGGTTCTTCTCAGTACAAGAGGGTGGAAGAAGTAAGCTGGAGTTTTGTTTATTTTAAAAGACACCAAGCTATGTATTTACTCTCACTAGGTGATTTTAGTGAGAGTAAGTAGCAGGGTCTCCAGATTTTACACATGTAGAGCACTTTTTCTGCAGCACAGTGAACATGAATTTAGTATCTGTTTGTGAGCTGGCTGACTTCGGTTTGTTTCTGTTCAGATTCCCTTTAAAGGACACAGAGATTGAGGGAGATGTGAAGATTTTCAGATTTGAACATTAACAGCTTAGTGTCTCTTGATTAAAACTTGGATTATTAAGTACTGTTTTTTTGTTAAGCACTATTTAAGGAGGCAGTAGGTGTATTTTTCAGTGAGGGTGTATCCTTGTCTACTCCCGCAAAGGTAACAGAGCTAAGCTGCTCTGCCAGAGCAGGTTACTCGTGTCCATGCACAGATTTTCCTATTAAAAGCCCAACTGGGATCAAGGTGTATGGTTGCCTGCACTGTTTTCACTGTGTGAAGATGTACACCTGCTGTTATAGTGCATTTATATACAGAAAATGACATTTCAGGGGTGCATCAGATCTTTTACACAAGCGGAGACCAAGGTTACAGTTGGTCTGTTGGTATGGTAGAGAAAAGGTTGCAATATATGACTGTTCATAGCTGCTAGAATATCTTTTTCAGTGCAACATTTGGAAACCATTCCTTGAAATTCCTTTCAGCCCTATCTTCTGATACTTTTGTTTGGTTTGCTTTTTTTAAAAACTTTGAGGTAGTAAAAGGAGACCTACATCAGTTTTAGAAGCATAGCATTTTAACAGCCTTTGAATAGTGAGAAGGGATCAGTCAGTCATTACCCCAATTTGCTGTCTGTTGGTCTGAATACCATTACAAGTATAGGATCTTGAAACCTGGCAGCTTGTTCTGTTAGGCCAGACTGTGTCTGATTAGAGAGCAGGTTATGGTTTACCTGTTTAAATATCTTGCTCTCTGCAGAAGTCTGTAGTTGCTAGCAAGCACCTAAACCAAAATGCTTCCCTTCTCTTCACCTCTACCCCAGCTCCAAAAAAGAAAAACCTAGAGAGGTAAATGGTTGGTCTGGGAGTAAATCTGTCAAGCAAAAAGCAAAACAGAAAACATGAATTACTGATGTGCTATTCTGTGAATGAGATAATGAATGGATGAATCTCTTGCCCATTATGGTGGGATGTCCCACTAGAGTAAACTCTGGAAGTTCGTGATCCAAATTATTGTAAACAAATATTTCTTTGCTCCTGGAAGGGGAACATCAAGAAGTTTTATAGTTATCCTCAGAATCTGTATAATGAATAGGGCTTTGGGTGCTGTGCTTATGTTGGGAGTCAAGTTCTGGCTCTGCTGTTTGCTCTCAGTGTGACTTTCCTGCTCCCTGGTTTGCTTATCCTGGTACGTAACTAGTGTTAGAGCTCTGCCAGGGCATCAGGCGCTGTGGGAGCACAGACTGGTGTGCTGTGATTTTGATTCTTTAAACAAGATCTTCTCTAAATCTAATCCACAGTGATTATGATAACTAGTTTGTTCCCCTGGCAAAATAGGATTATGGCACAGAGATCAGGTTGTATTAAAGAAGTTAATCTGTTTCTGTTTGAAGAAACTGTGGTGTTGGAAAACTGTATTACAGTTTGCTCTATTGTTTCCTTTTTTTTCCCTGTGATATTTCCTGGGTGAAATTACTTGTCTTAAGAATATATGTCACCTCGCATGAATTCTGAGAGCTGTAATCTGTAAAGTAATGAAAATATTAATGATCAAGATAATATATAATAATTTAAAATATAATTTTTTTTTTGCAACATAAGGGCACTACTGATTCTTCTTTTAAAATATTTAACAAAATTAATATGAAGTGCTGGAGAGGTAAGTGTTTCAGTCACTGACCCTGTGCAAAACTAAGTAGGCAATGTCTTCACTGTTGTCCCATCCATTTTTCAATCTGGTCCCAACAGAACATTTGTCATGAATCAAAGTGTAATGTAATTTTTTCAGTCTTTTTTTTTCCAAGAATTAGCATCACCAATGTGTGTGCCAGTATTGATGAGAAAATTGGGCTGAAATTACTAAAATTCTTTCAGCCTACAATTTGGAAAGTTTTATCAGATGCTACAAACTTTTCATTATCACCTTAGATTGGATTGTGCCTTTTTACTCTGTGACTTACTCATGACCTTATTCCTCTGGCCAAGCAATAAGTTGGCACCCAGTAACTGTCTCTCCCCAAGTGGTAGGTCAGGACGGTGCAGAAGTTGCAGCATTGCTAACTTTTGTGATTTTGCTCCTGATTGAGCAATGTTGTGTATTAACCCGTGGCAGCAGCTAAAGTTTGTGATTGAGGACCTCAGCTTTCATAAGGACATTAAGGCTTCTATCCTTTGTGCTTGCGGGACAGCGAGAAAACCCTCTGTACACTGAATGTGTACAAAAGATGTAGTATCTAGGGAAGAGCACAGAGAAGTTACTGTATGAAGGAAAACCTCATGAGTCGTGGAGACAAACCCATGACCTTTGAACACTCCTGGCTGACAATGCTGGCGTGTAGGCGTCTTAACCTTTCTGCTGGCTTTTACACACATGCCATTTCTGCTGAGGAACGGAACTGTGGGGTTTTGGTTAAAATGCTTTTCCACTGTGATTAGCTTTCCTTTTGGTTTGGTTTAAGATTGCTTATGTTCCTTTATGATACAAACATATTCCTCTCCTCATCTCCAATTCCCTTTTTGAAATACCCTCAAAACCTTTTATCTTTTTAAGTTATTTTAGATATTATTAAGTATGAATCTGTGTTTAAGTTCTGTGGTGTTTGTCTTAAGTGATTAACTGTGATTTTAAAAAAAAAATGCCTCTACATACTGCAGGCGAGGTCTAAAATTCTCCTCATTAGAACTCTGTTAGGAACTGGGTGAGAGTTGACAGAGTTTGACTTGGAGCAGCCTAAAAACACAGGTTTCATGTTGCAGTTTCTGTAACCTAGACTTCCACGGGAGACTCTGTCACTATTAATGTTTGCACTTGTCAAATGCACAAAACAGAGTAAGAGAGGAGGCTCTAAGCACCTAAAAAAGTAGGTCAATGGGCCAGCAGGTTATTTGGCCAGAAAAGAATGGGTGGCTTCATTGAATCATACTCTAATTGTTTTTCTGCTGTCTGCAGATTGTTCTGCTGTGCTTTAACTTCCTATGTTAATATTTGCGTCTGTATTTTAATGACTTAAGAGCCTTTGTTACATGCAGGGGAAGGAAAAGCTTAACTTTAATAATCAAATAAGAAAATTCTGGTATTTTCCATAAAACCATTAATGAATTTTGAGAGTAGCGTGGGCTTAGTTTTTAGATCACAGCCTCCTTTTTAGGATTTAAGAGGCTTTAAAATTTTTCAAAAGTGGTGCATCTAATACATTTTATTTTAAGGACAATAAGCAAGGCAAAAAGGGAGTAGAGGCAGGAGAAAAAATAGTGTAACTAAAAAACCCTGAGAAAATAGCATAGTTCAAAGGAAGAAACTATATAAATGAAAAGTAATGGTATAAAGAGACTGGAAGCTATTGATCACACACTGGTGCCGACTTCTTTAAGGAGATAAAAAAATAGGTTAGCTTGGAATCCGTTCTTGAAAGAGTTTTTGAAGTGACATTAGAAAGAAGGGGTGAATGGCTGTGCCTGAAGAAGTAGCAATAATGCAGCTGGGCAACTTTGGTAGTTGCCCACAGCAGCATTATGCACGTTCTGGAGTCCTGAGAGGGCAGTTTCAGAGTCTGGGAGAGGAAAAGAAGTAACTGAGAAAGCCAGCAGAGGCCCAAGTAAGAGTTTCAGCAGAAAAGATGTCAAAATAATCATATATAGATTCGCTTTGAAGGTAGGAAGTGGAAGTGAAGATGGTGTGGGAGACATCAAATTGAAAAATAAAAATTATATCAAAGTTAAAGATTGCCATAAAGAATAGATTAAAGCAGAGATGAAATTGTTTAAGAATATCCATTTTATCAAGAAGAGCTTTAAAGCAAGGTGAATTAAGATTGTAAAATACTGGAGATATTTTTAGTAAGCAGAGTACTGCATTTATAAAGTACTGCTGCTGGAATAGTTACTTCTCTTTTAATAAAAACAGAACCAAAAAACACAGTAATAAGTAATGATTTTAAAACTCCATGATTATAAAATTTGCCATTTCTGTTCTTTTACAGTTCAGAATTTAATGCTTTTCTGCAGAAGAGGTTGCATCTGACTCCACACTGATCTTCAGAGGAACCACCTTTTATCACTAAACCTCACACTTTAACAAGTCCCAAAGAGTAAAAGGTAAAATTGTGTTCTTACAAGGTTTTTATGGCTGTCAGTCTTCAACACTGAAGAGCTGAGTGGCCATGCTACGTGGTGTCTTTTGTCCTCCAGAGCATGACAGAGTTTGATTCTTACAAATAGACATAGGCCTTGATTTCTGCAGGGTTTGCGTTAAACTTGACTGGTTTCATTGGAATGATCTCTGCAGTCTCACCCATCCACATGTCTAAGTGCAGAGAATCCTTACTGTGTTGCAAATTTGGATGCTGTGACAGAAAAGTCACTCCTTGAAGAGAAAATCAAGTTCTTTTAACTATTTATCACGGATACCAAATCTAAGTTGCTAGTTCTGATGTGGGACCTGAATACTGTAACGACTGAAGAATTCTGTTGAATTCTTTAAATTGACTGCTGACATAAAGTGAGGATACTGACTTAAATTCTGGTTCTGCATAATGAAAATGTCACAAGTTGTGTTGCAGGTGCAAGTTTTCTTGTGTTGAGCTGTACATGACCTTTTCTTTTGCATATTAGTGGAACAAGATCTCATTTGAACTATATAATTGATACCAAATTTACAATTAACTCATGGCAGAAAACTTAATTAAGTTGTACTTGTATGTGCTATGTAAGCTAAATGAAAATAAGTTTCTAATTGGTGTCTGGTTTTTAAACCAGATTCCATGCCAGTGATGGTAGCTTGCTTTTACTGCAGAGCAACCTGTATGTTGTTGCTTGCTTTTGGTAGGAATGTGGATGAAGGCTTCTACTTTCCCTGTGCCATTTCTGACTGGTTTTCAAATAGTGCAACTGTGTTACTTTGTAAAAACTGGCTGACTGATTTGGGGAATTTAGTGTGTCCCTATGTCCAGAGCAATTGTCTCTTCAGGGCACTAGATTTTGGAGAGTAAAGGCAAGGTGATGTTGGGCCTTAATTGTAAAGTAAAAGGTAAAAGGGCTCATGGGATAAAAGGGTAAAAGGGCTCATGAGCATCTTGGGCAAAACTGCATGCACAGGTTGTGATGCACCTTGAAAAAGAGATTGTGCAGCAACACAGCTCTCCCAGCTACTTTCCTCCTGCACTTGAGAAATGTCATGGGGAAAAATCCTAGTCTGTTGAGGCATACCTGCACAGGATATGGCTGTTGCACATCCTGAGATAATTTGATGGAAACATAAGCTTTCTTCCTCAGTCTCCCCTTCTACTTTATAACGAGGATACAATTTTCCTGGAATGTTTTGCAGACTCTGTAAACCATGGATCTGCCATATTTCTTGTGGGTTAACACTGCAAGTTCTTCTGGATTTAGCACTTTCAGAAACAAGCAAATCATTCCTTCTCAGAAACTGAGTCACTAAAGGGACTAAATCCTGATCCTTTGAAATAAATGAAATGTCATTTTACTATTATGTTTATAGCATAGTAAAAATTCCCGAAGAACTGCAAGCTCAGCACATGTCAAACTACTTGGTGCACACAGTTCCATAATCACTGACAGTGTTGCAGTCCTGTTCCCTTTAAGCAGCCTCTGACATCTGACTTTTCTATATCAAGGAAGAAGAGTTTAATTGCCTTTTTTTTATGTTTTCATAAATACTTGAGCCTTTGCAGTCATGTAATTTTTTACATCTATTCAACCTGAAAATTATTCATCTTTTAGATAAAAGTTCAGATAAAATTGAAAAGCCATATCCGTATTCAGAGGCAGAAAAAGGTTTGTATTAGTTTATTACAGATGTACTTATTGAGACATTTAATAAAACAATGATCTCTTGAATTCTCTGTCATGTAAAATGACATACAGGTCATGATGGTAATGGAGACTATTAGAGAAGGGAGGAGGGCAGAGCAGAAGGTTGGAAGATGGGCAGATTAAGAGCAGCTTATAAAGCAAATGAAAACTCCAGAATGCTCTAATGAAGAACACATTTGTTCCTCCAGAGTCACATTTAGATGTTTTTTCTTCTCTTACAGGCAAACGTACAAATGTCTACCACAAGACTAAAGTGTGCTATGTTATGTTTTTTACCATAAGCACCCATAAAATGAGCTCCATTGCAGACAGGTATGTTAATAGACAGTAAGAGTTTTGGGGGAGTTACTGTTCAATGTTTTCTTCAATAATCTTTTCTTATGGTTTATATATATGCATGTATAAAGTATGCAAAACAGAGGAGGAATGAGGTTTTGGACTGGTTTTGACAAGTATTTTGGTGATGTGTTGTTTTGTGGTAATTGGAAGTGGTGATTTTTATCTGAGGAGCTTTAAAATGTGTTACTTGTTTTCAGCCATGGAACAGCATCTGTGCAATTTGATTTTATTTTTAATATTTTCTTAAATTATTTTTTTTCAGAACTTCAATACTTTATTGAGGAAAACAAATACATTTAAACAATTAGTGAGCTTCAAGTGATAGTAAAGTGACCTGCTAACCTATTTCAAGGGAAAAGTAATAGCTGAGACATTGATTTCTACTTGATTTCTTGAGCTGGACTTTTTTAGCAGCTTAGGTGAACATCTGTTCTTGATATTCTGTGTATTACCATTTTTGAGACTTCATGAGATGGAACTTGCATCATATCAAAGTTAAACCCATTAAACCCATTCTCAGTAACAATAAAAGCAAGGGGTAAAACTTTTTAAATGCTTGTCTGACTTCCCAGTTCTATCAGTGGAGTTTTGTGTTTCACTGCAACTTTAGCCTTTTAAATATACAAATTCCTTTCAAAAGCTTTGCATGTAGGTAACAGCGTACAAAATAATTGCTTCCCAACGTCACTGCTTATCGTAATGTGCGATTGCTCCGTGACGGCTGCTTGCGTTAAGGGAAGGAAACGTGATAAAATTAAGGGCGAACAGGGAGATCAGTGTGGACAGCACTAAACAGGCTGGAAGCAGGCAAAAGTTGGAGAAATAAAATGTAAAAATACAGCAGTTTTGGAATACAGAACAATTTTTAAAAAAGGAAAATGAAACAAAGGTGCTGAAACATGAAGTATACTTAGACACTTTCAAGGGAAAACATTTTGGTATTTTAGCACCACTTTAGCAGTAAATGGACAGTTCTTATTCAGGGAAATTTACTTCCTTGGTTAGAAAGCAAATTTAATGAATAATTACCATTACTGCTTAATGTTGATGATAATTGTATATTCCTAAAATTATGTACCTGGGTGCAATGTAACATATTTCTCAGCCTGTTTCCATTAATCAGTACCTACTTAGATTTCTCCAGTATCTAAGAAAAATGTGCCTTCTTACTGATATATTTCCAATAATTGTAATATAAGTTGCTAATAAGTAAGAATATATTTGTCCTCTTTTGTATTCAAAAAGGGCAAGGCCATAAAGATAGTCAAGAAGGTAGAAAAATAAAATTGTGTTCAATTAATTTTATGGGGTTCTAAAATTCTCAGTATAAATAGTCTAAAACTCCTTTGAGCTGTCAGAAATGTAAGGGGTTTTGCTTTCTGTTTAGTAAAAGTCCTGCAAAAAGAACTGACAGCAGACTGATTTTAGGAAACTGATGATGGTCTTTACAGGACATCACCGAAAACCAGTGCTTTACTTTCTTGATGAAGCAGAGGTGATGAATAGTGTTGTTTCCTTAAACTCTAAAAGATGGAAATTTTACATGCTGACATTTTTTTCTTTCAGAAATGATGGAAGCATTTTTGATGGGCTGGTGGAAGAAGATGACAAAGATAAAGCAAAAAGGTAAGTTATTTAAGCTTACCAGTGATGTTTCTTAATGATAAAAATGTGGTTCTTTTTATAAATCACCATATTATAACCATATTAAATAACCATATCCCTTTGGTCAGTTGGGGTCAGTTGTCCTAACCCTTGTGCATCGTCAGCCTACTCGCTGGTGGAGAGCTGTGAGCAGCAGCAAAGGCCTTGGCTCTCTGTGTGAACACTTCTCAGCAGTAACAAAAACATCCCTGTGTTATCAATGTTGCTTTCAGTATGAATCCCATAAGAAAATTAACTCTACCCCAACCAAAACCAGTGCACTGTTGTCATGGGAAAGATTCTTAAGGAGCTCTTTGTATCAGGAACCTGCCAGTAGTTTGCAACTTATTGTAATAAAGTGTCATAGTTGTTATAAAACATTGTCTGGTTTGTTTTTTTAGAGTGTCTAGAAACAAGTCTGAAAAGAAACGTCGAGATCAGTTTAATGTACTTATCAAAGAGCTGGGCTCCATGCTTCCAGGTAATGCTCGGAAGATGGATAAATCCACTGTACTGCAGAAGAGCATTGACTTTTTACGGAAGCACAAAGGTAATTCTTTGGAATAATAACAAAATGTCTGTGAACTTAGTGGCATTCACTTAGTATATGAAACATTAACAATTTTGCAACTCCTTTAAGAAAATTGTCCAAAAATGTAGAGTTCCCAGAGGGATGCATTCTTAAGTTCCTTATTTAGGTAGCAGAGATATATCTATGTTTATGCTAATGTATTGCAAAATCCAGTACTAATTGTACTAATTTCTCTTTTTTTTTTGTCCCATAATTGTCAAAGAAGTCTGTTTCATAGAGAGAAGCATTTATTTTTGAAATAATGTTCACTTTTTTTTGTTGTGAACAGATGGAGACCTTTAGAATCCAGTTCCTTCTTAAGATGCAAATTGTCAAAGATATGCTTTGTGGGAAATCTTTGCTGGTCCATTTCGGTGGAAGCACTTATTTTGATACTTAGTGAAGGGCGGTTTAAATGGTTAGTTTGTTGCTCCATGTTTCGCATAAAGCAAGATAAATCACTGAAAAAGCTGTTCCAAGGGAACTTCATGCTCCCTCTGTTCATGTCAGGGGTCGACAGAACTGGCTGCTTTCACAGCGATGATAAGGTATTAAGGCATTGTTGTCTCCAGCAAGCATTACTGGCTAGGGTGTTTGACAAGGGAGACTGGCATGCAGTGGGTGTGCAGACCAGGAGCTTGGGCATTTTCTTTTTTCCTTTTTGTAGGAAGTATATAAATACTTTTATCCGAACTCTCCAGTGATGTAGAAGCCAGTGAATGTGTGTGTCACGTGAAATGTTACAATGGTGGATGTCTTTGAACGAACATAATTGCTACAGTTTTTTTCTCTGTCTGTTTGCATCAGCTGATGGTGGGGTATACTCAGATATGTTACACTGAAGTTCATTACAGATCATTATTTCTGTCACGAAAAATACCTTCCATGAAGGATACACTTACTTGTGGCTGTTTTTTCTTTATATGTGGCATGATTTTTCTTTATATAAAAAAAATCCTGTTCCTGCTTCTACACTTGTCCTTAATATGACACATTGTGGTTACACTGCCAAAAATAAGATGAAAAATTCAAGAAAATTACCTCCTTCACTAGATAACCTATTTCCCTGCATAATTTCTGACCATGCATGCTAACTAGAAAGCAGTAGGACAAAAGAAGCCACTATTAGGTTATTGAATACAATAAGTAAAGCTCTTAAGTGCATGTGTAGGTATGTCAATTTAAGTTTGTCTGTCAATTTAAGGTATGCTAAAGTATGATATTCTTCCATGCCTTAGCACATCTCTTCCATTAACATTATAGTTTTAGTAATGCCAGATATGTACTGAATAGTGCTGTTAAAAGGTAAACATAATTAAAATAGGAAGGAGGAAGAATTTGTGCTGAAACTCATAGGTTTGGAGGTGGTGGGTTTTTCCAGTTAAGTAGATTATGCTGTTTTAATTCTGAGACACATTTATCTCATAGTAAAAAGTAGCATGAAGGCTCCTTTTCTGTAAAAGTCAGTTATGTATGTTTGAAGTCCTTTGTGAAAACTGGTGCTGTTTCAAAATCACTATCATGTATTGATGATTCCCATCATAAAATCTAGAGTGTAGAATGAACATATGTGTCAGCCACCCAGCAGCACCAGTCACAGCTTTTTTCAAAGTGCTTTCTGAGGATTTTTTTAATATTTTAATTTTTTTTTTGTTTTGTTAAAAGGGGAGAAAAGCAGCTGTGGAGATAGGTGCCTTTTAGGGCATGGCACTTCTGTTCTTCACCTGGTGGGACAGAGTGCGGCTTTGTGTGACTGCAAGTGTCGTATTAAGGTCTCTCAGTCTCTGGCTGCCAGTGCTCACTAACATTGCTCTGCACTGGTTTACATTAAAAAGTTTTGGATAAAATGTTGGCAAACGTTGGAAGCATGTTTTGCCTCCTGAGGTGTTTGGATCTGTTTATTAGAACAAGGCAGAATGACCCTAGCAATAAACGAATTGTTCAGCGATGGTTAGCAGCTTTATTGTTGAAAATCCAACTGGGCCAGCCACCAGGTTTGATTAACTGCATTGCTTCTGGTTCTTTCTGGACTATTTCTATGTTGGCCATGCTTGCTACTCTGGCAGCAGGTCCAGATGAGCTATCTGAGCTGGTTCTTGGCCAGTGTGGATTCTTTTTCTCCTTGGGAAAAAACAGCAGGGAAAGCACTCTGAGGGTATATTACCAAGAACTTCTCCCTTGCTGATAATGCCTGTCATCTTCCTTTTGTGTTTGCAAACAAGAAAGTTTTGAGAATTATGAAACACTGAAGAATTTTGCCATTTATTATAACTAGTACACCAATATTCATACAGCCCACAGATAAATGCTACACATCTTGGCCGAACTGGCAGTTTCTTTTGAGGATGCTCAGTGCTGATGCATTGCTGTTGATTCAGGTCCACAATTTGAAGGCTGGATGAGTTCAACTTGGATGGATGGAAACTTGGTTAACTTTTTTGTCTGGTATCATCAAACTTAGGAATGAGACTTTGGCATCATTTATCTTTGAATCCAATCTTCTGCCATAGTTTTTAAGTATTTCTGTAAAGTTACCAAGTAAACCAATTTTCCAATATTATATTTGTTCTAATTATGGAATATGTAAAAGCACACCTATACTTCAGGTAAGATGATTCTGTGTGGTTCATCAAAGGCAGAAACCACAGATTTTCTATAGTAGAAGTCCTTTCCTCTGTCAAAGTCAGGCTGCTGTGCTTTCTTCTTTCTTTTTCTCTTTTTCTTTTTCTTTTTCTTTTTCTTTTTCTTTTTCTTTTTCTTTTTCTTTTTCTTTTTCTTTTTCTTTTTCTTTTTTTTTTCGTATTTTGTAAGTAGAATGATTATATGGACCAGAATGAGCCAATGAATCTAAGTTTTTCAGTTCTGAAATGAAGATTAGATAGGTCCCGTGAACTGAATGCATTAAGTTCCTTGAGTTTTGCCTCCCCCTTTGTGGCAGAGCTTTTCATTTCCATGCCTTTTAACTTCCTCTTCAGTGCTCAGTATGTTTGTTCTGGCTGAAAAGTTAGGCTAGGGGCTATACCTCAGTTTCCCTTATTCTCCAGCCCACTCTTACCGCTTTGAGATACCATTTCAAAACAGATGGCAAAAGCCTGATCAGGATTATGTCTTTTATATGATCTGATCTTTGGAAATTTTGCCCCATCGTATTTGTTGGTATTTTTTTCCCTTCTCTATGTAGTGCTCTGCTTTATGGCAGTTTCTTACACAACATTGTTTTTTAAATATACTTTTAGCTAGGTCTGAAGCTCTTTCCTGCAGTTTTCACCCTTCAGTCTGAGAAACAAAATTCTGAGCTGCTCTAGCCCTTTGCACATTTAACTCAGTTCCAGGTTTCCTGTTTTTTTTAGGCCACCTGAACTAACAAACTGGCTTACAGCCTTTGTACAGGCATCCTTTAGAAATCCAAAAGCCTTAAATACATGGTTTGGTTCCTTTGGTTCATCTAATTGTTTGAGTCACAATTACTTGTCCAAGGTTGTTCTTACAACCAGTCTGTAATGCCCTTGTTACTCATCAAAACCTAAGTACTGAGTGATTGTGCTTCTTGTTTCAGGTATCAGTTGATACAGAAGCATCAGCTTTCAGAATTCAGGATCTGTTTTGGTTAGCAGCCATTGTTTCCCTCACATAATTATGGGAAGTTAATCTCTATATGTCTCGAGTCCCACAGAAATATCTGTTCAAAACTCATCTTTGTGGATGAATCAGGAGTAATGGTATAGTAGAGTATGCCATACAGAACTTACCAGCCTTCATTGGAATCCTACTTCTTAATGTAACCTTATTCCTTTAGAAAAGAGGGTAAGAAGAGAAAGGACGGTGACAAATTTTGGTGCAAAGTTTAGAATGATGAGGATTCACTAAGATACTTGAGGGTTAGACATTGTAATGACCTAAACTGATCAGGAATTTTGACTTTCTAAATCTTTGAAAACAACACACTCAATAAAACATTTTATGGTCTCAGAGGAAAGAGTATTTTTCCATTACTTAACTGTCATTAACTCCAGTCTTACCTCGAAGACTGGCAGGACCATAGAACAAAGTGGTAGAAGGAAAGAGAAGTCAAATCTCTTTAGGACATAGGGGAGAAGGCATTTATTCTCTTTTTAAGAAGCAACATTTATATGTAATGAATGAATGAACAACAGAGAGGAGTCAGGAATACTGTCTGCTATTTCCTATTGTGTCAGTATATGAAACTTGGTGGGAAAATAACGGCTTTTGGAAATATGAATCCTTACCTTGTGTGTGTGTTTCATTGTAGAAATTACTGCACAATCAGATGCCAGTGAGATTCGACAGGACTGGAAACCAACATTCCTTAGTAATGAAGAGTTCACACAGTTAATGTTAGAGGTATATTATTTCTGTTTATCTGGGAGCAGAATATTTCCTATAGGGAGTCATTCAGTGATCAAACTTTCATTTTGATGACAAAACTTTTCATTTTTGTATTTTAATTGTACTATATGTTTTCATGAAGGTAAACAGTCAAAATTCCAATGTATGCAGGGTAAAGCAAAGTAATTTTTCTTTTAACTGCATTTCCAGTTACATAAAACAGAACAAGCCCAGAAAAGAACATACTTACTGTCAAAGTAAAGTACATCTTTTATATTAGAGCCATTAGGAAGCTACTAGTCAAATAAAAAATTGTTGTGCATAAATTGAAATCTTCATTACAAAGAAGGCTCAACACAACCATGTCACTTGTGAGCAATAAAGTGTTTAACTTATTCGCTTGCTACACTTTCCAAAAGTGGTGTGTGAGCATTACATTGCTAATGAAAATTACATGAATAGTTGGTTTACTTCTAGAGGTAAACTTTCAGTATAATCTGTCATTTTCTTGCAAATGAGAATAAGTCATCTGTGTCTTGTTAATGAACAATTTTTAATAATAATTGCATGAAAAATAATAAGGATAATAACAAACACTTTTATTTTTTTCATTTTGTAGTTAAACTTTTCTTTGAGGCATAGATTTTAAAAGTACAGATTTTTCGGTACTTAAAAATTTTCCATAGATTCTCTGTGGTGGCTGCATATTTTTCTTAACAAGTCAGTGAAGTAGTTGTTTCTGGTTTTTGTGGGGGGTTTCAGACTGTCTCTGGTATTTCCCAAGTCCTCTTACAAAATATGTGTCCACAACTAGTGACTGTAAAGCAAGAACAATGTGATATAAGAATGTTTCTCAAAGATGTGTTTTAAAATTTCCTATTTAGAAATACACTTCTGTTGTGCTTTGATGTTTGGTAGTGTTCAACTAGGAGATAGTCATGTTCTGTTCAGTGGAAATAAGTTTAGAAGATTGGGCAGACACAACTGTATCTCACAGTTTTCAAGTCTTGTAATATTGCTGCAATTTCTTTTATTGAGATTGGGAATAGCGATATTTTACATACCAAAATTCATTGATTTCGCCACCTTTTTAATTTGTTCTCTCATTTTTTTCCACTTCTTGCTTTCGTGCAAAACTCATATTTCTGAGTCTTCTGATGTTTAAAATGATGATGGAGTTAAAGATAACAAGGAGGCAGAGAGGAGGATGGACTAATAGTGGCTAGCTCTATATGGACAGTCTTGGATATATATATATGTGGACATATATAAGCAGTCTTGCTTCTGGAACCACAAATTGTTTAAGAGTAGAATGGTAATGGGAATTTTAATGCTTACAGTGTAAAAGCAAGACTGATAGCAAAAGGCATTCTCATTCTTGTAATATACTAAAAATTGGTCTAAATTATTTTCCACATTGAATATAGCTTATCATTTTTAATACTGTGTGTTGCTTTTTATTTAACTGCCCGTTATGTTTAATTTCAGGCTCTTGATGGTTTTTTTTTAGCAATTATGACAGATGGAAATATAATATATGTGTCTGAAAGTATAACTCCCTTACTTGAACATTTGCCAGTAAGTACATACTGCTTTCAGTAACATACCAGTTTGTCTATGGATGGTGTTCTGCTATGAGTGCTAATTAATTGTTAGCCTTTTTGGTGTTATAGAACAGATGTATGCTTTGTTATAATGCTTCTGCTTTTTCTTCAACACAGCTCCTTGCTACTGATCTGTGTCCTGTATTAAACATTTCCTTTGGAAATACAGAATGCAGTCGGCACTCTGTTAGGCAGGATTACGGAGTGCCCGACTAGCATCGGTTTCTCTTCAGCATAACTGAAATAACACAGTTGACTCTTTAGAGTTCACACCTATCACAGCCTCTACATCAGTCAGAAGAGTATTGCTAAAGAACTATATCTTTGGATTTTTTTTTTAATCTACTGTATTATTACTACTTTGTTGCTAAAGAAGTTTTACAAGAAAGATATTGCTGCTGGTTCTGCTAGGTATATACTTTGGATTTTATCACGTTCACCATCTTTAGTCTTGGCGGCATTGGACACTGGTAAATGTAACATTCTAGTTTTCTCAAGTTACCTCTGAATAATATTTTTCTGAAATAAGGAAAATTAGTACTCCAAAAATCCAAACAACTGATGAGTGGAACAATGAGCTATTTTATAAGGAGTGAGGGGCAAGTTATTCTTAGAGGCTAGTTGTTTTACTATGATATTTTGTAAAACTTGGAGTGGCATTTTAAAAAATGGTTGTGCAGAAACACAAATTCCACTAAGGTATGGATAATAGCTTCAGAATTTTGAAAAATGTACAGGTAATTGTGATTGCTTTGAAAAAGTAGAGTTTACTGAGTTCTAAGTCCTTTGCTTTTAGATACGAGTTATATTTTCTAAACATCTATTCTGTGATGCCCCTTATTTGGAGTAATCAGATGCATTTATGCATATCATCACTTGTTCAATATAATTTCGTTCATTTCTTTTGTTCAGATCTGTGTGCATAGTAGTGGAACCAATGATCTTATTTTTTCATAAAACCAACTGCAATTAGATATAATTATTGGTAACATAATAAACTATATGATGTAGGGAGGGACTGTCTTTTGTTCCAAGATACTGTTTGAGTATATCAGATGCTACTGACAGGTTACAGTGCCATAGAACACCACTCCGTAATTTCTAAATAAAATGCTCCTTTACTTGGAATCATTGTATTGGAGGTTAACACAGGCTCAGTTGTACTTTAGTGTGTTTGTGTATCTGCTGCATTACAGTGGTTTTCATTAAATAGTTCACAGTATCAGAATTGACAGATCAAAGTGAGATTTTTTTTTCTTGCTAAATACTCATGTGTATTCCAGCACGTGGCTTTGTTGGGTCAGTAATACTGTTGTCAACTGTGACAGTGTTTTGGATTAAGATAGTAGGCTTTGTGACATTGTATGTCTTGCATTATTTTAATGCTTTTTAAATCTTTTTCTTTCAGTCTGATCTTGTGGATCAGAGTGTATTTAATTTTATCCCAGAGGGGGAACATTCAGAAATTTACAAAATACTGTCTTCTCACCTGCTGGAAAGTGATTCATTGACACCAGAATACTTAAAATGTAAGTAGTTATTGCAGGCTAACCCCAGCCAGTAGCTTAGCCCCACACAACTGCTTGCTTGCTCCTTGCAGCGAAATGAGGAAAGAATCAGAAGGGTTAAAGTGAGAAAACTCGTGGGTTGAGATACAGACAGCTAAATAAGTAAAGCAAAAGCTTTGCACAAACAAAGCAGGAGAAGGTATTCACTCCTCACTTCCCATGGGCAGGCAGGCAGGCACTCAGCCAGCCCCAGGACAGCAGGGCTTCATCACATGTAACGGTGACTTGGGAAGACAAATGCCATCACTCCAAACATTTCCCTCTCTCCTTCTTCTTCCTCTGACTTCATATGCTGAGCATGACATCATATGGAATGGGATATCTCATTGGTCAGTTAGGGCCAACTGCATCATCTCTCCTCCTGATGCTTTGTGCACCCTCAGCTACTCACTGGTGGGGTGGGGTGAGCAGCAGCAAAGGCCTTGGCTCTGTGTGAGCACTGCTCAGCATATAACGAAGACGTAATATCAGTGCTGTTTTGGTCAGCACAGTGCCATATGAGCTGCTGTGAAGAAAATTATTCCAGATAAAACCAGTATGGTAATTGTGCTGACAATAATCTGCTTTGTATAACATGTGATAAGTTCTTTTTTTTTTCCAGTGTTGTTTAAGCAGAAACATGTGGGTGATCCCCAGACAGACAACAAAAGCATTTTTTTGTGGTTCCCCCACCTCCCTCCAAGAGTAAAATGTTCAGCGTTGCGCTGCACTCTGTGGCTTTCCCATGTATTCAAATGGTTCCTCTTGCTTATATAGCTTCCATTTAGACAGTTGTAGCACTTGGCAAGAGTAAAAACATGGCAGCCTAATGGGTTTTGGAAGTGCATGCTTTTTAGTAAACTTATGCTTAGGGCAGCTGCTTTCTTAAAAAACAGCTCTAGTTTTAAAGGAGTTTCTATGTCATTAGCATTCAGACCCTTCATGCAGAAATTCTAAAGTAGTTCTTTTCTTGAGATTAGTTAATGCCAGAGTGGTTAAAAGCAGGCTTGTAGCCATTTGCATTAACAACATTTACAGTATTTCAGTAAGTACACAGCCTAATTATTCCTGTTTTCTATTTCTTGTTGCCTGTGAACTTTGTCAAGCATGTATCCTTTTAATCTGTTTATTCTTTTCTCAGCAAAAAATCAACTAGAATTCTGTTGCCATATGCTGCGAGGAACAATAGATCCAAAAGAGCAACCTACATATGAATATGTAAAATTTATAGGAAATTTTAAGTGTTTGAATAATGGTAAGTAACTTCAGCAATTCTAGAGTGGAATATTTAGACAGCTTCACAGATAAAATGGCATGGCATCATTGTGCAAAACTTAGTGATGAGCCAAAATCAGTTTCTCAAAAGAAGTGCTTGAAGCAGGGTTTTATCACTAAAATGTGTTTTTTTGATGAAAATGAAGAAAAACTATTTACCAGGTATTACTTATCTCTGCACTGGAAAATGAAGTTTAATAATTATGCTTAATGCTTTCAGTTAAAGAAAGCTAGTATCTTGTAAAACATCTTTTAAAAGGATGTAAGAGAAATTTAAGCTAACACTTTAAAAACCTGAATTTAGTTAAGCATAACCCATATTTAAGCAGGTGATTAAGTAAACTGAAGATCATCGAGTGGTACCTGCAGTTGTTGTTATGCAGTGACCTGGGTAGTAAAATGGAAGTTTTCCTGCCATTTCCATTCCGTGCTTGCATTCACAGGGCTTACCACTCCTCTGAGTGGATGGGCCATTACAGTTTTCCTTGCTGAGTTCATTCTCCCTTCCACAGAAATTATTTTCATTAGGTGTATACTGTTGTTACTGCTTTGTACTACATGCATCTCTAATCTATTTGGCCAGCTGGTGCTGACTGTTTACTCATGAGACATTTTTATGTGGTCAGCCAGACAAATGGGTTGTGTGCTGTGACCACCAGTAGATCTTTATGCAGATACCTCCAAAAATAACCTCGAAAACAGTATCTTGTAACTAAACCTATGAGGTTTTTATGTGGTACTAGTATTTTTCTCACAAAACGGGGAGAGGTTGAGTCTTTGTTCCAAATGCAGGTATGTAGTATTAGGGGAAAGACAAAAAACCAGCCTGAAAAGGCCAAATATAGTGCTGTCATGGAAAGATGAGGAGTTGTGAAACTGCAGACTCATCAGTTGCAATTCAATATTGGGAAATATTCTAGAACAAATAATTAAACTGTGTGAGTTTCAGGAAGCTAGCAAGGAACTGAATAGCAAACTCTGGATTTTTCAGGTAGAAATAGCATCAAATCAGTTCAGTTTCCTCTACCAAAAAGAAATGTACTGTGTGAATAAGAGGAAAAGCACAAATAAATTACGGACTTATATTTATATGCTTTTGACAATTATTGTATTGTCACCGACATGTAAGAGAAACACGTTAATTAAAATTTCTGCAGGGTAGCTGCAGAAACTGGAATGGTTATTGGTGTTGATGATCAAAATGGAGCTTCAATGGACAGCTTCTGGGTGTGTATTTTCATTAGCATTGTGCATAGTGGAACGTAGTTTGCAATCATGAACACTAAAACTGGGACAAAATCAAGAAAAAAAAAATTGTATTTGGGGGAAAAACCAGACAAATGCAAGTTACTATATTCAGGAACAATAAACTGAGTAGGGAAAAATGTTACAGTCAGCTACATAGTCCATTAGAAAAAGGAGTTCCTGTGCAGTGTAAACTGAATATGACCAATTCACAATGCCAAATTACCAAATTATGAAAATCATACAAAAGTATTTCTAAAATATAGTCTAAACCACATGAAATAATTCCACTGCACTTTTTGGCACCCATATGTCCTCATCCAGTTGCTATTTGCTAAGCGATAGAAAGTTCAGAGTAACGCAATGAAAAAAATCAGAAATTTTTAAAAAAATCTAACTTTAAACTCTGAAGAAAAAAGAAGTGGTAAAATTAAGAGGTATGAAAATACCTGTTTTCTGTCTCATGGAAAGAACAAGGAGTTACAAGCTTAAGATTCATAAAGAAACTTTAGTAGAATTTAGAATTGAAATAGAATCAGTTAGGCTTGTAAGAGCTTGAAGGTTTTTCCAGTCATTTTTAGTAGTTATCAAGAAGGATTAGAATTGTTAGTGGTTTCTTAGAACTGCTTTGTCACAGATAATATCATGTAATTAAAATTCTCTGAGAAAGTCACTAGATGGTTGTGTTCCCATTACTGCACAGCTACTATTCCTGTGCAAACGTGCATATATTAAATGCAGCATTTTTCTTAATGCTTGTAATTAGCAAATCACATTTTATGAATATCAGGCCATTTGTTTTATGACACTGTGGCCATTTTCCTCCATGCTTATATCCTAATCTGTGCTGACCTCATCTCTCTTCCCTTAGTTCCCAACTCGGCGCACAATGGTTTTGAAGGAACTATTCAGCGATCGCACCGGCCTTCGTATGAGGACAAAGTTTGCTTTGTAGCCACAGTTAGATTAGCTACACCTCAATTTATCAAGGTATGTACAAATGAAATTACTTTTTTATAATTTTAAAATATATTCTGAACAGGAAAACTCAGAAATAAAGCACACAACATTTCAAATACTACTAATGAAAACCATAATGTGTTTTGTTATATGAAATTAAAAGTATGTTTCTGACTTCACGTACAAATAGGCTAAATGTGACACTTTTAAATATCAAATGAAGTTGGTATGCTGAGTGACATCTCTAATTAGTCATAAAATAGTTATATGTAAGAAGTAAATTTAGAAGTTCATAGCGATATGATTTGCCAAGTTTAACTTAAACAAAATGAAAGATAACACTGAGATTCCACTTTCACTGAAAAAAAACTAATTTTGTCACTTGAATGTGAATTCTATGCTGCTGCTAATCTTGCTGCAGTTGTACACAGAAGCAAATCTTTTAGGGCTTACTGAAAGTTTGAATTATTTGTTAGCGACTGAATAGTCAGGTTTCATGTAATGAAGATTGACTTTTGTTTTAGTACTGATGGTCATTCAGCAACTCAGTTGTTTTGGGAGAACATTTTGTTTAAATGCTGATGCACAGTGAAGATGTCTTTACAAGTTTAGAATTGCACATGTGTGAAATTTGTGAACTTTAGGTATGAGCATGTTCCTCACTAAAATAATTAAAAATAAATACTCAGGATACAGCATAGTCTGTGATTCTAATTCAGATTGTTTTCTACAAATGTAATAATCGAGGGCCTGGCCAGTCCGCTATCAAACATTTGTTCTTAGAATTCAGTTTCTGTGAAATATACATATACATAGACAAGCTGCTGTCTGTCATGCAGAACTCTTTGGCTGTTTATAGATTCTGTATGTAATTTGAACATACTGGTGTCTTTAGCTGAAGATGGCTGGTGGTATTCTCTGAAAACATAGTCTGTACTTTGAAGGTGTAGTAGGGAGCCTGTGGAGAAACCACATGAACTTTGTCAGTTCTGTCAGGTGAAACAGGAATTGGATCTCTCCAGACTGTGTGCCAGAGAGTGTTTGTTCATTTTTTTCTGAAGCCATGGAACTGTTTCATCTAACACATTTCTTCCTATGCGGGTCTAAATAATATTCTTCCTGTTATGCTCTCTACAGTTGATAGAGATGTCATGTGTGGGTTTTTTGCTTCATGGAATACTTTGGGGCGGGGGGGGGGAAGACCAACCCATCAATATTTGCAAATATTTGTGTCTTTTAAAACCTGACAATTTAGAATGTGCTGCAGTAAAACTTCTGTGTTTCCTACTTCTGGAATGGGACATTTGGAAGTTGAGGAACATCATTTATGACACCAGGTGTCTCAGTCTCCTGAAGGTGAAAGTCTTATGGATTATACTATGGCCAAACTTTAATTCCTCTCTACCTGAATATTTGAGCCCCTAGTGCCTAAAGAAGCTTTTATGTTAGAGAGTTCTTAAAAGCCTTCTCAAGGTTTTCAACTAGTGCTGATCATCTGATAAATATTCTTGCAAAGAAGCCTAAAAGTAGAGTGAATATTTTTAAGTACTTGTTTATAGTCTTTTGACACCTTTGTTATTAGTGAGTATAGCATTGACTAGACTAGAGCAAGTAAGTGTTATATCACGTCCCAGTAACTGTACTAACAGATGCGTGACACGGGCAGTAATGAGATGTGTAATTTGTATTGGATTGCCTTATTTAAAGTAGAACTTGACCTGCTCATCTGCCACTTTTTCTCTTTCATTCAAGTGTTATATGGTTCTGGGTTGGTTGGGGTTTTTTACCTAGAATGTCATTTCTTAAGGATACACAGTGATTTTGCAGAAAGTCATAGTATTCATGAGAAGAATCTCTGAAAGGTCACGTTTTTATTTTCTGCATATGACCTCCACCACTTTTGTAACAAAATGTGTCCCAGATTTTGCTCACAGTGAAGGGATTTGGCTGTACATGTTCTTTAAAATATCTGTCTTGCATTTTGGCTGGTAAACAGTTGAACACTAAGAAGAAAGTAGGATTAATCCAGCCAAAAGGATTCTAACAGAGTACTTTGTTACAGATGAAAGTCTTTTCATTTCTAGACGCCTTGTTGACAACTTCAACAGGACTCCTTGTTGAACAAGATAGCTTCTGCCCAGGGGTATTTTACAGTCGAATATCTGTAAATCATTAATGTAAATACATTAAGTAATCAGATACTAGTCTACAGCCAGTTCCTCTCTAGCAGTGGTGTTTTCGCTTGAGTTATTTTTACTTTTGTTTTGACTTGTGCCAAAATAATGAGATTAAAAGAAACAGCAAATCAAAAGTATATCTCAAGGATATACACTTGCTTTGTTGGACATTTTGCTCTGATATGAGTGGTGCTTTATAAAATGCTGTAATCTTAGGAAAGTAGATGAGCTTTGTGTTTTAGGGGTACTTTCAGTTTTGAGGTTTAAGTCTTGCTAGCCACAAGTCACACCCGTAGTCACAGTTTTGTGCCCAGCATGATTTTGTTCTTTACCTCAATCGTATAACTTACTCTCTTGTCATTGTCTTAGATTATACACTGATGAAGGTGAAGAACCTAAATATGTTAACCTTTTACTTTCATAGAAAGAAAGCTTAGAAATATATCTATTTAAAGAACTGCAAAATATCTACATAAACTCTTTGTATTTTCACCTGTAAGAGTGAAAAGGAAGGTGGTCCCTTTGTAGGAATGTCAGTCTTATACTGTATTTTTCCACAAGACTATTTTATAGATGTTTGCAGAGCAACGGTGTGCTCATCTGTCCACATCCATTGTGAATATTACATCAGTGCAGCAGTAGTTTCCATACTGTAGTCTTTAGGAAGGTGTTGTGGTATCTGATCATCGGTAGATTCTGCTGTGTTCCTGGCACTGGGAATACCATTGCAAGCTCCTACAAGTGTGACAAAAGAGAGCAGGTCTCCAAAACAGAAAGGTTTGCTGACCTCTGCTTTTATTGTAATTCTTTTGAGGGGTGTATCTGTATGCATGCATGGATTCCATCATCCATCTCTCTTCTTGGAAGGCAGTGCTGGAGGAGTTTGCAAAAGAAGTGGCCCCTTGGGGTACTTTGCTCCATTTCTGCCTCAGTGTGAGGCACGCTGCTTGGTTTGGAGGGGCATCTCTGGCTCTCTGGAAAGGGGACAACAGAAATTGGCTGACGTGCACTGATGGCACATATGTCTGAGCAGAAGACATTTTAACAATGCACAGAATACCTTGAGGATTTGTTGTAATTGTGGAAATACAATCATTTTCCTACTGTTCATGAGTTCTAAACATAAGAATAGTGTGTTACTTGTAGTAAATGTCGGTGCCCTCAAGGCAGAGTGAGTTAGAGTACTCTGTATTCACTCAGAGAAAGAATACTATTCCTGAAGTCAAAATAATGTGATCATCCTGCTAATGTTGTTTTTTACCCGTTGTAAGCATATACTGTAATCAGTGTCTGGTGGGAGTGTTTAATTTTTTCTTTTGCTTGTTACAAGTTAAAAGTGTAACTGCAGGAACTACTGATTTCTGCTTGTACTACTATGCTTGTAGACACCAAGCTTGAGTTTATTCTTCCACTGGGGTCGTTCCATTTAAATCAGCTGAGCATCAGCCTGGCACGGCTGAAATTAGGCTCTTTCTCAGTACTGTGCATCTAACCAAGCAAAAATTATGAAACTGTCTAAAAATAGCATAATTGTTGTTATAAATAACAATATATACACATCTATAACTTAGGTAAGTCTGAATTTCACAAGAGTTTATGAATTAGAATAGAGCAGTTTTGAGAGAGATTTTTATTTTTTTACTTTTTAGGAAATGTGCACTGTTGAAGAACCCAATGAAGAGTTCACATCTAGACATAGCTTAGAATGGAAGTTCCTATTCTTGGATCACAGGTGCAATTCCTTCTATGTATAGCAGCAATAGTAGCTGAATCACAGTGGTGGCTGTAATACTTAGAGTTCACTAATCAGCATTAACTCCTCATAGCTTGTGTTGGGTTTAATTTTTAATTTTTTTTCAGAGCACATACTGTAAACAAGAAAATTTATATATGAAATAATTTTTGGTTGTGGGTTGTTGTTTTATTTTTTAAAATAAAATGACATTAAATTTTTGTATTAATTAGGGCACCTCCAATAATAGGTTACCTTCCATTTGAAGTTTTGGGAACGTCAGGCTATGATTATTATCATGTGGATGATCTAGATAATCTGGCAAAATGTCACGAGCATTGTGAGTATGACTAAGTTGCTACAGTAAATGGGTTTGCTTTGTGGATGTCATGTAATGTTTATTACATAGTACAAATGTTGTGAAATTCTGTGATACATTTGACTGAGGTGTCTTTACCGCCATTCATTTGATGATATTGCGCTGCTGATCTTCATCTTTATTCTTTAGACACAGAACTACAAAACAGATTTAAATTTATCTTACAGAGTTTTCATTGTAGTGAATTGGAGTTCACAGCAATATTACTAAATAGTAGCATTAAAAGGCTTTGTGATGTTTAATAAATGCAGAAGTTGTGTTTATATTCTTCTATACACAAACATGTAATAGGATAAGCTTTCAGTTTAGCTGTGGTTTTCTTGATAAAACTGTATCTAGACTTTTTGGCACAAATATTTTTAATGATATGGAAAAAATACAAACATTAAAATGGAAGTTTGGATTCTTCAGCCCCAAAGAATGCAGCGTAAATGTGTTTTGAAAAAAGCTACAACTTAAAACCTGTTCCTAGTCATTGTCATAATACTGAATTTCAGTGTGGGTTTGGGCCATATGAAGCTACAAAATTATGTTTATTATGTAGTTGCAGTATTTACAGACTGTAAAGATAGTAAGCTTTTTTCTTCACCTTTACAGTAATGCAATATGGGAAAGGGAAATCATGTTACTACAGATTCCTCACAAAGGGACAACAGTGGATTTGGCTGCAAACACATTACTATATCACGTATCACCAGTGGAATTCCAGGCCAGAGTTTATTGTCTGTACGCACACTGTTGTAAGGTATGTTATCTCTTAAAAAAGCCCAAAACCTGTACTAAGGAAATTTTACTGGCATAGGCGATATATTGCAGGTATTTTTAGGGGGTCTAGAAATATTAGCATTTTAAATAATCATTGGGAAGTGGGATACCTCATAATCAAGGTACCTCTGATGAGTTTGAGTTTTGAGGTTTGTTTTTGTGTTTGTTTTTTTAAATCATCCAAATACAGTAGTCTTATTTGATTTGGTCTTCTAGTTATGCAGAGGTTAGAGCAGAAAGACGACGAGAACTTGGTATTGAAGAGTCTCTTCCAGAGATAACAGCAGATAAAGTGAGTATCTTATATAATTTCATTTTACCTCTACTTTTTCATACTAAAAATAGGAATAAATAAGGAAATACACATCAGCAAGAAGTGTTTTGTCCTGTTACCAGTAATTACTTTGATCTCTAAGTAATAAGACTATTTAAAATGATCAAAGAAGTTTAGCAAGGGTATTTGTTTAACTGTATTCTGTCTGAACACTTACCCTCCCTTTTTTTAGGAGATTATGTGTATGTAGTTACAGCATGGCAACATTCATACGTCCTCATTAAGATCTGATTCCTGCAGGGTTTGATTCACAAGTAAATGTTCTTCCTTACTGGAAGCACAAATAATCTGAAAAAACAAGGTCAGCGCACAAAGATGGCTTAAAGGAATTCCCAAGAGGAAAGCAGGAGCTGTTCCACTGCGTGACTCTGTCCCACTTCTTAAAAGTTGTCACGGTTTAACCCCAACTGGCAGCTCAGCCCCACGCATCTGCTTGCTCAGTCCTTCCACAGCAGGATGAGAGAGAGAATTGGAAGGGTAAAAGTGAGAAATCTTGTTGCTTGAGATAAAGACAGCTTAATAGGTAAAGCACAGGGCACCACTACTTGCACAGTCACCTGCACAAAGGGGGTTGATGAGACACAACATGTTCATAGGTATTTTCTAACAGGAAATGTACGCTTTGTGCTGCATCAGTTAATTGTTGTCTCTGTGTGTCTTCAGAGTCAAGACTCTGGGTCTGACAATCACATAAACACAGTGAGTCTCAAAGAAGCACTGGAAAGGTTTGACACCAGCCCCACACCGTCTGCTTCCTCCAGGAGTTCAAGAAAATCTTCACATACTGCAGTATCAGACCATTCATGTAAGCACCAACTGTTGAAAATATAATTCTATTCCTAGTGAAGGTTTTTTCTACTTTAATTAAATGCACAAATGGCAGCTGTAAAAAGTGTGCAAATGAAAATGTCTTTTTTGATGGTCCAAGATCTGCTGATTGCTCACTTTTAGAGATTTTACAGTGACTTTAGAAAGTACAACAGTCCAACACATTGCATTGTTGTTGGATAGTCTGGGGGGAAAAATAGCCCAAGCTTTAAACTCTTTTTTTTTTATTCATTAAAATCTTCCTGTGGTTTGATTATTGCAGAATTGAGATTACTATTAACATGTTTCTCCTTGTTGTAACTCTGTATATTGCCAGCAACACCAACTAAAATGACAGTGGACACTAGCACTCCTCCAAGGCAAAGCTTATCTGGTCATGAAAAGACTGCGCAAAGAAGATCATCTCTCAGCAGTCAGGTAACACTTGAGAAAAAAATTTGTACTTAATTAGTGTAATTCACCTTTAAAAGTGATTATTAAATCCATGTCACCTCTCTTATTTTTTCTGAAACCACATAATTTAAACTCTATCAGTTTCACCTGTAATACATGACTGTCATAATTACATCATCACTGTGCATCTTGGGTAGACTACTTTTTAAGGGCATACCATAATTAAGCATTCAAGTATTTATTTTTTGGCATTAGGATTTGCAAGACTGTACGAATCTCACTTAAGTCACTTCTTTCTGCGATTCTGCATTTTTAATATATGTGTATATAAGCAATTATATACATATATAATCACTAGTGTAATGCATATCCCTACAGAGAAATCAATTAGATTTATGACTAAGAATAATAATGAATACTTTCATGGAGTTTCTGGAATCCTGGAAACAATAAAAAACATCATTCTTCACGTACTTGGTGCTCATGTTCCAGTTGAACTAATGCATTCACTTAAAAAATAGAATTCTTATTAAAATATGAATCTTTAAAAATTTTTACATTAAGAATAAATCAAAGAAGTCAACTTCCAATCTTGGTGATACAGTTTTTCCCTTACTACAAATAAGACTTTTAAAACAATTGCAATTCTAATTCCTGTTTCTCCTAGTTTATACCTACTGCTTTTATGTATTTTTAGCAGTGGAAAACGTAACATGCATATATATATTGTGTATATAATCAGTTGCTCTGGTGTTCTTAATTCTTTAAAAAGTAAGGGGAGATATTTCAGGAAACATTTGCTTTGTTTTATCCTGTATACATATGATGCTATTTTGGAATTGACACTTTATGTAAAGAAATGCTTCATGTCAAGTATGAAGTTCATTCTCTTCCAGTTACGGAACAATTTTTTAAATCTTAGTCTTTAAGCTCCCAGTCGCTCGGACAGCCAGTAGCACAGCCAACCATGTCTCAGCCTGCAACTTTACAGCTCCAGTCTGGCATGTCCCAGGTATGGATTAAGTTGGTATACTGTTTGTAATTCATTATTTTTAAAGAGTTTTTTTCTGATGATAAAGTCCATTCTTCTTTAAGAAATTGAGTTCTTGGGTGCCAGTTTTGTTTACCATTATTCTCTTGAAATGAGAAAACTACCCAATTTGACACTCTCTTTTTTCCTTTTCCTTTTTTTTTATCTTCCCTTGTGTGGGTAGTTTTCAGCCATGGCCATTAGAAACGTAGATAACACAAGATGGAATATATTAGCATAAGAATTTGAAAATCCATCTATTGTGCTGTTAACTTTACATGTATGCTTATAATGCACGGCAGCTTAGTCTGTGAATTAAGAACAGCAGTATCAGGTCCATCTGGCAGTCTGTCTTGTAGGTAGGATGTATCAACGCTTCCATTGACTTGTAGCCCATAGCAGATATCTAGGGAAGGACATAAGTGGCAAATATGGTTTCTCTGTGGCCTCAGCCTTCAAAAGTTTGTGACTGAGGGTATTCCCAAGTTAGTTGCATACGTTTTAGCTCTTGGTGATTTTTTCTTTTGCAAACTGGTGCAATTCTAATTTTTAGCCTGATAGCGCTTTAATATCAACAGTACCATGTAAATTGCTGTGGCTTTTATAAAGGCTTGCTGATATGGACACCAGTCAGTTTCTTTTGGGTTCTTCTTAGTTTGCCACATTTAACTGATGTGTCAGAATTGGTATCAAGTAAATGTAATTTCTGTGTCATTTTCATCCTAATGAAATTGGCAGAATATGGTTATTATCAGTTTAAAAAGCAGTGCTGGATTTCTTTGCTACCGTGGAGGAGTGTATTTACTGCTTGTAAATAAAATTTATTATTTTTGCTCATTTTTTTAATTATTAATTGCACAACAGCCTGTGTTTCAGTTTTCAGCTCAGTTAGGAGCTATGCAGCATCTCAAGGACCAGCTAGAACAAAGAACACGTATGATAGAAGCAAATATTCATCGACAGCAGGAAGAGTTACGTAAGATTCAAGAGCAGCTTCAAATCGTCCATGGTCAAGGTCTCCAGGTGAGTTAGTGTAACTCTTGCATGTTTGATCTGTAGAGAATTCAGTCCCAGGTCTTATTTTAGATTTTATCTTTTCGGTGTTGTGCAGCTCAAGCCTAGCTTAAGCCTAAACCTCAATGTGAAAGGGTGCAGTAACTGGTTGTTAACTCCTTGCACAGTTTTGCAGCCATTAGAATATAATCAAAAAGGTCACAGTAAATATTTATTTCTCCTTTTAGCTCAAGGGTGTCAAATCCATACCCTTTGTTTCTCAAACTGCCCTAACTATTAGGCTGTGGTCCTCCTACACACTCTCTTGGTGGAGTGGTTTTACTTTGCCTGGTATGCTGAGGTAGTTACTGAGCCAGAAAGACTAGAGGATGCATTACTCCAGCAGCCGACTAACTTGATTTCTACATTTTTAACCAGCAGATTTTTTTCTTTATCATTCCCTTTCCAGTGCCTATCTTTGGAAGAAGAGATTGACCCTGATGGGATTTTCTAGTTTTAAATAAAAAAAGCACCAACAAAACCAAAACCCCACCTAAAATATAAATAGACCTTAAGGAAATAATACAAATATTTTCAGTGTGGGTTGTTTATAAAAGTATTTAAAAAAAAACAAACCCAAACAACATACTTTAGAAGTATTGAGTATGTTACTTGAATTCTGTTGAACAGTAGGCGTTGCTGGCGTGTGCCATTTTCCGTGCTTTACCATCTCTAGCACAAGCCTGACAGCAGTAGACTGCCTTATAGATGCCTCAGAAGGGGAGATTGGCAGATCACTTCCCATGTGCAGTAGAGGGACCTTATTCAAGACTGTTAGAATGAGGGAAAATAGATCTCAGTGCTGCATGTTCTTATTGCCCTGACTTTGGGTAGTCACAGGCCTAACTTTTTGTAAAGACTCAAGTTATTGTTGTGTGGAATTCAGTTTCTTACAGTGAACTTGGACAGTTATGATGATTATGATTTCTTGACTGCCAAAGAAGATTATATTCTTGGTGCTGTGCCTGGTTCTGCTGATTCTGAGATTTTCTTAATTGTACAAATAGAAATGTGATTTCAAATGTATTTTGTATTTAGGCAGTTGTAGACTACATTACAAACTAATCTCTAAGATTTCTTTAAGAACAAATATTAAACTTTAATATTTAGGGCACTAGAAATTTGGATTCTGATTCTTACCAGTTACAGCAGAGCCTCTGAATACCAACCCTACACGGGACTTGGGCCTTTTTTGTCTTGGCAGTTGCAATACCATTTCAACACTTCTAATAACTAAGATGAAATTTTATCTTATGTTGACTTAAAATAAGTAAGTTTAGTTTCTCTAAAACATCTTGAACAATGAACAGATTTTACTTTAGCAGCTAACTTGAGGATTATTTTTTTTCAGATGTTTTTGCAGCAGTCAACTTCTGGACTCAACTTTGGTTCTGTGCAGCTTGCTTCTGGAAATTCTTCAAATGTTCAGCAGCTTACGCCAATAAACATGCAAGGTCAAGTTGTTCAGACTAGTCAGACTCAAAGTGGGATGAACACAGGCCATATAAGTACTCCACACATGATACAGCAACAGCCTTTGCAGAGTACTGCCACACAGGTGACATTCTTATTATTTATTGATTTTGCTAGACAGTACATTTGTTCAAAATCATAGCTGAAATGCAACAGTAGCTTCCCTGACATCCCCCTCCCAGTTGTTTTTTGAGCAATCCCCTTTGAGATGTATTGACTTATTCATGATCCAAGTTTTACGATTGAAGTTCATTTATGTTCTCAATAACACCATTGCAGATCTGTTTTATTATAAGATTCAGGCATGTAAATTAATAACAAGTTTTGTTATATATAGCTTTTTGGAAAGAAAAGTATCAAGAAAACTTTCAGCTTGAGTTTTTTTGTGTGTGTATCCAAGAATTTGCTGTTGACAGAACACAAAATATGAGATTTGTACCACGTGAGTTTAAAACCCAGTGTCCAGAAAGTAACTAGAGAAGTGTAGGAGCTGGACAAGCATACGTTGGTGCTTCTGCACTTAACTCTTCTACTCTTCAGCAGTTTCATTCAGATGCCATAGGTGTATGACATCTGCAGTATAACAGCCTTTTTCTTCTATGAGTTTATTCAGTTTCTTGTGATTCCGTGTAAACTTTTGAAATCAACACTATCTGGTAGAGTCCTACAGATTTACTGCTGTGAACTATGATTGTGTTTAGGTTTTTTTAAACCTGACACCCAGCTCATATGCTAGGAAACACTTTGAGCAGCTGCTTGCTTTTATCTTTTGAGTCATAGGTGATTTCAGCATCCTCTGGCGCATGCATCTCTGTGGAAGCCTGTTATCAAAGCTGAACACTTCTAATAGGTTTGACCATTTTGTGTATGGAGGCTCTTTATTCCTCCAGTCCGTGTGGTCACCATCCTCCATACCTTTATCCACATTCCATGCTTTCTTTCTGAGATTTGTGAAGAGGTGGACAGCAGCTAGCTAATTCCAAATTCTGAAGAAATCAGTGGACGTGATGTTCCCATATTAGCCTAAGGCTGACGCAGAGATGCTGAAGGAGTGGAAAGTAGGATCTTGAACCAACAGTATGGAAGTAGCTGAAAAATCCAGGAAAAAATAACCTGAACAGAAGAGGTTAATCTAAGAATTTTCATATATCTGGGCCAGCCCTACCTCCAAATCCTCAGTCAGTAGAAATATAGGTGTGCTTTAAATTACGAATTCATTTGTAATAGAAGAACATCAGCAATTGTGAAGTGATAACAAGGAGGACAGCTGTAGTACCTGGCTATTTTCAAATGACTATCTCAGAGTATTCTTTCTTTCCAGCATAATCAACAAAATGTACTTAGTGGCCATAGTCAACAGTCTTCTCTTGCCAGTCAGTCACAGAACACCGTCTCAGCACCTTTGTATAACACTATGGTGATTTCTCAGCCAACAACAGGAAATGTGGTCCAGGTTCCTTCTAGCTTACCACAGAACAATAACCAGAATTCTGCTGCAGTAACCACTTTTACACAGGATAGACAAATCAGGTAAGTCTCCAAGACCGGTATTCTGATGACTTGCATAGCTAGCTGAAGTGGCATTAAAAAAGTCACCTGGTTTATTATTTTAACTACATATGGATACAACTGTTAAACTAAACATGTTTCAAACTTACCAAAACCCACGTTATGGCAATGAATGACCTTTCAAGGTACCTTCCAACTGCTAACATTCTGTGAATCTGTGAACCTGACATATCTGCAGTTCTCAAGTGCACGTGATTTTTTAGCTTTGTGTGTGTTTTTTTCCTAAAGGGACTCCAGTTGTGTTTTTCTATTAACAGATTTTCTCAAGGTCAGCAACTTGTAACAAAACTGGTCACAGCCCCGGTAGCGTGTGGAGCAGTAATGGTACCAAGTACTATGTTTATGGGACAGGTGGTGACAGCGTATCCCACTTTTGCTGCCCAGCAGCAGCAGCCACAGACTTTGTCAGTAACACAGCAGCAACAGCAGCAAAGTCAGCAAGACCATCAGCAGCAGCTCACCACGGTCCAGCAGCCAGCTCAGCCGCAGCTGACCCAGCACCCCCAACAATTCCTACAGGTAATGTGCATTCTTTACGGATTCTTTGACGTCCTGACACTTTGCTAGCTTATCCTGGCAGTGCTTTACCTGGAAACTGAGTGCTTAAAATAGTAACCTATGAGCCAGCCTGATGTGTGAGAGAAGTGTATTCTGTAGCTGTCTCTGAAATCTTACTACTTAGAGGAGAGGTGGTCTTTCCTGCAGTTTCACTCTATGCTTTGTCCTGTTGCATGTCATCTTCTCTTTGATTTGCTACTCTTGATTGAGCATGAGATGAAGAGACAGTTGTTTCCCTTTAAAACAGCTTGCATTTCCTTTGCATTCACATCTTAGTGTTAGAAGATATGAGAGAGAATCTCAAACTGAAACTTTTGGTCTGGAAAGCGTCATGCAGCCCACAGCAGGACACGTCCATGTAACACGAGGCGTGTACACCTGTCTGGGCTGTGAGAAAGCTGTCAGCAAGTAACCTCCTAAGCAGAGTGGAGAACCTTGTTTTAGAGAAGAAAGAAGAGAGGTTTGATCAAATGACAAGGCAAAACCCAAGGAGCTTAGAGAGAGCAAATCCCAAAATAATAGAGGAAGTTACCATAAGGTACAAAGGGCTTTGATGGGGAACCTGTTGATTCTGATCATTGCTGGCACATAACTTGCCCTGCAGGTGATGTTGGTGAGGGAGATGTAGCAGTAGTGAGAGCACTGGAGAGAAATGTCTCTGAGAGTCCATGGGCTAAAAAAATCTGAATTTGGCCTCTGATGTTGCCTTCTGTAAAGAAAGGTAAACTCCGTGTAACTATCACAATGTAGATTGTGGACATTATTAATATGCTTTAGTCTGGGAATGCTGTGTTGGATTTTTTTTTTTACTTTTTGAGATTATACATAGAAATCCATATTTTGCAAGTATTTATTCTTACTATGTGTGGTCTTGCATTTGCACTACATGAGGGATCCTGTGCATAGGTAGATGATATACTAACCCAGTAAGTAACTGGAGGCTGAACCTGCATTTATATGCTCAATGAATGGTTGCAGTTCTGTTTAGGGCTGTGTAAAACTTTTTCACTGGGTCAGGGACAGAAAATGTTGATTTGTTGACAAAAAGTATTTCATGGAGCACACTGGTTTCAGTCACGCATCAAACAAAAACTTTCCAGCTGCAAGGTGACTCTCCAGAAGAGAGCTGGGGAATCATCTAGTGATTTTAATTTCATCACTCCTTTATGTGGTGGGAAACTCTAAACTGAAGCAAACCAGAGTGCAGATTTGAATCTGTTCTCTCACAACTCACATAAACACTGCGAAACGGTGCTGCTTAGTAGGCTGGTCGTGCCTGTAGCTTTGTTTGCACAATTTTAACTTAATTCTAGTGAAAAACAGAAGATTTGTGAAAGATTAAGATCTCCAAGGGTCAGTCCCCGTCCTAGAATTTCTTTCTAGACAACAGTATTATTATTAAAGTGCTGGAATTTGAAGTGAAGCGAATGCATTTTAAGAACTGAGAAAAGGAACAGTACTTTTCCTGCCTCAGCTCGGCAGCCTGATTCTTTGGGCGCAGCAGGCGATGAGGTTTACCTCCTGCTGCAGGACATGTTTCTGGATTGAGACATCCAAGTGTGTCTGTTCCCAATCCTTGGCTGCTTTTCTCCAGTTTTAGGTCTGTGAAAATGACTGTTACAACTAAGTGTGATTTCCCAGAGTCCTTAATCCATTTGGGTCTCCAGATGTGGCAGTTCCTTCGACCGTTCCTTTCGACTGGGGGAATGGGCTGTGCCGAGTCAGGCACTGGTTTTTCTTTTCACTGCAGTGGCAGCCACCTGCACTGGTTACTCCTCCAGCCCTGCCATGCTGCTGTGGGTTGAAATGGAGACAAGTGGCCATGGGGTCATACCCACTGGTGAGGGAAATTACAGAGACCGGTTACAGCTGCTTTATTAATTGGTCAGATGTTTAAATTAACTTAGTAGTATGAACTAATCTCTGCATTGTTTGCTCAGCTTCAGTGACCCAATCAGAAGTTTCTTTTGGTTGAATCCTTGTGAGGAGTTAAAAAGCATCTTGTCCCGTGCTTCCCAAAGCAGCAGGAAAACCAATCTTTTCCTATTTGCGTGTTTTAGACATCCAGGTTACTTCACGGAAATCAGTCAGCTCAGCTTATCCTCTCTGCTGCTTTCCCACTACAACAAAGCACTTTTTCTCAGTCCCACCACCAGCAGCATCAGTCTCAGCAGCAGCAACAGCAGCAGCAACTTTCACGACACAGAACTGACAAGATGACCGATCCTTCCAAAGTTCAGCCACAATAGCGTGGGGCTCTGCCTCTCTTGGAAGCAAACTGCCAGGAAGGGAGCTGCTCCACAAACAGTTGCACTGAGGCTACAGAGGTAGCAGTACGGAGGCTTTCTAACACCACAGCGTTGAGATCTACTTCTAACTTCTGGAATCTGTTAAGAAAAGCCACAAGGTGATGATGGGGACATGGCCAACTTTGATAGTTGCCCCAGTTTCTGTGTTCTAAAGGATTTGCTGCCATGTGTTAATTTGTCCTGGTGAAATCTCAAAAGGTGACTGAAATGAGAGGGATGCTGAAAATATTGGTATTTTTATCAATCCTGTACATTTTTAAAGTATTAAAATGGACACAGAGCAATTGTTTGAATTAGCAGGAAAAAAAAATTGCCAGGAATATAGTCCAAAAACCATCTAATTTTTTTTCAGATGATTATGGGACAGTAAATATTTTGAAAATGTTGTGTGAAATCCAGTTCTCTGTTGTACAGATGCTGTAAAATATTGTGTATATGTCTGCATAAAAGAGAAAGAGCAAAATATTTTATATGATGCATGAAAATGTAATCTGTTATTTGTAGGTTTGAATATGTTTCCCTAAATTCTCACGCCATACTCAGACTAATGTTTTCCTCTGTTCTACCCTTTTGTTTACAACATGATGCATCATTATTTTCACCCTTAATGTGGGCACAAGTCTCTTGTTTATGCTTTGTCTATGATGTCAGGGTTTGTTCGGTGAGGTATAGTGTGTTGGTTAGTTGACTTCTCGAGGTTAAATTATTGATGAAGCTGTTTAAACTGGTGATCATGCATCAGGGTTCAGGACATTCAGATTCATGGATATCATCCATCATTTCATACTTAATTCATTGTTTTCTTTGGAAAAAAAAAATAGGAATTTGCACTGCTTTCTTGCGGATGGTTTGGAATTTTATTCCCCAAAGCTATCTTTTGATATAGTTCATAGTTGGAAATATTTATGTAAAAGGTTTAAAAAAAAAAAAGACAGTAATTTTCAAGAATGTTTCAGTTATAGGAGTAATTTGCACAAAAAAATATATTTACATTTAATAACCTTTTGGGCACTTTTTAACCACTTTCTCTGTGGTGAGAATTGTAACTTGTTAAAATATGTTGGAATCTTTTTATTCTCCTTCAAAAAATTAGTTCAGAACTAATTCAGGGTCATTTTAACAACAACAGCAAAACCCATAGTGCCTTGATTTTAATTCAGGTGATAATGTTGAACATCTTGAATTACAATGTCTTGAATCTGTAACCATTTTCAATTTTGAAGTCTTAGTACATTGTCAGCTGAGCTTGTGTATCTGCTTCATAGATCTTTCTATACCGCGTTGATTTTAGTAGCAGTCTGAGGTGCGGACATGAGTGGTTTTGAGTGGTACTCCCCCCTCAAACACTAGCCAGAAACAGAAGAGTCTCTAAAATCTCAGACCTTGAAGGAAATGCTCTTAAAAGATTAAAAAAAAATACATATATATATATAATAATCTAAAAATACAGAACTCCTTTTGCTGGAGGAGGAAGAGTAAGTTGATTAATTTTTGTTTGTTTGGGTTTTTTTCTTTGGTATTTTCACAGCATGAGTGTTGGGGGAGATCATGATTGCATCGAACACTACCAGGCTATTGATTTCAGAGATATCACTGAACTAAGACTTCAGAAGGCAACTTCACTTTATAAAGAAAATAAAAAGTTCCAACAGATACGATGTGCTATTTTAAGTAAAAGTTCAATACGCTTTTATGGTACTAGTTTGCGGAAACCAGAACTTCAGAGGATTAATGCTGATAGATCTGATAATTAAAAACAAAAAAGAGTAATAGAGTTAAGGTTAGTACTAGGGAAGAAAGCTGGATTAATCTTGAATACTGAGGAGGAGTTGAATGAATGTAACCAAATGGTGACGGACTGTTTTGTACTCTGCAACAGTTTGATTGTATTACCGGATGAACCAAACCCAAGGGAAGGTGATAGCAGTTTAGCCAAGATACACGTGGCTGCGTCTCCAGGCTCAGCCTTTGCCTCTGCACGTGTCCCACCGTTGGATCGGCGTGATCCCCCACGTAGGAAGCAGGAGTTTGGCACCAAAAAGCACAGTAGTGAACAAGGAAGGAGAGTGTGAGAGGTACAGTACCAAAGAGAATCGTATCGCTTTCTGCTCCAAGAACCCTCTTGCAACCTGGAGCAAGGAACAGATGCCAATACCAAAATAGCAAGGAGCACTTCCCCTTCTTTAAAGGGATTTCTGGCATTCCCAGAGCTGGAGTTGTTGTCAGAAACCTGTTTCTGTAAAGTTCTATGTAAAGAAATCCCACCTTGCTCTGCTATCCCCACCTCACCATTCCACCGGTTTCCAAACGAAGCTGCGCTGACTAGAGGTCTGTGCTATCAGTACTTTTTGCTTCATGGAAAATAGGTTAGATAAAAAATTTCTTAAACCAATTACAATAGTAATATAGCACTTAAAAAAAGAAAACCTGGAGAGCTTTAATAGTGCTCTTAGAACTCTTGAGTAGTGGTAAAATAGGATTAATAAGCTATTATACTGAGAATTACAGAACGCAGAGAAACCAGCCCGACGGTTAATGATGCAGCCTTTTCTGTAGAGCTTCATTTAAATGTCTTTTTCCCCCTTCCCAGGTCCTCTGCTATGCTGCTATAGGTCTGTCAGAGAAAAGGCTAAACCAGGTGAGAGAGAAGTTAGAATACAACAATAGTGTGGCTGCTGGGAGAACTGTAGAACTGTGCGCTTTGATCGAGAAGCTTTTTGTAACCTCAGAGAGGGCTTCAGTTACACAACTACCAGCTAGGAGGGGAAGTGTAGAAGATGAGGAAATTTGAAGAAACTGGAAAAATACAGCACATGTCTGAAAAATTCCTGCCACAAATCAGGCAAACTTTTTATGAAAGCGAGTGTGTAGAACTTGGTCCAGATTCTGTGCAAGGATGCAGACGCTCTGTTTCACAGCTAGCGAGTGAACAGTGAGTAGCTAAAGGAGCCACAGCTTCTCCTCTTGATGAATCTTTAGTGGGAAGAGGACCAGGCTATCGCCTCCTCCTGAACCAGCCTTCTGCTTCTGCCCAACTCGTTTACTACAGCCGTAGACTTATTTACAACATCCTAACAAACAGCACGATAACGAGTGCTGTGATGCTGCAGGTTCTGGAGTGTAAACGTTACGGACTGACTCTGCCAGGAGGGAAGGGGTTAAGGAGAGGATCGGAGTTCCGAAGGAAGGGGCGCCGATAACATCACCAAGTGAAAAAGACTTAGTTTCGTGGAGTTTAGGCAACAGACATTGTTTGCCCGTGATGGGTGAGGATTTGAAGAAAAGCTTCTAGGATAACTTCAGAGAAAAAAGAATATAGCTATTTTTATATTGTATTTAATATATATTATATTTGTATGTAAATACGAAAGGATTCTAGTAGGAGCTCTCCATATGCCTTCCATTTCACCTAGAGGGTTTACCTTCTGCACTACGGTTCCAGTGTATCACCACCTTCTGTGGGCATCTCGCCTGCTGCCAAACACCAAAATTAGTAACCCAGTATCCTTACACGAGATAGGTTTCATTTCAGCTTTATGTAAACGTGAAGAAAATAAAGCTATATATCAGGCAGTTTTTCACAGAAAAAAGAAATTCTCTTAAGACTCAGATAGCACTTTCTCTTTTTTTTTCTTTTTTTTTTTTTAGAAATAAAAAGAACTTTACTGAAAAAACTATTTGAAAGGCAGTTTATTTCTTTAGTCAGTGAAACTTAAAAAAAAAGGGGGGGGGGCATTGAGGATGACATGCGTTAGATTGTCAAGAGAGACATTTCTGGAAAATGTTTCTTTACTATGGTGATCCTTTGAGGCTCGAAGTGCAAGATTAAAAAGGCTTCTAAAACTGTTTGGCTTTGTGTTTTGCACGGCCAGGGAAAGGGATTGATGACGCTGGCTAGCTTCCTCCACAGGAGACCTTTTCATTTGCACGGTTGCCTATGAGAGAGAATCATCTGGAAGCTCTCGTTTGCCTGCTCAGTAACTTGGAGTGTCCCTCAGGGTTATAGTTTGTGTGAAAGCGTGCTGAAGGGTTAAAGATGTGGCCTTTTTCAAATGTTGAAGTCGATTCAAGAACCATTTATATTTTCAGAGATTTAACCCAGGTATTGTTGTTATGAGTGTTTTAAATGTCGTGGCATCAGGCGATGTCAGCCGTGTCGGATTCATAAGTTGCTCTATTTGAAATCAATATTAAAGTTAGATGTAGAGTCAGAGGGCCGGTTATTTTGATTAAAAGGGAAAAGAGACTAGTTTTAATAATTAACCTTTTATTTTTTTACTTATCCCTAGTGGAAAATGTTGAAGAGAATTAAGTGAATTTGGATTAAAAGACGACATATTTAAACGAATCATAGTAGATGCGACAACTGTGAGAGAACATTTGAAATTGTCTTGGTTGTCCATGAGACTGGATAGTTGCTTTTTCACTATCATGACTTTTTAACACTACATTCCTTGTCTTCTTTTTTGTTGTTGTTAACAGGTGATTTTAAGCTCTGCTATGCTTCATGCTGTGTCATCTGCATGAATTTTGCCAGCATGATACGCTGTAGTGAAAGAAATTGTACCTAAATCGGGGCGGGGAGGGGGGAGGAAAGACAAAACAAAACCAAATAAAAAAGAAAAACAAAACACAAAACAAAACACTGTGTCTGAACAAAATGCCGTACGGCCTCATACAGAGACCCCAACTGAGAGATGCTGCATTAATAGACAATCAATGGGTAATTATTTATGAAACACTTCTGGGAATGGGCTTAAAGATGTTGCTGCTTTGAAAGCAGTTGGCAAGTTGTCTTTTTTTTTTTTTAAAAAGAAAGGTAAAAATTATTTATTTTCAAATATACCATGATTGAATTTTGAGTTTTTTAAGCAGTGTTGATTTCACAGTGTCTTGGATTTCAGTTTTGTTTTGTATTTTTTTAACTGGCATTAGATTTGTATACGTGAAAGAAAACCAGAAAAACCCTAGTGCCGCTCATATCGACGTCAGGAAATGTAGATACAGTTCCCTGGTGTTCATGTGACCATTACTAACTGTCAATTTTTTAACTGAATAAATGTAACTCATTTAAAATTTTGCTTTTTGTAGCTTCTAAGGTTCTACAAGTTGGTTTTATTTCTGAGTTGCTTGATGTCAGTTTTATCCCCGTGTCGGAGTGAAGCGCTCTCCTGCCCATCCCAAGGCTGTAACAAAATCAGTCTCGCCCCCCCGACCCCAGAACCACCGTGTGAGAAGTTGCTGGATGTCGATTTTACCTCCTCTCCTCTCCCCTCCCCTCCCCAGACAAATGACTTGTGAGATTTCAGTAAAAACACATGCTGTATTTTTTTTCCTTGTCTTCTCTCTGTATCTCTTTATAAATTGATGCCCCACTCTAAAGGCCAGAGACCTTTGATTTGTGTATTTACGTTACTGCCTTGGAATTTACCCTGGCAGCGCTCGTTCCAGTGCTCCCAGATTCAAACTGCTGTGTCCCTGCGGGTCCGGCCCGGACTCTCCGAAGGAGGGGGCAGCACTGTGCGGAGTACGTATGAGCGCTGCCCTTCCCTCGTGTTTCTGCTCTCCGCTCCCCTCCCTGGGTGCTTCTGCTGCTGGGACCTGTCAAATAATAATATTTTTAAAGGAATAGTGATGAGCCCAAGTGTCAGCTGTCCAGCCAAGGGCAGGACTTGCTTAGAGCAAACAGTTTTCTGCTTTGAAGAGCTCTTGGAACGTGCAACCTGACCAGGTGGTCTAATCCTTTCACCCCGATCAAAGTGCGAACATCAGTAATGGGAATCTAATAATTTGAAATGGACGACATGTTCAGGGCAAAGCAGGAGGGATGGAAAGCCAGTAATTGAAGCCAAGTGGCTGGAGGGAGATGATAAATATCCTTTGCTGCTTTTGCCATCTCCACGTCTTTTCCCTCTGTAATATCCCACAATGCCCACGAGAAGGTACTGAGTTTTTGCCTTAGGGGGTGATGTAATAATCGTAAGTTGTACGCTGCCTCCAGCTGCCATAAGCCCCCAGTGCCCCCAGATAAAACTGGCTATGGAAGTGCAGCAGTTGTAGTTGAAACCTGTCACCACCCACCCGCGATAAAACCGACAGCACAGAGCGAGCACGATTATCAGTTTTCCTAAAGCTGAACTTTGGTGATATCAATGGATTTTTCCATAAACTTATCGAGAAGAGGAGCTATAACTGTAACTGCTGCCACACCTGAACCAAAGCTGTTCGGGGGCAGTTTGCTTGGGAGTTTGTCTCCAAGTCTGCTCTTGTGCAAACTTGGAGACAAACTCTGCAAAGGAACTGCAAACCCCTTGTAAAGATAAGTGAGCCAAAGGTCAGCTGCGCTCCTGTCTCAGGCGTGAGGGAGAGAAATGCCTGAAGATTTCAGCTGTTTGAGGGCAACAGCGGAGGAGAAGCAGAGTTTCCCCGGTCTTTGTATTATTTGTAGCACACACATGGCTCCTGTCGTGCTCAGAGCCTTCATCAGTTGTGTTTTCACTTGGGAACTAAAGCTAAATAATCCAGAAGAAATACACGGCCATAGTACGTGCCCACAGGCAGATGGGAAAATGTTAGGAGTTACACGTAACCTGTGTCACCATTAGCAGAAGCCTTGGCTCTTAACTTGCCAAAGGTCCTGACTTCAGGGGCCGTATGAGGTCACTTATGGAATCATGCCCTGTCACTACAGCAAGCGCCACTGCATCGTTATTCCTCTGGGAATTAAGGGTTGTGTTAAGATGCAACTTTCATATCTGCTTAAATATCACAGATTTTTGGGCTTTTTTCAATGCAGTGTCGGGCTGAGCCCGTGGTTAGGCTCAGGCACCAAGCCCTTTCTAGGAACCGCTGTAGCACCACTCACGTGAGCGCGGCAGCAGCTGCCCGAGCGGGAGGCGCTGCCAGGGGAGGCCTGAACAGCAGCAGGCTGCCTCGTACAGCGCTCGGGGAGCACAGCCCCTCTCCTTCACCTCTGAGCTTCCCCCCTCGGTGCCTGACACCCCCCTGCAGCCCTGCACGGGAGGAAGAGGCACCCTTGGGAACCAGCCTGTACCTTGGTTCCATTGGTCTCCTCTGAAAAACTTTGTCCCAGCAGGATCAAGGTTACAAGTTTACCTTAATCTTTGCTTATCGCATTTTGCCCCAGAGGGTGTAGCAAGACAGGCTGGAGCCCAGGACGGGGACAGGCACCTTCCAAAATAACAACCAGCAGGTTTCTCACCTTAGCCAACGTGGTTGGTTGGTTGGTTGGTTGGGTGGTTGGTGGGAGATGGTTGTGGCAGCGAATCTGACCCTTGTCTCTGCTGCCTGGACTTTCCTTTACAAAAAGCTGGGTAACTCCCACTTCGGGCACCGTGGGGAAAGGAGGTGCAGGGAATCAGCTATTCCTCAGGTACATCAGCATCTCAACCACCAGCACATTCACTTTCAGCTCCCCCCTCTGAACGCAGAGGGCATCACAGTCATTGCAGCATCACAAAATCACAGCCTGGTTTGGGTTGGAAGGGACCTCAAAGACCACCTATTCCCAAGCCTCTACCATGGGCTGGGACACCTTCACTAGACCAGGGTGCCCCAAGCCCTGTCCAACCTGTCCTTGAACACCTCCAGGGAGGGAGCAGCTACAGCTCCTCTGGGCAGCCTGTGCCAGGGCCTCATTGCCCTTGTAGAGAAAAACTCCTTCCTAATCTCTAACCTAAACCAATTCTCCTTCAAAGGCCACTGCCCTTTGTCCTCTCCTCAAACAGCCCAGATCTTCTCACCATTTGCTCTCAGCATCTCCTGCACAGTGTGGTTTAGCCCAGGGCCAGCGACCCAGCTCCCATCCTCTCCGCATTTCAGCTCTAGTTAACCAGCCTTGCTTCATCTGACCAACAACAGACCTACCCCTGCACTCACAACCTGCTACTTTAAAGAAACAATGGGCAAAAGAAAAAGCTTTAACAGAGTCTGGAAGTTTCTGATGCCAACTCCAACAGCAACACACTATCAAGACAAGGCAAGGCAGCAGTACTATGGCAGCTGCCAAAGCCCCCACCCCTGCACCCATCCCCAGGCAAGACAGATGGCCAGGGGTGAGTTCTTTGAGCCACTGCTCAGGACAGCATCTGTGCCACAGGCAGTGCAGCTGAAGATACAGCAGCAGAATCCTCCAGCACCTTTGGGAGGTTTTGGTTGCACCCCAGCTAGGTGCTTTCAGGTGTGAAGAATTCCAGCACCACTGTAACCTGTAACAACTGCTAACACACCTTTAAAGCTTTCACTAAAATTTCACAAGCTATCTAATTTTATAATTTATTGCCAAAGACAGGTCAATGGTAGATAGATAGATTAGATAGATAGATGCCCCACAAACCCCAAAGACCACATTTCAAACTATCTCCTACCTGCAGCATCAGAGAGCAAACACCTTGCTGGACTGCTGGAAAGCAACTTGTGTGAATATGCAGCAATAGAGACACAGGAGTTGCAGGTGTTTGTTCTGCAGCTTCACACTAACCTCTGACACCACCTACATTCTTCTGTTCATCCCAATGGTTCCAGTACCAGAACAGCTTTGAGCAGCACACCTGAAGCTGGAAGGCCCCTATGCTGACAGTAGGGCTGGCTGGTTTGGCTTTTGGGATTTGGAGTAATTTCCAACAGGATGAAGCACAGCCCCACAGTTACTTCACCCCAGATGAAGCTCAGTGAGCACACAGGTCTCCAGCCACACCACTTGTAATGATTAACACAAGCAGTTGTCCAGTAAGGAGTTGGGAGTTCAAGCTCTTGCCTGTTCTGGGCTGCCTATCCCTGCCCTGCTTTCACATGACCTTGCTCCAACACCCCTCCCCAGCAGAGCCGACAGGCAGAGTGTGGGGCTCCCAAGCTGCAGGAAAGAGGAGGCTGCAGGGTTTGGCTATGATGCTTGGTTTAAGTGGAAAACACCCAAACCAAAACCCACCCACAGTCCCCCCAGGCCAACACCGCCAACCCAAGACAGCGCCTAGGTGAGGTGATGGTAATGCTGCGCCACGACACACACATTCAGGCTTGGAGCCCCAAGTGTCCGCAGCCAGTTTGCACACTGCTGTGCAAGACTGTCACTGTCTGCGCTGCTGCCGCCTTCTGGAGTCAGCAGGGAGGGCATGGCCGTCAGGGACCGGCTTATCAGAGACTGCTCCCATCAGGATCAGAGGGGTCAAATCAGCAACGCTCTGCATTACTCCAGCTTCTACTAACCGGAGAGTTGTAGCATTAGAAACCCTAATTTCTACCTCACAGCACTGCTACTGAGTAATTCGGGTTATTTAAGCCACTGGCTCAGCTTCAAATCATCACTGAAGAGCAAAGCCTGCGTTTCTGCAGCGGTCAGCACTTTCAAAGTCGTTCTTACACTGGCAGTTATCAGCATCCAAAATAAGCTTAGTAAAACTTCACAGCCACTAGCTAAGCCTTCATGGCAGGAGTTACAGGGACCACCAGGAACAATACCAAAAATAAGTCCAATGGAGACACCAGGTTTTATTAATACCCTTCCAGAGTACATTTCTATTCCTAAAATAAAAACAGGAACACATCTAAACCTAAGAATTCCATTACTGTTCAATCCTGGGAATGGAACGCTATTAAGTTGGACCATTTTATTACTTTCCTTATATTTTAATATTTCAAAAATTAAAAAAAATCAAATACTAGTTTCAGACAGATTGCATATTGAATATAGTAGGTTGTTAATCACCAGGCATCAACTTCCTGATAAAAATCCCTGATTAAGAAGTTTTCCTTCTGAATTAAGTGTATAAAATTCTCCGTCGGTGGCTCAGCCACTGAATGGTACAGGAACTGCTCCCAGGTTTCTCAGTGCTCAGATTATCCAGCCTCAGGGGCACTCTGGAACCAAAGTGCTCAGCAGTGGGAGCCAGCTGGGAGACCTTAAAACCGTCTGTTGAGCAACAGGGAACAAGAGGCAGCCTGCTCCTGAAGCCTGAATGCGCCAGCTCTCGACGAAACGGGAAAGGTGGCCATGTGTAACAGAGGAAGAAAGAGGAAGCCTCAGTACTTATGGGAGTAGATCCTCAAAACTCAACTGTACCAGGTCCAGCAAGCAAGAGAACCACGCAAATCCCAGCAGGAGAGCAGGCACCACAGAATAAACAAACCAGACAATAAGCAGATCTCCACTGCAGAAGCTGTCCGTGAATGTGTCAGTCCCACAAATCACTCGCTGTAAGAAGTTCAGTGTCTCATCTCCAGGGCTTCTGTAGCTGTAATTCTGTTGTAATTCTGTACAGTATATACAAAACACACAAGGAAAGCTGCTCGAAGCTTCTAATCCTCATTCTCTCGCAGTGATGAAAAATTTTAAAAACCAGAGTCTGGACTTATAAATAGTGCAGAAAACGCAAACGCCAAGAAGACAATGCCACCTATAATTGTCACTGGAAAGAAAACACAAACCCAAAGTTAAATACCTTCTATGGCACATGACAGGCTTTTAATAACATCTGACTGCCAATCAACCTCTCTCTAACATTTATGCTGCAAACAGCAGATGCTTCCAGCTCAGTGTTGGGATGCCCACGTGCCACCCCCCTGTCCAACTGCTACAAGAACATATTCTGGTCCTTAGAAGGAAGCTTTGTTGCTTCAGCTAGTTTAAAACAGACTGACACCTGCTGTTGAATATTTGGCTGTATGGGGGAAAATACCATACAATACTCCCTCGCTGGAGTGAGCCAGCAGTTAAGAGTAACACACTAATTAGCATTTTTTGCAGACTTTAAACAACTATATAGCAACACCTGAGCTACTTGCAACGGCCGCTGCCTGCTAGAGGCTGGAAAAGCAACCCTGTATGTGTTCCCCTGCACTCCTCCACACAAACTGACTGGCTGGCTGGATCTCTGGTCAGACCTAGGAAGGCCGTTCCTATGCTGCAGAGCCACAGCTGGCTTAATAGCGGTAGTATTAAATCATTGTTGCATAAGCATTTTGTTACCAGTTTCCTCAGCAAACACATACAACAGTGCATTTTCTACTTTCTGCAGTCAAGTTGAGGTTTTTCTACACCCTTTGCACCTACAGAACAAATATTCTAAATGAACATTTACAGGAAGCAGCTTCACAGAGTCCTTCCTGGGAGCAGGAAGTCTCACTGCATCACAGGTCTGACAGATGATGCAAGATGCACCCTGACGTAAGGAAAACCAAGTAACTCAGTGTAATGTTACTGGCCCTTCCTCTTACAGAGTGCTTTGATTAGAAAAAGAAAAGCCAACACAATGCCAGGCTCAGAGAAGCTTTTAAAGCCTTTACACAGCTAGTGTAACTTGTGAGTATGAAGTTCTCTCGCTCACTTGTAGGTCTGCGGGCAGAACCACAAAGAGTCTCTATCACCTACTGTCAAACAGTAACGACCACTTATTGAAGATCCCGAATTTCCCTTCCCTGGAGTCCTACAAGCTAGCTAGTAGTGAGGCTCCAGCTGTAAACCCAAAGCTACAGTGCCCCCATTTGGATTCCCTGCAGAGTCAGTACACTGTGAAGTAGATGCCAGCCCCCTCAGGTCACCCTGCGCAGGGTGGTGGCACACACCAGCGCTCTGCCTGGCAGGAGGGACATGAAGCCCCAGGAACAGCACAGGGTCTCACACACACACCCCCGCAAGAGGGGCTGACTACTGGGCCACTGGGGTATGACTGAAGACACAAATTAAAAAAAATAATTAAAAAAAGAACCAAAAACCCACAGTTGTGGGTTTTCCAAGAGTTCTGGGAAACACATGCAGCCTTTTACCCCACAAGCAGTGCTTTGGCTGGAGTGAGTTTTCACTTACCAGTCCTAACAGAAATTTTCTGTGCTATCATTCTCCCTCCAATGACTGCTAAACCAGTGCACAGGCAGTGTCCCACTGTTCCTCCTACCGCCACACCGTAGGGGTCCTGAGGGAAAAAACCAACACAGGAGGGAAACATGAGCACAGTTCAAAACCTGCTAGGCCTACAACAGCCTCCTGCCATGAAGGAGATATGCCTTGATGCCCTGGTTGCACACTGTCAAGCATGGAGGACACTCTGGTGTTTTCTCTGCTGTCTGTGGCTGCCTTAGAAGCTGGGAACAGCACACACCAGTACACACAGCACACACACTTAACATCAGAACCATCACATGGCATGTTTCAGCCAAAAAGCATCTTCAAGTCGTTAAGTACAGATCCAGAAATTGTTCTGCCATATTTAAAAAATATTAATCAACCTCTAGAGAGAAGGTGGCAGCTGTTGAGAAGCACAATATGCACTAGCTAGAACCAACCTCATTATAAAGCAAATAAATACATGATCTGCAAACAAAAGCTTTCAGCAGCTAAAACAATCCAAGTCCTTTGTCCAGCTTCTTGTGGTCTGTCCTCTGCCCAACATCCAAAGGGGATGTATGAAAGAACTTCAGTCCCAAGGATCACAAACTGTTCTTAAAGTTTAATGTCAATGACAGCTTTCACACCACTGCAAAACACGCAGCTACTCAGCATGTGAGCAACTCACTACGTAACGAGGTTTCCTGGATCTACTTCCACATTACACAGCCAAGGCAGCACATGCACTGAGCGCCTCAGAGCGAAGGCTGCAGCATTAGAAACAGAACAACCCTTCAGCGACCCGTAAGGAAGCCAAGGTAGAAGTGTGACTCTCAGCTGTACAAAGATGAACCAGGGAAAACAAGAGCTGAGTCGCCTGCACATCTTTCAGTGGGACTTCTAGCTCAGAGGAAAAGCTGCTGTTGTCACATGAGGAACGTGTGACACCTCGAAAAGAGAAACACAAAACTGTCTAAGAAACAATATGGCATGAAGAGGTAACACTGTCCAGAAGAGCCAATGCCACGAGCCAGTGAGAGAAGGTGGCTAGCAGAGGACAGGCAAGAAACCACCCAGAAGTAGAGGCTGGAAGCAGGGCAGGACACACTTGCCTCCAGGATTAAGACCTGAAGTTCCTGGACAACCCTGTTTCCCCTGCAGTCTGGAGTTACCTGTACAGCCCCACTGGCAGAGGGTGGATCTCACTCCCACCCCATTCCCTAGAGCCATCCCTGGAAGGTAAGGTACAACAGCTTCTCTCAGCATAGCAGGAGCAGAAATGCTCAGATGTAGCAACTGAGGCAAAGCCAGCCTAGTAGGACACTAGGGATGAGTTTCCTTTTCCAATTCCTTAAACACATGAACAATTCTTATACACAGTAAACTACCAAGGTGCAAACTCAAGTTCTTAAAGACTGTCATCAGGACTAGGTTCCTGAAGACAGGCATAACTCACTCCCTTGGTATAGGGACTGAGACAACCAAATTACTACCCCCACCCCACAGGAGCCCTGTTTCTTACAATAGGAGGGACACTACCTGCTTAATGAACAGTCATGCAGTTTTCTGTTTTCTTTCCACTGAGGAATGTATGGTCTCAGCTGACCATACTGCTCCAATATCCATATAAAGGTAACTTCCCCTCAAACATTTCTGTAACGCTCCTGATATGTGTCTTAGTACTCCACAGACAAGAACTTCCCAAATATATTATGAAACAAAGGGATGTAAAACAATCCCACAGATAAAATAGAGTCCAAGTCATAATCACACACTGATTTTGAAAGCCAAGATCAAGATATCCTCAATTCATTGTTTGTAGTAATTGTTTCTGTAGCACTTCTACAAACACTTCACATGCTAAAGGCACAACATCCCCAGAGCCTTTACTTGCAGCACTCAGCACATCATAAACCATCACAAACCAGACCAGAGCATCTGACAGACACTTCCTAATGGGATACTCAGAAAACACATTTTCTGAGTATCCCATGTGTGTTTTCTGAGAGATGAGCTTAAGCAACTTGCCTGCCACCATGTAAAAACCTGGGCAGAGGCAGTAATGATTCCTCATTTTCCAAGATGGCATGTAAGTGCCTGAACAATGACATCATCCTCTCACCTTGCTGTTGTTCCCTGTTAGCTCTAAGCATCTTCCCTACCCTGAAATAGAGACAAGAGGTTCCTAGCCTCCCTCATTATACAGCCCTGATTTATTCCTAGGCAAGGTCTGGAAGTGCTCTCGAAGAAGCACGGGTCCTAGGGAAAAAATGTAAATTAACTCAGTGCATGAAAAAGCACAGGCAAGCTACTTATGTTTATTAAGAGGTTTTTATTAAGAGGTTGATTGTAAGGTTTAATTTTCTTTTAAATAGTTGCATACATTTCAATCAACATGTTGAATATAACTTCATTATACAGTATTAATTACTGCCCAATAGTGCAGAGTTAATTTCTACACACTGTGGCCTATTCACTCATTTTTAGAGACCTCTCTTTAAAAATCTAACAGCTTTAAGTTTGCTGGGATGAAGCTCTTTTGTAGGTACTGTGTTAAAACTGTATGACCATGTAGATAAAAAACACCTGTTCTCTAAGATCTCTCAACACCACACCCTAACAAAGAACAGTCATCTTCAGCTGTGTGATATAAACTGAGTATTCCCACAAGTGCCTGGGCAGTCCCAATCCCGCAGTCTGACACTACTCAAGAGTTTCTGTGCATTTATTTTCAGGCCTCACTCTGCTGTAACATGGAGTAAGACACAGCAAAGCAGCAGGTGTGAACCTGATAACCTCCTCCAAGAGTTTGGGGTTGGACTCTGATCTCTGGATACAACCCCTATGATTCTGTGATTTTGTCCCTCCCACTCCTCTGAAGGCAACCCAGAGAGGGCAAAAGACCAGCGGGCACATCCTACAACACTCACCTCTCTGGCAGCCAGGACTATGGTTGTTAACTGGGAACGATCACCCCACTCTGCTAGAAACGTTAAAGTAAAAGCTTGAACAAAGATTGGAGAAATAAAGTGTAGCCACTTCTTCTGAGGTATGGTGGGGCCTGGCCCTGACTCCACATCTCCTGGCCCATTCAACAGTTTAGTTCTCTGAAGCTGTGGAGAACAAGGGGGAGAAGAAGAAAAAGCCACAAACACAACAAACAGCTGTAAGAAATATAATCTGAACAACCCAAATTAAACACTTCAAACAGTTAAGCTAGCCATTTAGTGTATGGAATGTTACTAGTCCCCAGCTGCTGCATTATCAATGTACAAATTCTATTAGACACCATTTTAGCAAACCAGCTACATATACACATACTTATACTGGTAATCACCTCTCACCTCCAGTTTATGTCCATCTTGTACTGCCCGCTCTTACACAGCAGTTTCAGTAGGAGCAACACCTGGTCTGTAACCACAGATTTGCTATTTTTAAAGCAGGGATCCCCCTCTTCCCAAGCAGTGGTTCTCAAATTAGGATTCAATAACATTAATGAAAAAAAACACTTGAAAGAAATATATATATATTCATACACCACATTATTCCTTATTAATATATTTAGAAAATTATGAGACCTTTGCTGCAACACTCACTACAAACCTCAAAATTATTTAATTATTTTGCTTCACCATAAAAACAAACAAAAAAACCCCAAACAGAGGCAAGAGTAAACTGTTGAGGTCCTCTGTGCTAGTAACACATTAAAAATAAAACCAACACAAACCCAAATCAAGGAGACTCTACAGAGAAGGTTCCTTTTCCCCAGGGAAGCCAGGCTTGCCATAGAACTGGAATCTCCTGTTGGAAGAGCCTCCAAGGGCCACTTTATTTACCACACGTTTTCTGTGTCAAACTATCAGACACAGCCAAACACTCGACATGACAGTAACCATTTCAGCAGAAAGTTTATGACTTACTTCCTCATCCTTTTTTTTAATTTCTGCTTGAACTTCCTCCAGCTCTTCCTGACCCTCGTCTGGACTCATTTTCAGGCCTTCCCGAAGCATTCGGATGCCAAAAATCGCAAACAGTGCCGTTGACACATAGTATGTGTACACACGAGGAATAACCGTGGTGGCATAGCCAAACAAAACTGAAAAGAAAACAAATGCAGATTTATTTATTAAATAGCAAGCCTGATGTTCATATGTGGTTTTCCCCATATTTAGGAAAGTCTGTAATCCAAATACCCACCAATAAGTAAATAAATAAGTATTGCATCTTTTGGTCACTTTGTTATTTTTTTTTTCCCCCAAGATAACAACACTCTAGAAACTCCAACCATTACTGGTCATACCAGAGACTGAAGTCCACTCACACACAGACAAGGAGCACCAGGCAAAGTTGATGTGCTGCTACTCCCAAGGGCCAGTCCAAGCAACATTATCTTTCCCATCAAGGACTATGCAAGTCCTGCCTTTCTCCAAGCATGCCCTGTAATCACGTTAGATTAGTCACTGTGGAGAGCAGTTAATTCCAGTTTTATATATGACTACATGCTGGATAGCATCGCTTTCCAATCATTTATCAAAGTCAGAATTAAGATTTTCTGCAAGTTAAATCTCCTAGATGTATCCACAAATCATCCAGCTGCAGGAATCCACGCCTGTCATCTTTTGCCAAGAAATCTTTTGCCTGCACATCACTATTCCCTTCTCTCCCACGCTCCCCACAGACACACAGCATGACCAACTTTGATCTTCCTTTAATTCAAAAGCACTGATCCCACTCAAGGGCCAAAATTACTGCTATGGTGCATCTACTTTCATGGGCACTGAAGGTGACCAAACTACTCCAGAACTAGTTCTCAGAGAAGAAACATGTGTCCAAGACAAAGCACTTGCTTCTTCGCAAAGTAAGACTAGTTAGCTTTTTTAATAATATATAAACCCTGTATATATATATATAAGCCCTGTATAAGCCCATATATAAGCCCTGTATGAATGAGAGGTAATTAGAACTCCACACCAAATACTCAAGGCCACTCAGACATTCACAACCACCTGCATTTTATTCCACGTGCACGTAGCCAAAAGGAAGGGTATTAACACGTATGTTTCCTTGCACACACTTTCTTAGTTGAAAGAAGCCACTGCTTAAATCTGGAAATTTATACACACTGCCACTACCAAAAGGAAGACTACAAGACCAAAACTGATCAGACTATACTATTAGAAAACAGGGCACATACATATGTAAATAAAAATATTAGTTGCACAGCTAAATAAGATGAGAAGTTAAACCAAACTTCTTTTTGAAGTCTGAAAATAGTGAAGCAATGCAAGAGGCTACACAAAAAATAGGGTTTTTTTTAGCATTACTTTCATATACAAGCACTGAAATACTCAAAATAAGGCAGATTTCTTTGTCTTAAGGGTACAATCATTTCCAAGCACGGCCTGAAAAAAAACACCTCAAGCAGTGATTACTTGGAACCAGGGAGCTTAAATAAGCCCATTTTCATGGAATCAAGGTGGAAAAAAAAACTCCTGGAATTTCCAGATGCTGCTTATATAAAACAGGGGCAGTGGAGAAGGGGAAGAAAAAAGAAAAGTAAGAAATGCTTGGGAACCTCTAAACTAGGGGATAAAGCAGTTAAGAAAGCTTTTAAGGAAAAGAATCAAGAAAGATTTGAAGACAGTACAGAAAATAGGAGAGCCGTAACGGCCAGGAGAAATGAGATTGCAAGGTTTACAGAACAGCACATCACCTGTGGTCCTAAGTCACATTAAATGAAGCCAGAAGTGCAGAAGTGAAAGACGCAGACAGCTACATTGAGTAATAGAAACCACTCACACAGTGCTATCATTACACACAGTGCAAATGGAAACTGCTCCAAGATGGCAATAATTGCAGCAATACACACAGCAATAGCTACACCTTCAAAAACCATTCACAGGAACACTTGCCCAGAAGCCTGAAGCCAGTTAATCAGCTGTCTCCAGTGCTCATCAACCAATGAAAGCTATTTCAATTATTTCTGAAGTGAGCATGGTTAGAAATGAGTATTCATACAACAAAATGTATGCTGCATTTGGTATACCTGAAGGCTGCTCCATTTTTCAGTCATGGCTACTGAAGTGCTCACAGCTATAGGTTCCTTGAGTGCCACCCGACACATCACTCACCCCTGCCAGCTCTGAGGTCTCTCAGTACCACTTATCCCAAAGGATCACAGCAGAATGCCCTCTTGACACTTCCAAAGCTCCCAGCACAAAGCTAAACAGCTTACACGTACATGGACACAAGTCAGGTGAGGCCCACTTATCATCATATTAAGAAACCTTTGCCTTAGGAAAAAACAGAACTCATTCCCATGTTCCCTTTAGGCAAGCTAATTTAGCAGGAGCTAAAAATAAAAAGGAAACTAGTGACCCAAGCGTCAGAGGCAGTGCTTAGTCTCCCAAGCTCATCCTTCTTCCTTAAACTCATACTGAGGTCTAGGGAACACAAACACCTTGTTACAGGTAAGAGCCTAAATATTCACTCTGAGCCAAGGTCCCCAGGAAAACATTCACATTCTCCTCAACACTGAAAAATGCATATACCCACTACCCTGTTTTAATTTCAACTAAGATTTATTGATAAAGACATACCCAGCACACTTTGAAAGGTGAAATGAGAAGAGTGCTAACCTGATAAACATGTCATCAGTCCCAAGGCAAGCATAGCACCAGCTAGTACAGTCAAACGGTTGTAGCGCATTGCCATGATGGCTGCGATGAAGAAGGTCTTATCGCCCAGTTCTGAAACGATGATAACCGATATAGCAGCAACAAATGCATGAATAAAGCCCAAATTGGTCTTGTCAGCTGACTCATCATTGACAATGTGAACTGGAGCAACCTGTGAGGACCCCTTCTGTGAAGGGGAGGAGAAAAGAACAACAGAAAATTCACTAGTTAATTAGGCTTCAAGAGTTAGATTGCAGAATTACTGAACCTTCTATTTCTCCTGTCATATCACACAGCACAGCGTGACACTTTAAGTATACACCTCTCATACAGCATTAATGATCATTAACTAGTTACTGGCTGCCACCTACCTCAAATTACTACTTAGGCACTTAGGAAGAAGATCAGATCACGCATGGATTATTAAGTTAGTACTTCATCATGCACACTGTAACCAGAACACGACTGCAATGAGACATGGGGAAAGCTGCTTTATCTCATTTCTAATATCGCTCCCTTTACAATCCCTGGCTACTTACTCAATGACCTTGACCAAACAACAAGTTTTCTGACATAAATATTACGAATTATCATCTACAAACTAAAATGGGGCAACTAGGATAACGTAGGCGAAGTACAAAGTCCTTTCTAAAATGGTCCGAATCACTTTCTTCCTTTGCAGAATCATTGAATATGGCATATTAACATATCACACGTTTTCACTGGTTTTGCTTTTTTTTTTTTCTTTTTTTAATATGTGCTCTATTTTTTGAAAACTATGTTAAGGGTGAGTGTCAGGAGGACGGAGCCAGGCTCTTCTCAGTGATGGCCAGTGATAGAACAAGGGGAAATGGGTCCAAACTGGAACACAGAAGTTCCATCTTAATATAAGGAGGAACTTTTTCACTCTGAGGGTGACAGAGCACTGGAACACGTCTCCCTTCTCCGGAGACATTCAAGGCCAATCTGGACACGTTCCTATGTAACCTACTCTAGATGATCCTGCTCAGGCAGGGGGGTTGGACTGAGTGATCTTTCAATGTCTCTTCCAGCTCCTAATAGTCTGTGATTCTGTGAAAACTAATTTGAGACTTTCTAGCAGTCAAACCGAACCAGCAGACTCCAGATCTCACCTACTCACCAAATCTTTCACAGAGATCAAGATCTCTACAGCCTTCTGGCTGTCTTCAGTAGACAGTACGTGTTCACATGCCTGACCAGAGCGGGCTCGGGAAGCCTGTTTCAGCACATCTACCAGCAGAGACAGACTGCAACGTGTTTTAACACGGCAACTACCCAGCATTCCGTTTCAGCAGCGCTGGAAGCTTTTGGCTTCGGTTTTTTAGAAGTTTCCACACTCTGTGCGATACGGTGACTTCCCAGAGCTCCTTCACCCTCAGCAGCGCTGCAAACTTTGAGGGGGGAAGAGGGGGTTGATGCTAAAACCCGGCGTGCTCCTCCCTACGCGCTGCATCAAGCCATATGGTAGAATTTTTCCCCCCCCTTACGTGCGATCACTCGGCACCGGGACCACGGAAACTACTGAGAAAGTTTTCACGCAAAACGGGAAACCTCGAAGCGCTGGGGAAAGCCGAGCAGGTTTGGAACTGCAACGCAGCCTGCTTCTACCTGCCTTGGCCGCCCAGGCACCGGGCGGACGCCGCGTTTACCTGGGGACAAGAAGCAGCAGCCCATCTCCCGCGTCAGAGCCCCCTGTCAGCGGGAAGGGGCGAAGCCGCACGGCCTCGATTGAAAAGAGGGGCCCTGAGGGGCCCGACGGCCTCCGAACGGCG
>VXBZ01001950.1:485709-549493 GCA_013399135.1 Heliornis fulica
GTTTCTTCAGGCTTTGTGCGGTTCCCGCCGTTGAGAGGGGACGGGCGGGGCGGCTTTCCCGGGAGAGCGGGCGAGTCCAAGCGCGTCCCTCCTCCGTTCGGGGGTGCCGGGAGCTGGGAGGGATCGGGCAGGGAAGGGGTAAAGCGAACCAGCTGCCTGAGGCAAGCGGAACAGCAGCGCAGAGATGGCCCGGGCACGCTTCGGGTAAGCGCGACCCTCCAGCCCGGTGCGCTCCCCGGGTGGAGGCTGAAGGAGCCTCCCGGGAGTCCCTACAGAACTAACCCACGCGGAAAGGTGCCGTCCCGAGACGGGGTTGTTGGGCGCTGAGCCGAGGCCACGCCGGCGTCGGGGGAGAGCAGGGCTGAGCATGGGGAGAGCAGGAGAGGCACCAGGGTTTGCGCCAAGGAGCTGCTCCTGTGCTGCAAAGTCCCGGCTCAACTCAGAAATTACCCAAGAGGGAAACAGAAGGTGTAATGAATTGGTTTAATTAGAAAATTTGTAATATATCCTCAGTATAGAGAAACTCTCCCATACAAAACAATATATACATATATAAGTAGCAAACATGCTGGAACACCAGCACCCACACGCTACATCAGGCAAACCAACCACTCACTCCAGCACCATGAACAGGACCAAAACATTCAACGGTTCAGTGCAAAAACCCTGAGCTGCGTGGCATCATCTCCCCAGTGAGGAATTTCTTTGTGACACTTGTCAAGCACTGGTTTCTCTGCCTGGGCAGTTAGTTACATCTGCTCTCGCAGGCTGTTTAAAAACCAGCGGGTCGTCGTTTCGGTCACCCATCAAAACATGTAAAGGATTCCAATAACTCACTGTAAGTCTGACACAGTAACCAAGAACATTAGTTTTCTGGAAATTCTCTTCTACTGTTTCTCCAGACAGGTAACCTTTCATGATCTTCCTGGTTTAGGAATAAACAAGGAGTTTTCGTCAGTGAAGGAACACACTTTGGTGCAGAAGAGCTAATGCAGAGAATGGTCTGTTTATCTCCACTGCTGAGCATGAGTCATTCCTCCACCGCAGCCTTCTCCACCGGTTTTTGTGCTTGCATTTATAAAGCAGTAGCTGGTTTTAATTATCAACAGGGAAGCGCAGAAAGACAGTACACAATTTGCCTCCCTCGGAAGTGTTTCAAAGAAAAGGGAGTAGGGAAAAATGTGCTTAAATATTAGATAAATACAGCATTTCAAATGATTCCTTGCACCCTCCTTTCACTAAGGAGTTTCAAATATATGCATTTGGGCTTGCTGCACAACAGCAAGTTGTTTATGCATCAAATGTGATTATAAAACAGGAAAAAGCCAATTAGCATCTCTTCAGTTTGAATTAAGGTCTTCGGTAACCCTTTTAACTTGTATGGTATGCAAAAACCTTATGTAAAGTAGTAACATGGGTGAGATTATCATTATGAGCTTTTAAACTAGAATTAAGAGAAAATACGTGATTTTACCTTGGTTTAAATAAACCACAAATCTCTCATTCCCTTATAGAAAAAAAAAACCAAACCCAGTTTGCACTAAAGATATTTTAGAATAAACATTCTAAAAAACAAATGGTATAAATGCTTTTCTATGCTTTGGGTAGGAGCTAAAGTTTGTCTGATAGAACTCATGACACAGAAGAGCAGCCAGTGCCTGGTTAAAAAGGACATACATCACTACACACCACCACGTCACGTTGTGAAATCCGAACATGATTGCCATAGATACATATATGAGGAGCTCTGCAAAATAATGAGGGCAAGAAACTCTCTCAAACCAGTCTCCGAAAGGTACACCGTGGCTCAGGCTTACGACCTTTCCTGCAAGCAAACAGAAAGAAATCTGCTGAAAAAAATGTGCATTAAACAAGCTCTTTTCTTCTACTCACAATTACAGATCAACACGCTCATTAACATTATCACCATCATCATCCACTCTCCATCTGATCTGGCAGCTTTGCACTTCTTAATGAAATAAGATGCCACCTCTGGCTGTTTGCGCAAATAGAGCAAGGAAACCTATTTTTAGCCAGGGAGACAGAAGTGAGGACCTCGAGGAGTGGCACAAGTCCTGAGCATTAGCGTGTGTCTGCCCTTAGGATACCAGAAACTAGACCTGAATTTTAAGTTCCACATAGCTATGTATCCAGGCACAGACACACACCCTGCCTGTTCAGCCATCCAATCTCCTTTCCAAACAGCCTCATTTAATCTAGTCTTATACAGGGCAGAACACCACAGGAAGTGGAAAATACTCCTGTTAAGGTATTAGAAGCTACAGAAGCCAGGAACAGAAACAACCGGGAACAAATTACTCAAGTAAATAGTCGACAAGAATGAAACATCTTACCTGATTTACTTTTTCTAAGATTAGCTAGAATCACAAGACATCTGTGTTGGTGAAGAGAGGCCCAAATGTACATCATAACTCCAACAATGTGGTACCAGCAGATGTCTGCAGAAAGCTCTTTTCCTGAAGGAAATATATTTTGTTAACATACAGCCAGGAAAAATCACAGAACCATCCCAAAACACTATATGTACGTTTTACGTGTTACTGTCTTAAAAATTTCTAACCTAGTCCCTTGAAAGACTGTTTTAAATCCTCCACCACTTAAGCACTCAGGTGGTAGTTCATTTCTCTTAACTGCTCCATCCTAAAAATACCTAGTTTTTATAATGCAGTAGCTTGAGGTACAGCATGAGGTACAACTGATACATAATTGACAGCCTAAGACCTCAATATTCAACACTGTAATTCCTATCATCCTAATTAAAGAGGATGGCACAGCTCAGGTCAACCTGTAAGTTCACAGTTGTCTTGTTCAGTGAGATACATACACCTACACACACACAGTGTGAACCATTTAGACCTCCAAAAAATGTTAACTGTATTAACGACAACTTCCCATGTACAAGCCAATACACCATCACTAAGAATCTACAAGATGTGAAAAATAGCAGACAATCCAGGAAAAAAAAAAACAAAACCCAAAAGCTTTACCTACACATAAGATATCTGAGGGGTCTTTAAAAAAATAATCTCTGGATTAAACTAGAGCTGATAAGATTTGAAGTAGTTAAAAACTTCACTGAAGTTACATGTTTGGTAATGACACCTTACAAAATTAGTCACAGAAGTGCTACAACCAGCTTCTGCTGCATCTGTGCAGGGGAACAGCAGCTCAGTTGTGAGACTCAGTGGAATGTGTTGGCAGAAACAACTCATATAATTCAAATTCCTGCCGTATTAACAGAGACATTACAGTTCTGAGGAAAAAGAGACTGACTGACTGACTGACTGGATGTTGTCTATCTGGACTTCAGTAAAGCTTTTGACACTCTTGCCCACAGCATTCTCCTTGGCTTGGGCAGGTATACTCCTGCTGGTTAAAAAAACCTGACTGACTAGCTGGGCTCAGAGTTGTGGGGGAGTGAGATCCAGTTGGTGTCCAGTCCCAAGTGGTGTTCCCCAGGGCTCAGTACTGGGACCAGTTCTGTTTATATATCTTTATCAATGACCTGGACAAGGAGATGGAGCGCACCCTCAGTCAGTTTGCAGGCACCACCATGTTGGGTGGGAGCATTGATCTGCTTAATGGCAGGAAGACTCTGCAGAGGGACCTGGACAGGCTGGATCAATGGGCTGAGGCCAAGTGTATGAGGTCCAACAAGACTCAGTGCTGAGACCTGCACTTGCGTCACTACAACCTCATGCAATGCTACAGGCTTGGGGCAGAGTGGCTGGAAAGCTGCCTGGCAGAGAAGGACCTGGGAGTGTTTCTCAACAGCCGGCTAAGTATGAGCCAGCAGTGTGCCCAGGTGGCCAAAGTGGCCAGCAACATCCCAGCTTCTGTCAGGAACAGTGTGGCCAGCAGGACAGGGGGAGTGATGGTCCCTCTCTACTCTGCACTGGTGAGGCTGCACCTCAAGTACTGTGTTCAGTTTTGGGCCCCTCACTACAGAAAGGATGTTGAGATGTTGGAGCATGTCCACAGAAGGGCAACGAAGCTGGTGAAGGGTCTGGAGCACAGGTTTTATGAGGAACAGCTGAGGGAACTGGGGATGTTCAGCATGGAAAACAGAAGGCCGAGGAGAGGCCTTATCAATCTCTACAACTACCTGAAAGGAGGTTGTAGCAAGGTGAGCATTGGTCTCTTCTCCCAAGTATCAAGCAATGGGGCAAGAGGAAATGGCCTCAAATTGTGATGGGGAGGTTCAGATGGGTATTAGCAAAAATTTTTTCATCAAAAAGGTTGTCTAGCACTGGAACAGGCTGCCCAAGGAAGTTGTTAAATTACCATCCCTGGAAGTATTTAGAAGATATGTTGATGGGGTGCTTAGGGACAACATGTGTTCACCTTAGGTGCTTAGGTGGTTTAGTGGTAGACTTGTCAGTGCTAGGTTAACGGTTAGACTTGATGATCTTTAAGGATTTTTCCAAGCTAAATGATTCTATGACTGATGCACAGCAGAGCAGTCACAAGTTCTCAATGGAAAACAAAGGTGGTGGTCAGGGTAGCCTTGCAGACTCACCTTACAGGAAAGCATACCACAAAAACCAAACTTCAGTCTAAGAACTGAAGTTGTGTAGTAGCATTTAAGCACTGGTACCAGTTGTCCTTCATAGAGCATATGTATCTTGATGCAAAACTGGTCAGTAAAATATCTATGTGAGATGTCTTTCGGAAAACAACGGTGATGGTTAACACAGAAGTGCGTGTCAGTGTCTGTACTTAGTGTATAACGCTGGCTGATTATGTGTTATACTGAAACGTAGCTACTTTGAAGTATGCCAGTATTTTTACATCTCATCAGTTAACACACTTCTCACACATGCAGCCCTCTACAAAACCATTTGCTACAATGGAAACAAACAGGAGCCAAATCACATCTTTGGTAATAACTAAGCAGGCACTTACCATTCCTGTCACTAGCAGGCACTTGACACAGCACGGTTGAGCCAACAGCAATGTAGTAAGCAAGTCCAAAGCAATATTGCACGATATGAATGATGCCACTGGAAAACACACTGGTCCAAAGGCATTCTGCAAGTCTTCGACAGCTATGCAGCCACAGCAGCAGGAGAACCAGGAGCACAGAGAAGTGCTCCCTATCTGCTTGCAGATAAAACATAGCAACTTTGAGATAAATAGAAACAAGTTAACTCCAACTGTGCTGAAAAAAAAAGCTGGTTTTCTCCCTCAACACAGCATTTTTACCCTCATTTTAAATTAACTGAACATCGAGGAAAACATCTGTACAAGTGAGACTCTGCTCATGTGATTGGCCCTTTCTGCTAAAAGGCCTGCTCAAAGTCACTGGCCTGCTCAAAGTCACTGTATCCATGAATTAAAATTATTTCTACCTCAAATAACAACTTGATATTCCAGGGAAGTCACTTGGAGACTAGTGTAAAAGCAGCTGACAGAGTAGCACTTGAAGAATAATGGTAATGCAGCTTTCGAATGTTTGCATGGCTACATCATAATAGCTGGAATACTTGCCCGCATCCTCACTCTGAGAATCTCTGCCAAGAGCACGATGCACATACTGAATCCATGATGGGAGTGACCCTCCGAGGAGCTCAACTTGGAAAAGCCAGATCAGCAGAAAGCCGTTCCAGAGCACAGAAACCACATAAAAGTGAGTAAACCACCTGTGGGAACAGAAAAGGTCTCCATTAACATTCTCATCATTCCTTAGTTGGAAATGTAGCTGCAGCACATGCTTGCTTGATGGTGAGTATATCTCCTTTTGATCCCCACATCAATAAGTAGAGAACTTGGGTCTCTGGTGGTATCAAGCAGGAATAACCTTAATGCCACCTTCCCTCAGCAAAATGCTGCCTGGAATAACCTTTACCTAAGTTTACCTTACTAACCATACCTCGTTAGCTAACTGCATTAACATGGAGAATGTGTAAACCACACATTGCCAAGATATTCCTCAATGCTTAAAACTAATTATGACGTGCACAACATTTTCTTTATAATTTATGTCACTGAAAGAACATCCAAATCAATTTTCTGGGCATTTCCAGGCTGTTACAGCTAGCAGCACTCCTGCTTTCCTCAGTTCTAGTGGATGCTTTACAGAGCATGTTATAGTTTATAAATGATAAATGTAGATGGTAAAAAACACCCCTAAGTAATTACTCAGCTGTACGCTAATAGATACATCATTGGACGTGATTATCTCTCGAGATCCTTTCCAACCCCTACAATTCTGTAACATTTCCTGTCCCTCTGCAAACTTAAGGTCTGCAACAATCATATAAAAACAAGGAGAGACAACCAGTATCACTGGATATTTACATGTTTCTTTGAGGAAAACAAAGAATCTCCCAACTCCATATTGCACTTACAAAAGCACATCATGCATTACTGAAATGAAAGGCATTATGGTTCAACAGGACACTGGATAAACAGCCTACGAAATACAGCTCTAACTAGGTGATTCAGTATTTCCATTTCCTTCTTAAACTTAAAAGTTTGGGCTATGAATAAAAATCAGGCCCTGTGGAAATACCTGCAAAGATATGAAATACATACCGTAAGGCACTGATGGCCTTGTCTGGACAACGTAGCTATATGTACAAAATTAGGATACAACTGTACAGAGAAAGCTGTTATTTTCTGGAAGATGCAAACTTTTCTTTTGAGGGAGCATAGGGGTACAACACCCTTGCTTAGTGAAAACAAGTAGCAACTCCTTCCCAAAGCAGCTCGGGCATGTCTCAACAGCAAAACAGTGGTCAAGCCACAACCACAGAGGTAGCAAGCATCCCTGCATGCTACAGAGCCCCTTGCCCATTGGCAGCGTCTTCAGATCATCACTTCTCAGTTCCTTCCCCTACCAAGCAGACAGCAGCATTTGCTCTGCTGCATTTCAGCAGCATAAGTAAAATTTAGCCCCGCATTTTCTGCTTAGAGGACAACTTGTGTATTGATAGAAACTCATCACCACATTCCCCACTGCCCTGTTGCTCAGTAGACTTCTGTCTCATCACTCACCACAGAACTTTCTCCACATGCATTGTCTTTGTTGCAAGCACATAAACAAGCCCTGCCAGCTCAGCAGACATGCCCTGCGAGTTTTCAGCAATCCCAAATACACAGGGGATGCATCTGGCCTACAGAGTGATCCAGCGCTGCAGTAAGTACATGTGTCATCCCTCTAGGAGAGGAATGCCCACAATTTGCCAAATCAACCCAAAATGAATCATAACATTTGACAAAATAGAATGGCAAAGTTAAAACCAAGCCCAGGCTAGTGAAAATACAGTGCGTGGTTGGAAACAAGACACAGGTTAATGGAAACAGAAAAGGCCTCAATAGATACCTTTGGGATCTTCTCTATTCTTTCAGCTAGAAGGGCTACAGGTTTACTACTCAAGTAACAGAACTGCTTTGTAGATGTTGAGAGCTTAAGACCAATTCCCTGCAAAAGCCACATTCTTCAGACATCTTCCTTAAGATGGGGTGGTGGGAAACTTATGTCAGAGAAAGGTCAACTCCAGCAACACCCTACCTTAAGAGTGTGGCACTTTGCAGTTTGTTGAAGTTAAGACAAAGCCTTTGTGAGCCCCTATATTTGCTGAGAACATCAGAGAGCTTAAACACACCCCTGAGTATTTTCTGTAACCAGAAGCCTGATAGCCAGAATACTACATTACAACCTTTCTGTGAATTAGCATTCTGTGTCACAAAACTTTGACATTTGGTTTTAAAGCTCTGTATACAAAATGCACAAGCAGACTGCTACAGGAGGAGTGAGTGGCTCTTCTGGTTAGGTACCCTCCCAGTCCTGTACTGTCTATGTTCAAGTCACAGGGTAGCTCTAGGCAGGAATTCCAACTGATCACAATCCCAGTAATGTATGGAAAGCTGTACATGTTTTTCTCCTCTTATCATATTGAACATCTATTAAGAGATGTATTTGGATAACACAGTACTTTTGCCTTACTAAGAGACCATGCAGGGTCCAAGCTGTTACATTAACACACTGTTACTGGTATCCCAAGTCACATCCTTAAAAACAAATCCTGACGGATGATGATGGCTCAGAATGGCTTTAAGGCAGTAAGTCCACAGTGTATCTTCAGTCACAGTTATACTCAGGAATCCCTGTTCCCAGGTCCCTGACCAGAGCCTTGCAGGAAGGTTTGTTTTGAGGATACGGGGGTTCAAGCGCTTTCATTCCAATCTGGAGCATATAACCACAGACCAGGCTGGGTTAGGCTGTGGCTGGCCTCGATCTTAAAGGTCTCTTTCAACCTAAGTGATTCTACGACCTTCTATATGGCCTCTCTACGATCGCGGCCCCTGTGCTACGCAGCTCCCTCTCAGTAAAACAGCCTCACAAAAGATCGGCCCCCAGCTCGATAGAAATACGCACTGCTGCTGCCGCACGCTGTACAGGTAAACCCATGTGTAGCCGTTCCGATGCCGCGGTGGCGTGCGGCGCCCAAGGAAGGGAGATGGCGGCCGGCTGCTGCCCGGCACGGAGGAGCGCGGCCCGCCGAGCCGCCCCCTCACCTCTTGGGCACCTGGAGGAGGCGCAGCCAGGCCGGGTGCTGTCCGCAGCCACGCTTTGTCTTCCCGTAGCGAATGAGATCCTGGAAGAGGCTGAAGCCGACGCCTGCACGGTCGCCGGGCCACCGAGCCTCGGCCCGCAGCAACAGCAGCACAGCCAGGAAGGCGGCGGCCAGCAGCGCCCAGGCGGCGGCAAGCACTCCCGGCATGGCCTCGGCCCGCCCCGCCCCCCGCCGCTGAGGGTGGCTGGGGCACCGCGGCGGCGGCGCTTCCTCTTCCGCTCCTTCCTCTTCGCGGTCGCTACAGGCCCGGGGTGCGGGTCTGCGGCTGCCGGTAGTCCCAGCGGTTCCTGTTCGGGGCTCGTCTCCGTGGCACGTTTACCTGTCACCTCTCTGCTCCGTGTTACGTGCGGGCCCCCGTTGTCGGAACTTGATTCCAGCAATAGTACCGGCTTTGTTATGACACGAAAGAACAAGCCTTTCCTTTTCTCTTGTCCTGGGAAATCAAGGAGCCAAACCAGCTTGGCACGGAAGGGAGGTGATTCCCTCCGACCCCTGTGTAAGATGTGCTGCCCATGTGTACATGGAGCCACAGACTGGTCGGGGTTGGAAGGACCCCAAGGATCATTGAGTTCCAACCCCCCTGCCACAGGCAGGGCCACCACCCTCCAGGCCTGCATCTACACAAGGTTGCCCAGGGCCCCATCCAACCTGGCCTTGAACACCGGCAGGGTTTGGGGGGCCGCCACCTCTCTGGGCAGCCCCTTCCAGTGCCTAACCACTCTTCCCATGAAGAACTTCTGCCTGATATCCAACCTAAACCTTCCCTTCTCCAGCTTCAATCCATTCCCCTTTGTCCTACCACTCTCTGCCCTTGTAAAACTCCAATTCCCCTCCTGTCTATACGCTCCCTTTAAGTACTGGAAGGCTGCAATGAGGTCCCCCTTCAGCCTTCTCCAGGCTGAGCAAGCCCAGCTCCCTCAGCCTGTCCTCATAGGGGAGGTCCCTCTTGTGTGCATGCAGGAATGCAGGACAAGCCTCCTGTGGTGGTTGACCCTGGCTGGAGGCCAGGTGTCCCCCAAAGTGCTCAGTCACTATCCATACACAGCTGGGCAGGGGAGGGGAAATCCAAGGAAAGGCTCCTGGGCTGAGATAATGACAGGGACAGATCACTCACCAGTTACAGTCATAGGCAAAACAGGCTCAGCTTAGAAAAACTTGCCACCAATCAAAACAGAGTAATGAGAACTAAAACCAAATCTTAAAACACCTCTCCTTATTTCTCCCTTTTTCCTGGATTTTTATTTCAAATTTTCTACCTTCTCCCAGCAGCAGCATAGTGGGACGGGAAATGGGGACTGCAGTGTTCACAGAATCACAGAATTGTAGGGGTAGGAAGGGACCTCAAGAGATCGTTGAGTCCAATCCCCCTGCCAAAGCAGGTTCCCTAGAGCAGGTCACACAGGCCGGCATCCAGATGGGTCTGGAATATCTCCAGAGAAGGAGACTCCACAACCTCTCTGGGCGGCCTGTTACAGTGCTCCGTCACCCTCACCATGAAGAAGTTCTTTCTCACATTGGTACCGAATCTCAGTGTTGATCACGTTTTGTCTCTGCCCCTCCATCTTCCTAAGGGGGGAGGACTCTTCACAGTCTTACTTGGCAGACTATTACTTGGCAGGCATTCAGGTGTTGGTTTATCTGACCAAACATCACAGAGTCAATTGTGTGACTCACAGTCTCTGAGGAGATACCAAAAAATATTTAAAATTTCATAATACTTATGAGAAAAATAGTGCTATTTAGTACTGGTGTAGTTATGCTACTACTTATTAATGATCTAGAGTAAAGTAAGACTTTAAGTCAGCATTCTCAGATAAAAATATATGGACTATATTAAGTCTTTAAATACGGAACAACCTAATTTGTTTAGTCTTTAGCACTGCTTCCAACCATCACAAAATCAATAGATGAAGAGAATAAAGCAATGGCCACCACCTTGCCGCTCACTGAGATTCAGGTCTGAAGTACAAACAGGTGTTTAATTTCAAGAGGAATATCTGTCAGTAGGGACGTGCTTCCACAATACCCAGTGTAGCTGCCTTTATAGGGGTACCTCACAAAGTATCTTCAAAAGGTATTGATGACTTTATTTTCCCATATGGGATTGAATTATGTCATATGCACTTTAATTGCATCCTAGCCAGGTACCAAAGCCATATAATATCCTTCTTTTCTTGGTTGGCTTTTGTTTTAGATCAGGCTGTATCGAAAGAAAATTTTCAGTTTTACAAATGTACTTTTCTAAACAGAGGTATAAACCCTGCCTAAGTTATTTTGTCATGGATGACTGTGTTAATCTTATCAAGTGAGTCCTGCAGAGCGGCACACACTCAGCTGAAGCACTCATGACATCAGTAACATCGCTTTGGGATAAAATAATTGGAGTTCCCATTTCCTAGTAAAGCATAGGTTGGTGGTGCATGGTTACATCTCCATAATGTCTAGTAATAAAAACTTTTGTGTCAATATAATTCATGTCAAGGTTTGGAGCTTGGTCTGATTTTCCTGTTAATTCAGTTTAACTGATTCCTGAATCTGTTTTCATGGTTTGGAGTAATTAGCAGGAGATGAAGATACCAGGCAGGTAGGTGGACATTTCTGGGGAGTGAGAGGGGGGAGTAGGGGATGCATGGGTAATCCCACAGCTGGTGAGGGCAGGTGGAAGGAGAACATGCCTGGGCAGTGCTGTGGAGGAGAGAAGGGTGTTGCCATCGCTGCTTCCCAGTCTGACACCCCAGGAAGACGAGGCAGCAGCTTCTCTGCTGTGCAATTGTCATGTGGAGCATGTGGGCAGGTGTTTATTTCTCCATCCCACATGGCCACATTTCGAAAGTGCTGCTGTGGAGACTGGTTTGGGCAGAGGAGGCTGAGTTTAAGCAGGGAACAGCTGTGTCTGCTTAGCAAGCAGCGATGGCACAGGTGCTCCCTGCGACAGCCTGCGGGTCATGGCAGTAATGTGCTTCTGCATGTCCTGACTTGAAGCACCGTGTCCTCTTGTGTTGTACGTTCCTATGACAGAGGTTGTCTGCTCTTGCAGCAGGTCTCTATGAAGGATGACAGAGATTCCTGTTTCTTTTCAGCCTCAGCTCCTCTCTGAAGCACAAAGGAGATGCCTTGCAGCTTTATTTCTGTAGGCTTGTCCTTTTATGGCTTTCACAAGACAGATAAGGCAAGGGGCAGCAACGGTTCTGCCCATAAAGAGGGTCTGTCCTTCCAACAGCAAACTTTTAAAAGTTAAAAAAGCTTTGCTCAGCAGTTCTGGAGGCCAGTGCAGACACCATTTTTATTAATTCTGGAAACTTATGTCTCGTTCTTGGCTTCCACTGCTCCTACGTTGTATTTCTCTGTGCAGTTTAGGTGTGTGTGTTGGTAAAGCAACAGAAGAGGAATGTGGCCATTTTGGTGCCTCTGGTGGAGGCCAGAGGGCTTTACAGGCTTGATGCTGGGGAATGGAGCTGATGAACAGCAGCGTGACTCCAGACACGCAAAGACACGCAGTGCATCATGACTGTGCTTTTGGGGATGAAAAGGTACCCAACCTTCACAGAATCACAGAATGTTAGGGGTTGGAAGGGACTTCGACAGATCATCTAGTCTAGTCTAACCCCCCTGCCTGAGCAGGATCATCTAGATTAGGTCACACAGGAACTTGTTCAGATTGGTCTTGAATGTCTCCAGAGAAGGAGACTCCACAACATTTCTGGGCAGCCTGTTCCAGTGCTCTGTCACCCTCTAGGTGAAAAAGGTTTTCCTTATATTCACATGGAACTTCCCATTCTCCAGCTTGGACCTATTGCCCCTTGTCCTATCACTGGCCATCACTGAGCAAAGCCTGGCTATGTCCTCCTGACACTCACCCTTTACATATTTATAAACATTAATAAGGTCACCCCTCAGTCTCCTCTTCTCCAAGCTATAGAGACCCAGCTCCCTCAGCCTGTCCTCACAAGGAAGGTGTTCCACTCCCTTCATCAACTTTCTGGCACTACAGTAATTTCCTAGATTTAACTAACCCAGAGCCTCACATTCCTCATGGAGGTCACTGAACTGGCAAATGTTTAATATCAAATACTCTTCCATCAATTAATTTAAGGAACAGAGAAAAGGAACCTGCTATGTGTGGGTCTGTAGTGCACAGTAGGATCGAGGCACTGATTATACGTTGCTCTGTGTCACCAGCCATGCAGTGATTGTTACTAGCAGGAAAGCCAGGCAAAGAGGGGGCTAGCATGTGTGAGCCAACACTCGTTCTGTGCTCTACTGGGATGGGAAGGGAGAGGCATTAGTTTCTAAGGGAGACTCCAGCAGTGGATCCAGCACTGCTGCCATGTGGAGTTTCCCATGGCCACAGACCATCCTGTGGCAGCGACCATATGCAGCATCTTAAGGGTGAGAAAAGCACTGTTGTCCACAATGTTTTCACAGAAACAGAGAATGACTAGGTTGGAAAAGACCATTAAGATCATCGAATCCAAGCGTCCCTGTCCTCTCCTAACCCATATCCCTGAGCACCTCATCTACCCATCTGTTAAATACACCCAGGGATGGTGACTCAACCACCTTCCTGGACAGCCTGTTCCACATCCCAACAACTCTTTTGGTGAAGAACTTTTTCCTAACACCTAATCTGAACCTGCCCTTGTCCTATCACCTGTCATTTGCCAGAAGAGACCATTGCCACCTCTCTACAACCTCCACCCTGCTACACCCTTGCTCGAAAAAGACTTCAATCTGCTGCTGTGAAAGAGCTGCAGAGTTACCATCACCACCCAATGCCCCAAGCTTCAGAGTGCCCCTGCAAGTTATCATCATCACTGTAATTATCACGGTGAACCATAGGTTGTAGGTGGCAGATTTAACGGTGAAAGATGATGATCTACCCATGTACTAATTCTTCCTTTGCTTGTGGATGACAGTTCTTTTCCTGCTGTAATGCAGACCAATTTTAAGTTAGACAGGCAGATACTAGACCTCAGGTGGGTCATTTGGCAAAGCTGGTGATCAGCAGAAAGAGTCTTTCTTGGCCAAACTTGGTGCTTCCCGGATGCCAAAGGCACCTCCAGCTGCCAGCTGGCTCCAGCCACAGCTGGCGCCCCAGCAACCCAGGGAAGTGGGATCTGACCTCCATATGTGGTCAGTTTGTTGGCTATTTCCTGAGAGTTCAGATAATTGGAGGAAGAAGGGAAGGAATGCAGCTGTGAGGCTGGGAAATGGTTCGAAGGGGAGAGGAATCAGCGGTTGGTTGTCTTAAATACACCTTCTCTATTTATATTTGTAGGTAATGTTGAGGAGAAGATGTAAGTTGCACGCTGCTACTTCTCATCAATGTGTATATTTCTTGCAGGGCAGTAAGAGCCCTTCTCCCCAGGATTTTTTTTCCCCCGATGCTGTACGTCTGTGGAACATTATAACACACATGTGAGGTAATGATTTTCCCACTTTTCAGGGGAACAGTTCCCTCTAGATGGCACCAGCACTCTTCGGTTCGTCCTGCGCCGGGCTCCGGCTCCTGCTCCCTGGCGAGGGGGTCAGAAGGTCCCCGAGCATCCTTCGAGCATCCTCCCACCAACAGCAGCTGCGGGGCTCTCACCTCGCAGTCTTTCCTGTCGTTAGCTATTTGTAACAGCTGATACACCGTTATCTATTTCTATTTCTATTTCTATTTCTATTTCTATTTCTATTTCTATTTCTATTTCTATTTCTATTTCTATTTCTATTTCTATTTCTATTTCTATTTCTATTTCTATTTCTATTTCTATTTCTATTTCTATTTCTATTTCTATTTCTATTTCTATTTCTATTTCTATTTCTATTTCTATTTCTATTTCTATTTCTATTTCTATTTCTATTTCTATTTCTATTTCTATTTCTATTTCTATTTCTATTTCTATTTCTATTTCTATTTCTATTTCTATTTCTATTTCTATTTCTATTTCTATTTCTATTTCTATTTCTATTTCTATTTCTATTTCTATTTCTATTTCTATTTCTATTTCTATTTCTATTTCTATTTCTATTTCTATTTCTATTTCTATTTCTATTTCTATTTCTATTTCTATTTCTATTTCTATTTCTATTTCTATTTCTATTTCTATTTCTATTTCTATTTCTATTTCTATTTCTATTTCTATTTCTATTTCTATTTCTATTTCTATTTCTATTTCTATTTCTATTTCTATTTCTATTTCTATTTCTATTTCTATTTCTATTTCTATTTCTATTTCTATTTCTATTTCTATTTCTATTTCTATTTCTATTTTATTTATAGGCTTTGTAATTTGACACTGCAAATGTTTGCAGTCGCACGGTCCTTTTGGTTGCAAATATTTGCCCTCAGCTCTGTGACGGTTATTCTGTCTTGGTGGGTGGCATTCAAATTACTTAACTTTGTCTAAAAATTAGTTATCTAGCTGAAATGAGTTAGGTGGGTTCCTCATATAACTCCCTAGAGACAGGTACCTCCAGAGTGCTAGTTTTTTTTCTTTCTAAACACAGATGTCTCCACTGTTGAGCTGAATTGTCCTCCCTGGTGAAGAACTTCCCAATGGATAGAGAATGTTAAAAGATCTGGAGAAAAAATGGATATAAATTATTAATGCTCCTGGATTTAGAGTTGGCTTGGTGAATGTCATGCAAAGAGGCTTTCACTGAGATTTAAAAAAAAAACCCAAAACCACAACAATAAGCCCGTTTTCACAAAGGCCTGGGCCATGCCACAGAGTTATCTGTAAAGGTAACTGCTTTGTGTTTCCTGCCTGCTAAAGGAAACCAGCCCAGACAGTGTGTAGGCTGCCGTGAGACATCCCTTATAACAAAACCCATTCACTGAGGAGAATGGAGAGCCTGAAAAGATGATGGTCAAAAGGTGGGGAGCAGGATCAAGGTTTGGCTGAACCATGTAAAAATGCTGGAGTGAACAGATGAGAGCTCATATTTATGGACCATGAAGCTAGGCTCATGTGGGCCACTGTGGACCATAATGTCTGATAGCACTTTGTGAAATGCCTGTAAGGGTGGGGAAGCAAAAAGTCTGTCTTGGAGGTTTTCAGCTCAGACCATCCTGTTATTCCAAGGAAATTATCTGGCTGAGGGGCAAATATCAGCATCGCTTACTGGCCAGCCCAGAGCATGTTTCACAGAAGGTCTGAATAGACTCACCCACTCTGATTTTATGTGGTGATTTTGCTTTACTTTATTAATTTATAAGGGAGAATAGGGAAATTGCTCAGTTACTTGGATACCTTTTGCTGGTTGATTTATTCAGACTTTTTTTTTTTCCAAGGAAGATTTTAACTTGCTTATGAAGGCCAAAATGTTTTGTGAATAAAATAACTACAGGCAAGTCCTTAGTAATCTCTGTGAGACAGAATTAGATGTGAATTTAGGATAAGAGCAACCTTGGCAATACAAATAGAGACCACTGCCTCTCAGATCTTTATAAACATGCTTAAAGCCAATATGGGTGAGGACCCTAAAATCTAAGTACTCAGTTATGGGGCTTGATAATCTGTGCTAATGGAGTTGGTCGGTACCAGCGGGTCTAGGAACTTTAATTAGTAAAGCATTCCTTGATTCAGCTATTTAGCATGATGGGGTAAAGTCACACACTTCTGTGATTTGTGGGAAAACAAACCAAGAAAGCCAACTGATTGCTACATTTTGAAGGTTAAAATAGTAGCCTGCTCTCTACTGTTTTTAATCATTGGAAGATAATACTGAGATACAGGGGCCAAGAAAACATAAATCACAGAGCACACACAAAAAAGGGCACTTAGAGATGTGAGAAACTTGCACTGAAACACACTTCCCACCATTTAAGGATCACTACCTGCCCTTGGCTTTCAAATTAGAAAACGTGAGTGTTCCCACTGGCTGACAGAAAGCAGGGATTTCTCTCTGATAAGACAAGAGCTCCTGCATAGGATTGGTGCTGTGCTCCTGGGACAAATGCTATTATGTTTGCATAGGTCTTAATGCATAATTCATACACACGAATCTGCAGTCTTCAAGGCATGACTTCTTCATCTCTTAGAACTGTGATATTAAGATATATGATTTATTCACTCTTCAGCTATGTTATTTATTACATATTATATATATAGTTTTGCTGGATTTTCACAGATCACAGCTAGCAAGTATTTTGCCCACAGAGTCAGCTTGGAATCGGGGCAGTTTGGAGTTTCCCCCTGGGAATAAAAGCAGCTTTATTCCAGCACGATAAGGTGTTGATCATGGGTTGGCTCATGTGCTGTGAAGGCTAGGTCTGGGCAGGTTGTTGCTTGCTCTGTGAGCCTGCATTTGGATTTTTTTTTTATAAAAACTATCATCTAAGGAAGTTTGTAAGGGAGAAAAGTACCTGAAGCTCGTAATTTGAATAATTTTGATGTGCGGAATATCTTAGTGAGTAATAAATACACCTTCAGTTAAAATTAATAGTTAAGTTATGGTTAAAATGAGAGCAAGGGAGATGAGTTAAAATTTCCAGGGTTGTATCATAGATACTTTCTTTGTCAAAGGGCACCGGTCCGTGATACAACCTCAGGGCTTGGTGTAAGCAGAATTCAGACCCTTAATTGTAGCTTATAATTGTCTGAATCTGTACCAAAATCCTCAAAGGATTTATGGAAGAAAACTCACCTGATCCTGTCTCCTGTGTATCATTTTATGGGTTTTTTTTTTAGAAATATGCCAGAACATATTCACTTGCATAATTATCAGGGCTTTCCTGCAATCAAGCACGGGCTCAAAGGTAAAGGTTTTTCCCAGAGATCCCTGATAAAACTTTCAGGCTCTAGTGCAAGATTTGGGAGTTTAGGGGCACCAACTGCCTGTCAGAGGAGAAAGACCAACGCTGATAAAAGCCATGGAAGTCAGTTAGTTTCAACAGGGCTGTCAGCTGGAGAGGGAAAGCTCTAAGTAAGCTTGGCAGGCAATGAGAAAATTAATAGCAACGTTTAAAACTTCCAGTTGGGAAGGGTCAAAATTTCCTCCTGAACAGAAAATATTTTAGCACTGGTACAGGTCTCATAAGAATCACCTGAGAAGCAAATAGGAATTTGAGACATCACTGCAGTTGTTCTCTGGGGTGTTGTCCCAGGAGCATAAAAGTTGCTTGAAAGCTTTCTGAAGAGAAAAGCTTTGTCTACACCACATCTTGTGGACAACTCTGTGGCTCCCTTCCATTCTGAAGTTGCTTTTCCTTCAGGGGGCCAGCCTGAAAGCACAACCAAATTCCAGAGCGGCTATAACATCAGTGAACGTGCTGGCAGCTTGCTTGACTTCCACAGATTGGAGAGACTCTGCAGTGGGTGTCAAAAGGAGACCCCATATGGTGCACTGAGGTCATGGAGAGCATTAGTGGAGTCATTTACAGCAGCAAGGACTGAAAACTACTTGCTTTGTTTTATTTTATTGTGGGTTTGGGTTGGGGTTTTTTTTGTTTGTTTGGTTGGTTGGTTGGTTGTTTTTTTCCCTAAAATGTGTTGTAGAAAAATCTTGGCTATGAATTTACTCTTTATTATGTAGAACCTGTGTTCTAACTGCAAGGTTTCAGCTGCAACAGACTAAAAAAAAGAAATCCTCATGCCTTGGTGTTTCTAGGTGGAGGCAGGTTTAAGATATGACTGTGGATCTGGCCACCTCTCAAATATCCATGTGGCCCTGCTTGGAAAGAAGCAGATCTCCATTTCCTCTTGCAGTCTTGTGAACACAGAGAACTGTGAATGCAACCGAGTTTATTTTAGTTACTCAGTCTATACATGAAATCCCATGCCAGAACATTTGAAGAACATCCCCCACATTTATTTTGAGCCATAAGAACACTCATAAGAAGGTGCCATAAGAGGCACCTTCTCAGCTGGTTGTTGTGTAGAGTGTATGCTTCTCCTGTAGTGTAGGAGGCTAAAGAAAGTGCCCGTGTTTCACGTGATGCTGTCTGATTCAACAAGGCAAACTAGGTTTGAAAATGTGAACCTAAGGAAAAACTGTTTCACTGTGAAGGTGACAGAGCACTGGAACAGGTTGCCCAGAGAGGTTGAGGACTCTTAATCTCTGAAGATATTCAAAACCTGCCTGGACACGTTCCTGTGTGATTTAATCTAGGTGGTCCTGCTCTGGCAGGGGGTTTGGACTAGATGCTCTTTCAAACTCCCTTCCAACTCCTAATGTTCTGTGAATTTATTCTGTGAATCAGTGAAAATGCTGGCCTATTGCCCTGATCCAGAATGCAGATGTGTATTTTTTCCATATGTTGTCAGTGAATTGAGCCATAATGTGAAGACATAGGTTTAAATCATATATCGGCTCCCACTTACTGGTGATCCTGCCCTGGGAAATATACAGCAGCTCAATGAACCCTTACTGTCCACGACCTGTGACTAGAAAGAAATTCAGGTTTTCAACTACTGAGTTCACTTAACAGCTGTAAAAACAGCTGTAGAAAAAAATCTGTGTTGCTAAACTTAAAAATTTCGCAGGGGAAATGAAAACTGTTTATGAATATTCAATTTTTTTTCCTCAATTATCCTTATTGTATAAATATTCTGGTGAATTAACTCTTCCTGATTTACTCAGTGCAGTATCAGGAAGATAATTTAACATCTTTGTTTTCCTATTAATACAAAAATTCTCACACTGCTATAAAGGGCAAAAAAAGGTGATTGGACAGGCAGCATATAAGGTCTGTGCTCATAGTGTATGACTTGTATTTCAGACTGTTAAGTTATCTTAGTAGGACTTGATCCTTAATACATCTGAGCTCAAGTTTTCAGTCTGGAAATTAGACAAGCCAGTGCTGGCTTTGTAGTATTTCCAAATGAAGGTGGAAGAGAATGTGATTTTATTCACATTTATTTTATCTGCAGCATTTGGTTACAAGTCCCAGTCTAGTTCTGAAGGAAACTGGGAGTGGGAAGGAGTCACTGACACTTTAGCTCACACATCTTTTCCTCTGCAAACTCTTGCTTTGCTGTCTACTTGTTTCCTTTCTGGCATGTGTTTAAATCTGTATACTCCTTTTTTGCCAGCTGCTTGATTAATTTTTATCCTGGCTTGTTTTTCTAATTGATATTTTTGTAGTAACAGATTATTAAAGGAATTCTTTTTTCCCCAATGTGCTTCCTGACAGAAAATCTCCAGTAAATATTTATCAGGAAAGTGTTATATGAGTAATTTTCTCAATAAATATTTATTAGAGGCCTACCACTGAAGAATTGTGATAAATATTTACTACAGCCAAGACAGAAGCAGTGACTGAAGAGCACTGTGTGCTGTGAGCATGTTCAGATGCGCTAACCAGTGGCAAATACCAGGTGATTTTTCGGTAGGAGAGCTGAGCTTTCTGTACCTGCCAGGTCTGCCACAGGCATGGCAGTGCAGGATTGACTCCTGAGCTGGGGGTGCAGAATTAAAGGGCAAATCCTTTAATATGGCAGCTGGGGACATCAGGGGAGCTGGGGGATGACACCAGTTTTAAAGCACTTTTAAAAACACACCTCATCTACTCACAAGGAGTTGATAGACTCATGAGAACCCAAAGGGGCTTTATGTGACACAGCGAGGTGAGCGTGCTGGTACTCACTTCGTTGGCGTCTGTGTGCACGGCTGGGAGAAATAATTAAGAAAAAAAAAATCTGGAAGTAATAAGAGCAAATGAAAGGACATCCACAAGTTAATTACTTGTAGTGCCTTGCCTGAGATTTGCATGGACATAGGCTGCTCTGTTACCCTCTGAACTACAGACTAGAAAAATAAATGGTTATGTGGGGGTAGATATGATTGAGGCGTGTGGGGTCTCCGACAATAAATCATCTCAGCCCTTGTGTTCAGATGCTACAAGCAGCCTTGGCTAACGTCACGACTTACCAGATTCATTGTGTGAGTTCAGCAATCGAGACAGCAGTTAATAAATATTCTTATTGTCCGGACTCAAAACAAAGCTGAGGTCACACAGGGCTGGCACTGTTACTTAGGAGGAGACGCAGGCTGCGCACTCCAGACTGCTGATTTCTGGGCTGTTTTAACAAAATCTAACCCTGACGGGCTTCAAGACCCTTGAAGTGAGAGCAACAAGATGTCTGTCAGAGAGTAGGGATGTACTGTTTGCATGTATCTCTGCCCTTCACACCGGGAATGTAGAGCAAGGCACTGGCTCTGCTGTATCCATAGCTCTGCGGTGCTTTATGGACAGAATACTATTCCTACTGGAAATTACTCCCAGCCCTACAGTAGTTCAGTTTTTCTTTCCAACCACTCAGTGCATAGGTCTGAGAAGAAATACAGCCAAGGTAGGATCACTAAACCTTCTAGTCTGGCTGGTCTGAGCCCACTCTCGCAGTAGACAGGGCACAGGGCAATAAGTGATACAGACCTCTCCTGCACTGCCAGTCATTTACACCATTTCAGAAGGGTGTAAGTGGCCCTGTCTCCTGCTCTCACTGGCAGGGTTATAGGGACAGAGGCACTGGGCATCCCGTGTGGTGGGTCTGTCTGGTGGGCTGGCCTGGTGGGGTGTGGCAATGCTGCTGGCCAAGAGGACAGACTCACAGATTCACAGAATCACAGAATTGTAGGGGTTGGAAGGGACCTCGAGAGATCACCTCCTTCAACCTGCTGACTATGCTCCTCTTAATGCACCCCAGGATCCCATTGGCCTTCTTGGCCACCAGAGCACACTGCTAGCTCATGGACAACCTGTCATCCACCAGGACCCCCAGGTTCTTCTCCCACAGAGCTCCTCTCCAGCAGGTCATCCCCCAGCCTGTACTGATACCCGCGGTTGTTCCTTCCCAGGTGCAAGACCCCCACTTGCTTTGATTGAACCTCATCTAGTTCCTTAAACCAGACAGTGGCACATCACTGCTCTGACTGGGCAAAAGTGACTCTCCCCAATCCTTCAAATTCAGTTATCTTGCTGCTGACTTAGGCTTTATTTCAAGAGCCTCTCCCTGTTCAGCAAAGGATTAAACCCAAGCTTAAGCAGCTTTGCTGAACAGGGATAAAACTAAGATCAGGGCCTTCCTCATATTTATTAGCATGGCATTCAGAGGTCTGGCTGTCGTGAGCAGTGCATATAAGCACTGTGAGGGCTCACTGAATGACCAGCCAGCTGCTCACCACTCCTGTGTTTCAGTGGGACCATCTGCACAGCGCTCATGCTGAGTCCCTCTGCTCGCCCTCAGCCCCTGCCGGAGCTGGTGTCTGGGGGACAACAGTCCCCTGCTGCCTTCTACCTCTGCAAATATCACCTTTATGAGTTTATCATCACTCTGCTTGTTCTCCATAGTTGGAGAGTCTGGTGGAAACCTTTGGATCCAGCATTTTCCTACCAAGGGCACCCATTTGGTTAAATTCACCTCCCAACCTGCTCAGTGAGCTCCTCTGAAAATCCATCCCAGACGAGGAAAGATCATGCATCTAACACCTAGTTTTTCATTTTGCCCCGATCCAGACAGTTTTAGCCTGCTGTTTTCACTAATTTACATCCTTACAGAATTGATAGCTTCCAAGCTGCTTGAGGACTTCAGTAAAAGCATAGTTTAATTCCCAGTTACCCATGCTAGGAGGGGTGTTTGTGCTGGAGAGGCAGCTTCAGTGTTTGTCACACCTAAAAATGCAATGACAGTGGATGCTTTTCTCTGCTCGGTCCCACCCTTTTATCTACACGCAGCATTTGTTTCCACTTACATCTAAAGAGATTTGGAAAGTGATCTAGTGATCTGATGAATTAGAAGAGGCTACTTAGAAGGAAATGAAAATACCTCTGCACAGCTCTCTCTTACTTCCTCAGGTCTTTCTGTGACTAGTACTAAGCTGTTATGATACAGGATTTTTGAGATGCCAGGGAGGCAAAAACAAAAGGGTTGCTGTGTAGCATTGATTTTCCCACCCTGGGGTTTTGGATTCCTGTTTGTTGGACTAACACAGAGCTATCCCGTCGCCGAGCCCTTGCACGGAGGGAGCTGGCTCCTTACACCTCAGCTTGCAGGAGCTCCAATCTGGTGTATATGGAAACCCCTGTGTGCTCCCGGAGAAACAAAAGGGGCATAAAATTTAGCAAGGTATATTCCTACTTCTTGTTACTTCCATTCTTTCTGCTTTGGAAATCAAATGTGGTTGGTGGGTCCTGCAGTCAGTCCAGCCTGCACGGCAGCTGAGACTGCCACTGCTGAGGATCCAATAAATACAGCTATTAGAGCTCATTTAAAAACACTGAACTGTATTTTGTGTCTTTCCTGTGCAAAAAATACCCTCTCTCCCTCACTTTTTCTTTCCCTGTCTCTTTCTCTTTCTTCTTGTTGGATTTAGTTTTGTGTTTTTTTTTTTTTTAAGCCATGCAGGAAATGTTTTGGAAGGGAGAGTCGAGAGACTTAAGTCTGGAATTTTTATGTAGACCAGAAACTTAAATGTGTGGTTCAAGCTGATAAACTTACCACACCTCCTTCTGTTTTCTTTATAGACTTATTACAAATATCTGGCTTGGGACATAGATTTATGGTGTGAACAAAAGAAATATAGATCACGAAGGCATGAAAAGAAATCTCAGGAGGTGACATAAAAGGGTTTGTACAACTTTTAAACTGCTTCTCTAATGAAACAAAATAACAAAAGAGATCAGAACAATAATTTTTTTAATGCTTGCATTTAAAGAAACTGTTGAACATTAATGATGCTGCATATATATTCTATATAAAATATCACCTCTCTTGTTTTATGCCTGAGTTGCAGTTTCTCATAGAGTCCAAACCTGAGTTTTTGTAGCATCACTGTTTGCATTGCTCTCAACTGGACATCTGTCCAGAAAAGGAACAGCGAGCACAGAGTGTTCATGCTCTGATTTGAAACTGACAAGAGCTGACAAAATTTAGCAGCATTTAGAAGCACTTTTTTTTATTTATTTCAAGTGAATGTTTTGTGAAAATGTGTACACTTCCATGGTATTTAATTGAGAAAATAATAAATAAATAATTTATGTTTCTGGTTGTGCTTTTTCCTTTGTTTATTTTTGTTGCTTTTTCCTTCTACAGCTTTATACATAATTCTAATCAAAATGAGTCATTGTGACTTCAGTTTTGCCAGTGCCATTGTGACCATACAGGTCTCCTACCTCAGCAAACACACTGCTGTGAAAGTTTGATCTAGATCAGCTTTTAATAAAAGAAAAAAAAAAGAACATTTATTCTTAAAAATTTTCAGTGGTGGTGAATTTCCACAACCTTTGGTAAATTGTTCCAGGCATTAGTTATCCTCACAGGCAAAGCAATTGCACTTTATTTCTATATCTGAATTTGTATGGTTTCAGCTTCTCATTCTGTGGACTTCTTATACCTTGGTCTCCCATAGATTTAAAAATCCAGCCTGAAGACTCAAGACTTGATGGAGCGTATAGACAGGCGGGTATTGGATTTTTACAAGGGCACATAGTGGTAGGACAAGGGGGAATGGATTGAGCTGAAGGAAGGAAGGTTTAGGTTGGATATCAGGGAGAAGTTCTTCATGGAAAGAGTGGTGAGGCGCTGGAAGGGGCTGCCCAGAGAGGTGGTGGATGCCCAAACCCTGGAGGTGTTCAATGCCAGGTTGGATGGGGTCCTGGGCAACCTTGTGTAGATGCAGGCCTGGAGGTTGGTGGCCCTGCCTGTGGCAGGGGCTTTGGAACTTGATGATCCTTGGGGTCCCTTCCAACCCAGAGCAGTGTGTGACTCTGTGAAGTGTGAGCACCTCTGATCAAATCATCCATGTTCTTATTTGTTAGTTTAGATGAGAACCACCACAACCATCTGTCCGTGAAAGACACGCTTCCTTTATAGCTGTTCTTTGAATTTCTTCTAAACATTATTTGAATTTCTTCTTTCACCAAATATGTATGAGGGAAGTTGTGTGAGGTCAGCATGTCTCTAGCGTGTTCACAAATAACTGGATGATGGCCTAGGCCTATGTTACATTTTAATTGAGGGTGTCTTTGCCTAGAGTGGAGATCTTTTGTCTTTGGGGAAGGGGGTTTTAGGAACTAAAGATTCATACAAGGCATAGACTCAATATGACAAAATGTGTTCTCTAAGTCTATTTAATTCAGTCATCTAATTGCAAAAATAAATAAATAAGGATTTGCTTTGCACTTGGGGACTAGAAGGTCTTGGATGAGGATCTTAATTGCAGGTTTAATTTTCCCCAGTACCACTGATGAGTTATTGACCTTCCATAGCTACTTGAGTTTTATACCACAGGTCCATGCACCCTGTAGTTCCACCACGCTGTGCTCAGCAGGTCCCTTTCCCAAAGGCTATGTAGAAGTTCCAAAGCCAAAAAGACTATAGAGGCAGATCTACCCATTCAGCCCCATCACGATGCCTCTTGGAAAATGTCCTTCAGTAGGAACAGGTGGGGAATTTATGCTGCTCCTACCCGAGCTGTCATTTCCCTACAGCTAAATAAGAGATTTGCTCCCAACCCTTTTAAGAACGCTAAATTAACTTAAAAGAAAATCAGTTCTGTATCCAAATGTAAACAGATTATCTCAGGGCCCTGACAAATGAGATTGCCATGAAGAATTATGTAATTCTCAAATCTGACCTCCAGCCAGCACAAACCTTCAAGAGCAGCCTCATCTTTATAGGGATCTACTCCAAGCTTTAAGGCATCTATGGCTCTGTGCTTTTGTCATGAGCACATAGTAAATGTGTCTAAACACAGCTACTGCGAATGTCTGGAAGTTGCCAGCCAAGGCAGGAGCAGCTAATTGAATACAGCACCAGCAGGAGTAAGAAATGTGCATTGATCCTGACATTACATGCAAGATTTAATATTCAAGCATCTAGATTGCTATTAATTGCATTGCTTATTCTAACATTGCAAAAGATAAACAATTACTAAAATGTGTGTGTTACTTCAGCTCAAATGATGTGATTAAAATTAGGAGAAAAAAAAAAGAAAACAAAGCATTACTAAATTATTTTACTCACTCTTTGGTAAACAAGAATCTTTCTGTGATACAAGTGCTGTTTGATGATAATTATAATGTATTGTGAGCCAAGCAAGTATTTTCCATTGGAATAATGATTTTCGCCTAACACATTAATGTTGACAGAAAAAGACCAAAGGCACCCTTGTGACTTTACCAGCATGTCATAACAAAATGAAGGCTTAACCTGTTTCTGAAGGATTGACTTTCAAGCAGGAAACTGGGCTATTTTGGAAACTTAGCTAATGACACTGTTATTTTTTCTCCTGAGTGATAAGGTTGATGGATACATACCACTTGTATTTTGCTAATCCTTTTTCTCCCATGCTCAGGACTATCACTTACACCACAGTGTTGATCAATCAATGTATATTAGTATCTAGCTCTACTGACAAATGCTCTTGTTCTGTCATTTGCAGCTATAAATTGATTTTGACAGAACTATCTGACACACAGTATCCTTTTTCCTTCATAGAACTGTAAAAACTAACGATTTTAGAGCAACCTAGGAGAATTCAGTGTCCACATCTTAGTGAAACCCCAGGGGCACAGAGTGTCTGTGTGCCCCAGGAGTCCTGGAAAACTCAGCCAGAGGCTCATTAGGATTTTCCTTACGCTCCAGAACAATGTCACAGTACATCTAACGTGATAGATTAAGTTTCTATAAAATATGGGGATGTAAAGGGCAATAAATATACAGACTTGGGAGATTTAGAAAGGGCACTAGTAACAGTAGCTACTACAGGTGTTCAAACAGTCAGGCTTTTTTTCACTGAGGTGAACATTTTCAGGCTAGCTCCCCAAAATAAATTCTTAACTGCACACAGTAAGGGATATAAATTGGATTAGAGAGCTCTGCAATGTCAGTGCTTGGCTTCCTTATAGAATTTAAAATACATCTTAAATGATGGTGAAGAGTTTCCAGTTGAAGAGATGCTCAATAAAAACATGATTTTACCATCGCCCGACACTTCTGCAAGGTCATGAGGGCAGATAAACAACTTCCTGCAGCTGTGGCTACATCTGGCACACGACTGAGGCAGAGAGCGTGCTTCGCAAAGATAAACATATCAGGTTGTATCTCCATAGTCTCCTACACTTCTGGATAAAGCTTGGGGAACTGAACTTGGCTGTGCAGTGCCAGCGATAATTAATATCTGAAACTGCTTTGCCACTAATGACTTGAAACATCCCTGCAGCCAGTTAAAAGCCAGCCCACTCCAATGCTGCATGGTGACTATGGGTCACCTGGTGATGCCTTACTGCCCCTGAAGCCCACGGTGGCTTCTGTCACCTGGAGACTATAGCTACCATCAGTCTGGTGGTGAGGTGCTTCTGGGAGATGCTTCAGGGGTGGACGGCTGAAAGAGGAGAAATGAATCCACGAGGTCTGTAGGTGGACGGTGAGTGCTGAGAACTGGGGAGCAGACCTGCTCCCAAAATTGCCACGTGAGCAATACCTGGGCTGGGGAAGGGGTTCCTCGTGGGCTGGCCTCTGTGCTCCTAAGACATTTTATTTGCTGTTCTCAGAAGACAGTCTCTCTTTGGAGAGACTTAGGTTCAGCAGACTTGGCTGGTGGGTATTTCTGGCATATCGTCACACAGGCTTTTTCCTCAAAGGCTGTCATCGTGCTCTTGGTTGTGGGGTGGGTAGATTTTGGTCACTAACTAAATCAATAAATGATTTTTGACTGGTCCCCTGATGAAAATTTTGGCATATGCAATGAGACAAGCCAGGTTAACTTTAACTTGAATGTTAATAGCAAAAAGAAATTAATTACATTTGGCTTGATTTCTTTATTTGGACAGCAGAATGGTGTTGCACAGCTGGAGAGGCATTTCTCTTGCAGCTCCACAAGCAAATTGTTTGTGGGTCTCTCTGCAGGCTTCTGGAGGTCCTAAAAAGGTGTGGAAGTGTCCCAGGCAGACCTATAGCAATGATGTCATTCACAATGGCTGAGCATGGAGATGTGCATTCAATAGATGTCCTGTTACACTGACACCCCAGAGCTCCTTCTCCTCCACAGCCACTGCATGGGAAGGTGTATCTCCAGACATGCATTGCCCTACACCATCATACCTATATGCCATGTATACATACAACAAGCAGACTAAGGGGTTAAAGCCTCTCAGAACTGGTGGAAAATCCAATACAGAGTGTGCTCTTTTCCACAGAAGGAGAACTGCAGAGAAGGTCTTTCTACTCAATGTCAGTTCTAAAATGTTTTTTTAGAGGATTTTGCACTCTGTTTCAGTGGGGAACTGGCGCTCCAGAGCAGGTTTCAAATCTCCCTCTTTACAAAGTGTTGATAGGCTGGTAGCACAACTTTTTCACATGAGACTTTGTATTTTAACATTACAAAAAAGTCCTTGAACTCTAAAATTCTTCCTGCTATTGCCTACTAGCAGCCAAATTTGCATAAAAATACCTGGAGACACACATACACAGAAAGACACAGTTATTAAAAACGAAAAGAGCACCAAGAAAACTAACAGAAGCCAGGCACAGCTCAGCAATTCTCAGTGACTTGGTTTCTTGTACTGCCAGAGACCATTTTAAAAGTCAAATTCTCATCAGATATTGGGGAGGGAGGGAAGGGAAGGAAATTCATGACAGATTGTGCTGTGAATTCCTAAGCCTGGAGTTTTGTTTGTGATTTATCATTGCTAAACCTTATCAAGCACTGATTGAGTCTTTCCTCTCTCAGCCCTCAAGGGTGGCAGTCTCTGGTCTCCTGTGGTTCCCTCCCGGATGACGAGCTTCTCTAAATGCTAATCAGATGATATGGACCTTTCTGTGATCTTGTGAAGGGCTCTATCAGCAGTTTGGTGGAAACACCGTCATGTAAAAATGATACTCCCTTGTCATCTCCGAGAGGTGTCTGCCAGGAAGCAGGGAAGAAACATATCAAACAGCTTGTATATTGTTGGCCCCTACAGTTCTCCCTGTGATGTGTTGAAGTGTGGACAAATACTTACCTGACGTGGCTTGTTACAGAACTAGGGCTTTTGCTAAAGAAAGAGATGTTCTATAACTCATAATATCTTTTTTCATTGTTTGCTAGACTGAATTAAATTCAACCAAAACCTATGCTTTTTCCAGATAGGATAAACTTGGTGCTGAGGTCCTAGTTTTCTCGCAGAAGACATCGTAAGCATGTACAGGCAACAGGGCCAACAAATTCCTATCACACAAGCAAGCAGGGACACAGTTCTACCAGTACTGCTACGCTATTCCTTGGTGCAAGCGGCCAAGTTAAGGGGAAAGGAGGAATTTTGCTTCTCTTTTAAAGGGCAAAGCTCCTTGTGATGGGGATCTGGGTGGTACAAGGGGTATAAACATGTTTCTATCACTGCCAGATGCTGGTTCAATGGTCCTCCATGTCACATCCACTATGGGCTGCCTCTGTGGCATGGTATGGACAGACTTGTCCACGTATCACCTGTCACGCAGGCTTTTCAAGGACTTCTTGGACAGCACTTGTGGGGCCCTTTTCAGGTGGTCCCTCAAGCTCAGAGGGTTGTAGCTCCCAGTTGTGGGCAAGTGTTCCAACCATATCAGTGTAACCCACATGAATAATTATATATGTAATCCAAATGCTGGGCACTGCCTCTTCCCCTTGCTAACCAGTCAATTGATGTAAAGGGAAGATAGACATCTTTGGGTCACCCTTTGCCCAAGTATGGTATAAATAGCACCTAACAGAGTATTTCCCCTGATTACAGCACTTGTAGTCACACCCATGTATGTCCTCTCTCTCACATTTAGGGTTCAGTGAGCAGGGATGGAAGCAGGTCCTTGTTTCATCCCTGTCTCTGAGCACAGGAGCAGCACCCTGGACTGTGAATCCCCTTCCCAGCACATTTTCCACACTGCTCCTTACATAGAGGATGGAGGCAGATGAGTTCCATTTGCCGTCTTCTCTACAAGACAGTTCCCTCCATCTCTTTGGATGAGCAAAGCACACCTGAATGATATGGCCCCCAGCTGCTTGTCTGCTGCCTCTCACTTATGGTGTGCATGTAGACTGAGAGGTGGGGTCGAATAATCCACATCTACCCAGTTAAGCTAAAAACAAGGAAGAAAAATTCTGTTTGAAAGGACAAGGTTTAGAGGAAAAGAAAAGGATTTGAGAGGGAACGATGGCCTAAATAATGACAGAAACAGGAAAAAAATAAAAAAAAAGGCAAGAAAGAAGAAAAAAATGCACTTGGAGAAAAATTCCCTCTACTAATCATATAGAAATTCCACGTACACTGCTGCCTAGTTGGAGGGATGGATGGTAGGAGCTGTATTGAACCTCTCACAGGGCTGTGCTTTTAAAATATATGCAAATATTGGCTAGTGCAGTTGTGATGAAACCTGTGGGGTTTAGCCCAAACATCACTGTGATCCTCCTTCTCTTCCACGACGGAGATATTCAGAGGCACTGTTACACTGGTTTGATGTAGCGACTGAGAGGCAAAAAGCATAAATGTCGTTACCAAACTGATGGGAAGGGAAAACTTGTTACCAGAGGGGAACTCTGAGGATCTATTTTTAACTTTTGCCTTGTTAAAAATCACTGTATGATTGCAATAGCCTGCTTTTGACATCTGTAATGATTCCTGCCCCGTAAGAGCAGCAGGATTCCTCCAAGGGATGCCCGAGTACGCAGAAATGCTGACGCTAGTCTGATGCTGGTGCTAACTGTGCACTGCTTACACGTATTAGACAATAACACATACCCTGGGGTGTCTTCTGGCTTTTGATTAAGCTCCCTGGGATTCTGGCTTTGTAGATTGGCCATTGTAATTGCAGAGGCAGAAGAAAAATGCGATCGCCTCTGCTCCAAGGGTGGTACAACCACCTCTCGCGGCAGGAAGTGTTCAGATGCCCTTGATGACAATGGGCAAACAGACAGTGTTTTTGTTTATTTTCTCATAAAGTGCTGATGAACAAATGAGGCAGAGGCATTAAGAAGCTCACGCTGTGAGGAGAGATTTGAGTCTATCAGCTGCTCCTTGGCAGGGTAAATTTTACATACAGTGAGAATATAAAGCAATCTCTCGCTGAGGGGTGAGACTCTGGAGTTGTATTTCATAAATAAAAGAGGAGGAGTGCTTTCCTCTAGAGATTTGCTCTTTTCTTGAGTCAAGTTTGAATAATACCATTTATTTTCTCTGACCTTCTTTGATGATTGTGAAACATATCACAGCTAGCTAGTCTATAGTTGAAGTGCAACAGAGGATGAGAGGAAGCATCTATGGATAATGCACAGCTTGGGAAAAATTAGGAAGATCTTCCTTGACCAACAGGCTGAACTGCTGTTAAACCTTGTTCTTTCCATAGTCTAAACTCTATGATGAAAGGTGCTGTTCAAAACTCTGCATGTGATCTCACTTAAGCCCATCACTAGTGGCTCAAAATACAATGTACAGAATCTTGCTCAGCGAAAAGAGGCAACAATGAACCTAAGTGATCTGTCCTCAGCGATCACACAAGTTACTTGCAGAGCTCTGTCCTGCCAAGGGCTGAGGACACTGAACCTCACAGCTAGTACACGTTTCTTTTTACCGGTACCCTTACTTAGGACATCTTTATATATTTCAGCAGAGAGCTTGTAGTACGTGGCAGGTTTGGAAAACATTTTTGAATTCACATTATGAAGCAAAATGGAATCTTTCTCTCCAAAGCCTCTAGAGACCACTGGAAACATCCTCATGATCTCTTGTAAAAAGGTGATGCCATATGGCAGGAAGCCATTTATCTGGCTTCATTGCTGTAGGGAGTGAAAATTGACAGGACAATGCTATCTGCAGGGCTCACGGGGACTGGGTCAAATCCTGCTTACCTTACTTATGTAAATAGTTCCCCGCATCTCAATAGCTCTATGTTGTTACAAACTGTCCTGATTTGCACTTTGCAAACTGAGAGCAGAAATTGCTTCCAAACTTTCCAAATGGAGCTTTTCCCTCCAAGAGAAAAAACCTTTGTGCTGCCCAACTGCATCTGCGTGACTGCAGAAACCCAGTAGCCTTTCACAGGGAGTTTCCTTTGAAGTTCGGTTGTGTAAGACAGGAGGAAAACCTTCCCTCCCAAGCATAATCCTGTAGTGCAAAATCAGCTTTATACTTATTTATTTTGACATTCAAACTGTTCTTTTTAATGCATATGAATGAGCTCTTAGGGATTTAGGTCTTATCGCTTGGTGATTTGTCTAGTATTTCTCATAGTCCCCTATATAAGGGAGCTATTTTAAGACACTCCAGAGTTTTGGCTTTGCTTTTCCTTTACAATGGTTGGAGATGGAGGGCTGGGGGGGGGGCGGGGGGGGGCATTTACACAAGATGTTCAAGCGTCGTTTTACAGACTCAGCAAACTCAATGACTCAATCCTCTTGAGTTACCACCTAGGTTTCCTCTCAGATCCCTCTCAAATGATTTAGGAGCAGGTCAGGTCTGAGCTTCAGCAAGAGCTGTCCTGTGTTATCCCCAGGGAGACCCCACCATGCTGCACCTGCCTTTGAAAAATAGAAGATCTGCATGGTGAAGAAGCACCAAAAACACTAAAGGAGGTGAAATGGCTCAGAAATGATCCTTGAGCACAGGCTTCACATGTGCAATAACCTTCTCTGCTGCAGTCCTCCCATGCAGCTGCAGCCGAGCCCCCGGGACCACAACCTGTGAATGATGGACTGAATCACAGACTCTTTTGAGGTTGGAAAAGCCCAACCATTTGTCCAATATCACCAAGTCAACTAATCCATGTCATGGAGTGCCACATCTACACATGTTTTTTAATATCTGCAGGGATGGTGATTCCACCACCTCTCTGGGCAGCCTTTTCCAATGCCTGACCACTCTTTCAGCGAAGAAATTTTTCCTAGTATCCAAACTAAACCTCTCATGGAGCAACTTGAGGCCATTTCCTCTCATCCTATTGCTTGTTACTTGGGAGAAGAGACCAACACCCACCTCACTACAACCTCCTTACAGGTAGCTGTAAAGAGTGATAAGGTCTTCCCTCAGCCTCCTTTTCTCCAGGCTGAACTTCCCCAGTTCCTCAGCTGCTCCTCATAAGACTTGTGCTCCAGCCCCTTCACCCTTTGTTACCCTTCTCTGGACATGCTCCAGCACCTCAATGTCCTTCTTGTAGTGTGGGGCCCAGAACTGAACACAGTACTCAAGGTGTGGCCTCACCAATGCAGAATACAAAGGGACCATCACTTCCCCTGTCCTGCTGACCACATTATTCCTGACACAAGCCATAATGCTGTTGCCCTTCTTGGCCACTTGGGCCAAGCATAGGATCACCAGCCCCAAAGCCTAGGAATGCAGTATTCAGCCCCCACCCCAGCACCCCATCTTTCACCACCAAAATTCCACCAGTGCCCATAGCTGGAGGTAGCTGGAAGGGTCCCAGTCCCGGCAGTGCCATGATGCCTATGTCTCACCCATGAGTGACCTGAAGTCACTTTCTTCCATTGCCTGATGCTCTTGGAGCCCAATGCCTTAACTCCCCCTTGCACCAGACGATACTGACTGGGGAGAGAGGGGGAAGTTTCATGCACAGTCTTGGATTCAGGAACAGAGATGTGAGCTAGAAATTTATTTTGAAATGTTTTGCTTAGCTGTTTAAGTATGCGAGTATTTCTTCTGAATAAGATGCAAAATATTATCATAAGATGGAGCAATTCAGATGTGCTCATCTGGAATTAAATGCAATCTTGAGTTGTTAATCTTGGCATCTGTGAGTGTGTGTGAATCAGGGAGAAGAGGGATTCCTGCAGATCTGTGTATTGGCCTGGCAGGAGACTAAAGAAATCAAAATAGCATAAAACCTGGGATAGGATTTGGTCAGGCTAAATCCCACACTGATCCTGCTTTCTTGGATTTGCTAATCTTTCTACTGAAGCCAGAAATTATAAGAACAGTCTCAGCAACCCACACTCACTTTTAGCTCTGTCCCCCTTTCTGCATTAACCAAATTGCCCAAGGAGCCCTCAAAATTAGGGTGTGTATCAACCCCAGTCTGAAGGAGCACTTCTGCCTGCATCCCTCTAGGAACTGCAGCCATCCTTCCACCTGCCAAGCAGCCAGGACAAGCACAGCTTGCATCAAGGCTGGGTCTTCTTCCTCTGGGCAGGTGGATCCCCCAGCTTGTGCTTCTCTTCCTGAGGTGACCCTGGCAGAGGGTTGGACACCAAACCTGGCTAGAACAGATCACAACTTGTGCAGATGTGTTCTCCTCATACTGGTGAGAGGTTGGGTTCACTGGATGGGATCTGCTTCTGGGGATTGTTGGAGACACCTGCCTCCCACCATGGTCCTTACAACAAATTTAATTTAATTAAATTAACAAATTTAATTAAGAGCTTCCTTTCAGAGAGCTAAGTCACCCCCTCCTTCTTCATACATTCAGTTGAAGTGAAGTAACAGTCCACATTTGGAGGACTTGATTTTACTACCATGTATGCACCTGAATTAGGCAATGAATAAGCTAAAACATGGCTATGGCCCCATCTTTTCCATGAGGTGAAGATGTGCTTTGCAGAGCCTTCTGGTATCAGTAGGTCTCCTCTTCATCTCCCTTGGGCTTCCAGTCACAGCCCTGCCGCACGGCACAGCTATGAAGGAAGGAAAGGAAAGGGTTGAGCAACTACACCCCTCCATCTCCTTTCTACCTAAATGAAGAAAGTTAACATGAAGTTTGTTACACTTGTTGATTTACCTGCACAGATAGGGCTCTAGGTTTGTAGTTGGGATGTCAATTTGTTATTGACATAGATTTCCAAGTATCCATAAATCCACACTCACATATAGGAGGAATATTGCTATCATACTTTGGCACCAGTTTTCACATCAGTTTTAATCTTCTGGATTCATAATTATAAAGCCTAACGTTCTTCAGGTCTTTAAAATTAGGCTCCACAATAAAACATATTCCTTCTCTATGGCTCTGTCTGCATAATGTAACATTTGTACTGTGGACATTAAGGCCTTGACTGAGTTTCCTACAAAGAAGTTTAAGGTGCCATTTCAAATTCCCTGGGGTACCCAGGGTACCCCTACAGGTAGACACCCATGGCAGATCGTCTTCAAGGGACATACCTCTTCCTGGAGGGGACTAGTGGGATATCCCAGAGCATCTCCAGAGGTACTAGATACAATTTACAGACAGTTGAGTCAAGCCTACACCAATTTAATTTCTCCTCTCCGCTGGTTGCTGTAAGGACTTCAAAACCTAAAGCTTTTACTCAGCTCCCTGATCACTTGTTTTCTAAAAAGCAATTTAAAATAGAAATACAGAATGCCGGATCTGCTGCTAATATTTGGCTTCATTAAGTTATTCTGTGGAAAGGTCTATCATGTCTTGTTTTTCTAGAAACATGCTATGAATAATGAAGGAAAAACATATTCAAAGAGATGAAATTTCTAAATGATAATTTATGTCATTTTCATTATGCTCTGTAACTCTCTGAAAAACGTTCCATTGTTTGGTGTTATCAGGAATTTCAGAGGGAACTCCCTAGAGAAAGGTGCAGTTGGCTGACTGAATAGCTTTTCATTTAAAACATTATTGTAGATGGGCCCATGATTGAGATAAGGAGGAGGGGGCAGTTGAGAGGAAACAATAAAAATATGCCAAAATGTTCTGAAATGCTGGTGCTGAGTTGATATTATTTTCTTCATTTCCTTTTTTTTTTTTTTCCTCCTGTATTGCCATGTGAAGAATGTGGCTCATATTTTCATATTTTCATCAAGTGGACAATACAGCTTCAAAGCTCTGGGAGGAAGAGGAGGCCTTCCAAACTTTTAAAAACCTAAGAATTGTCACTAAAGGCAAATACATTTATAGCAAAATAATTAGTTTAAATTGTATTTACCGCATAGACTTGCACTTTGGTTGCTTGGAGGTAATCCCTTCTTTCGAGTTCATACCCTGTGGAGCAACAAGGGTTTTCAGACTGGCAGAGGATGCTCCCCAGTTTGGGGCAAAACAATATATACACATTATTAGCCTCTTTGACCAAAACTGCTGGTCTGGGTGATGGTTTTGGTCAATCCTTCATTTCTATCTCTTTTTTTTTAAACACCTATTTTGACATAAGCAGCCTGTCCCCACTGTCCCAAGCAAAACAAGACAGAACACAAAAATCTCAGTATTTTCCTTCTCAATTTACAGTTCCCAGCCAGACCCTGTAGCTGTGCAGCTCAACCCCAGCCCTTGCAGGTAACCCATATTTTAAGAAGAGATTTCTATTTTTAACCCATCCTGTTCCTTCAAGAGCCTAAACATTTTGTGCATTTGCCCTGTGTAAAGGACAGTGGTTCTTATGCCCCTCATCTTAGATCTGATTTTGCCCACATCTTAGCATATCTCTGTTTTATGGAGCCAAAGGGGCAAAAAAAAAAGGATTGTGTTATAAATTCCCTGGTTAATGTATTCTGCAATGTATTCATCTTTTGCATTGAAATTTTCAATTCTTGGCTTCTGATCAAGAGACTGTGCTCTTCCACTTTGCTGCCTGAAAGACTGAAGCTTAAATGTAGCAATATTATGGTCAAATTCCATTTATTCAGAGAAAAAAAAATCCTTTGAAGTTTTCAAATTACAGCAAGCTCTGTATAATTTTACAGAAAAATTATTCCAGTCTTTGTATTTCTGTGGTGAGAGAAGTGTTTCAGGATTCCCCAGCAGTTAGAGCAATGCTGTGTTATTTGTTCAGTACTGCTCACCTTTATTAAAGGTACTTGCTGCCTCTTGGTGTAGATGTCAGCCCTTTGAATTGATATTGCTCAAGGTGGTTGTCCAATTCAGGCTGTTTTTCTAAAAATGGTGTGGCTAGAGACAGTTTAGCTGTTTCAAGGTTAAGAAATTAGAATATGCTGTTTCCTACTCTTAAGGGTGGGAAAAAATATTGGTAGTGAAAACTAAGGGTAGTGAAAAACTATTGCTTCTAACTTAATAAAGAATTAAATTTAAGCTGTGTATTGGTCATGAAAAAAAATCCATTTTTTAATGATTTTTTTTTTCAAATTATAAGTCTTTTGAAAAATAGCTATGATCTGGAAATTTGATCTAGGGGTTTTTTTTGCCAAGATCTCAGAAGAATCTTTCCTCCCTGAAGTACCTCTGTGTCCCTTGCCATACACCACTTCCACTCAGCACCTGCATCCCTTGACACCAGGAAGCCATGGCAGAGATTGCAGCCTGTGTGCTGACTGTGAGCTCACGAGTTTTAGCAAACAAGATAGCGATCAGGAGTGGAAAACTGCTGGTCCCCATTCAGGGTAAGACTATCTCTCCTTACCCATGGTCACCATCCTTCAGAATAGGAAAGGAATTTGACAACAACTTCATGTCTCACCACTCACACAGATTGAATCGTGCTTAGGTTTGTCACCAAATCAGGCAGATTGAATCATTATTTGTTCATCATAAGATTCTCTGGTGTAGAGAATTTCATTCCTTGGTTTTGCATTAAGATGAACACTGTACAAGTTACACTATTTCTGAGTAGAACAAGTCTTCTCTCCCCAGAAGTTAATACTCTCAGGGCTTTCTTTGAAAAGCTTTACTTTTTGGAGCATTGGTGACACTGTTTCCTTCTTAAACTCAAGAAGATAAATGTAAATGAGAAGATCAAAGATCACTGGAAAATGCAAAGTGAAAAAAACAGGCTTTTCTTTCACAAATTTCCATTTTTTTATTCGGTTTCCATGGGGTTCTTTTCCCCAGCTCTTTCTTAATACAGCCCTCATCTGCATCTAAGACAGCTTCCTTGGGTGTTTCTCCCAAGAAAAGTAAAAATATTTATTTTTGTAGGTTTTTGGGGTTAAAATCCATTAGAGAGGTAGAAAATGCCAAATGGGATGGAGAAAACTGGCATGCAAGCAGTGTACATGCCACAGTCTAACACTGGTCAGATAGTAGGGGTAAGTAGAAAAAACAGGAAGGGGAACAAATTCACTTTCATTAGGAGAACTGCGGGATTTCACCTGTAATACTATCTTCTCTCCCTGTGTTTGTGTGACTAACAGGCTCCATGTGAGCAAACAGCCCGGCTGATACCTCTCTTGTCGGGTGTTCGCAGCGAAGCTTTTTCTCCCTAAGTACACATCTCACACGCTAATTGATTCCACCTTCCGAGAGTGTCGGGATTGCATGATGCGGCGTGACTTTGGCGCGTGTCTACAGCACGCTGCGGGGACCCACAACGAGCAGGGAGGAATTTTTAGAGTGCATCTAATAATGGCCTTTGCTTGTCATTAAGCTGATAGGTGTAAAAAATGACTCTCCAGACTACTTGTGACACTTTATGAACTTCACACGGTACTTCGGTAACATAATCATCCCCGCATCATCTCCCTGCCGCCACAGCCAGAATGCCTGAGCTACGAGGCAGACCCTTTGCTTGATGGACCTCTGTGGCTTTATGTTAGCTGCAGGGTTTTTGTGATGCTGGAGGGGAACACTCTGCCTGACTCTACTTGTGTGCTTGTACTCAAGAAAATACTTTCTAAAAATATTAAATGGTGACAGACGGAACAGTGAATGTGATGTAGGACTAAAGGAATGAGAAAATCTACTGTTTATGGTAAAGATGAACCTCAGATGCCACGATTTCATGAGGCATTGACTATATTTTTACTAGGATAAAGAGAGAGATCCCTTGTGTCCTCCTCCTGATTGAAGTTAAATGCCAGTGCAGCAGCTTTCCTGTACTGGAATCTGCTTTATGACTTGATTGCAGTAATTCTAAGACAAGTTACATCCATCTCCATCTGGCAGCAAATACTGTATCACAGAATCACACAGAATCACAGGACATTAGGAGCGGGAAGGGACCTCAAAAGTTCATATAGTCCAACCACACTGCTTGAGCAGGATCACCTAGATTAAATCACACAGGAATGTGTCCAGATTGGTCTTGAATGTCTCCAGAGAAGGAGACTCCACAACCTCTCTGGGCAGCCTGTTCCAGTGCTCCATCATCCTCACAGGGAAAAGGTTTTTCCTTATGTTCACATGGAACTTCCTATGCTCCAGCTTGGATCCATTGCCCCTTGTCCTATCACTGGCCATCACTGAGAAGAGACTGGCTATGTCTTCCTGACACTCACCCTTTAGATATTTATAGACATTAATGCAGTCACCCCTCAGTCTCCTCCAAGCTAAAGATACCCAGCTCCCTCAGCCTGTCCTCATAAGAAAGATGTTCCACTCCATCATCTTGGTCACCCTGCACTGGACTCTTTCAAGGAGTTCTATGTCCTTCTTGAACTGAGGAGCCTAGAACTGGACACAATATTCCAGGTGCAGTCTGGAATAGACTCTAGTGAATGCGAAGTGTGGGGCTGGGTGTCCAAGGGCTAGGACAGCCCTAGGTGTCTGTACTGAGAGGACCATCCTTGGGGTCTGTCCAGTTGCTTCCTTAAAAAGTGAGAAAGAGAAAAGTACATGGAGCACAAGATCTGGGCAGGAGCAGCAGGCTGATAATAGGAGAATGTAGCAAATGTGTTGCCATTTAATTGAAGTTTCATCCTCTAGTTTTATTCCACCACTGGAGTGAGGCGAGGAGTGAGCTGAGGCTGAGCAAAGAGTGAGCAAGACATCCCTCCATACTCTCAGGGCTGCGGGCTCCTGGGCTTGTTCCTTCATTGCCCAGTGCACAAGCAGGTGTTTCCTGAGAAAGATTTTGGGATTTTTCCTTCACTTGTCACAGCTTTCTGAAATGTTATCTAAGAGTTTAACAGAAGAAAAAATTAATTGTACTATCTTTGCTCTGAAATACTCCTCCCCTATGACACCCACTCTCCTGCTCCAATCTTTTCTTAAATTACCTAAATACCATGCTGTGTGCCTCTCCATGCCTTTTTTTTTATTGCAGTGTCTGTTCTCCTTGGCCTATCAGTTGGTCATACCATAGCCTAATCCGATTTTCAGTCCCTTTTAAGTGATGGATGGATTCTAAATTACAAACTGTTCCATCACATTTTGCTTTCCAGTTCTTTTTTCTTAAGTACCAACTGTCAGAGTGCTTGCAAAATTTAGCTAATACTACACACTGTTTCCTTGCTTATTATCCCAGAAACCATGGCCAAGACTCAGCTGTAAATGATACTGGTATTGGCAAGACACTGCTCACTGTGGTGAGCGCAGAGAGGGATTCTCTTTCTGTTATTTGTTTGCACAGCACCTAGCAGAAGGAGGATTTAATCCCTGCTTGGACCCTTTATACACTATCACATTAGAAGCAGTAGTTCAATTGCTTATTCAGCCTGAACTTGTTGTTATCTGTGCAAATTGTCAGACATTGTTCAATGTCTTTTTAACTACGCCTGTTAAGTCTGTGTTTAATTAGAGTGTGTGTGCTTTCTGACATAATTGCAGTGATGCTCAGATCAGCTGCTTCTCCATCCAGCAGTGTGTACCATGCTGAGCACAAAGCATGGAGCTGGGCGTTCACTGCTGATAGCTGTAGGCAGCGTGTGACTGCCTGTGTTTGCGTGTCCCATACACCACATACATCTGTGTGTCCATCAGGCATGCCCTTCTGACATCTCAAACTTCAGAAACAACTCAAAACAAGCCTTGTGTGAGTAGTGCTACCAGTCCATCAGCATCAACCAGTATTGGCTATGTAAGGATTTTTCTTTCCTCAGCAATAGGACAATTCAATTGTTTTTCATGGCATTTTCTGTTCCTAAAGCATATATTTATTTGTGTATTTGTAAACTAGGGATCTGCTCTGCTTCCAAAGAGCTTATTTTCATTGCAGCTAGTAATGACAGTTTACTTTTCCCCTTACAATGGAGATAAGAGTCTGTGAACCTATTCAGCTCTATCACGTTGCACATCTTGAAAAGGAAAGAGCTAATTATTTTCCAAAAATCTCAAAAATTTGAAAGCAGCCTGAAAATCAAACCAGTGCCATGGTGTGTGAAACCAGAGTACTAGGGTCATGTAAGTGAAAGTTAAAACGGTGATATAGCACTGGTCAAATTACGAGATTGTGTGAAAGTTGACACTTAACTTCTCAATGAGGTCATAGAATAGAGTCATAGAAGTCACTTTGAAGTGGGCGTGACCTCATCTTTTACATCATCTCTGCTATGAAGTTCTTGTGTTGCTAAACAAGACTAACGATCCATCTAAAGATTAGTGTGTGATTTCAAATGTTCATATCTTTGATGCTGCTTGACCACCTTCTCCCATGCTTGACAGACATTGAAGGGCTCATGGAAGTCTGAAATACGGATGTCAGAAGATTGAATATCATTCTGCTGTGTCTTACTCTGTTGCACAATTATAGCTTATAATATCCACCACAGCACTGAGAAAACATGTACAATAAATACAAGGAAAACTCATCTGAAAAACTATAACCACAAAGACTAGAATAAAGAACAAAAGTTAGTGAAAAACTGATTTCAGTTAAGCAAAAAATTGAACTCTTTCTGTTTTTTTTTTGTTTGTTTGTTTTGGGGTTTTTTTGGTTTGTTTTTTTGTGGGGGGTTATTGTTTTGGTTTTGTTGTTGGTTTTTTTTCTTCTTTTTCTGGAATATCACCTGCTAAAGCTCTTTTCTGTTAAACTGCTTTTGGTCTTTAAAATATTACTCCTGAAGACTCTAAATCTCATTTGCTACAATTATTTGACAAGATGAAAAGAAAGAATGGTCAAGAAGAACAGAAACATGAGTATGTGCTGAAATAACTTTTTTTTTATTAATTATAAAGTTATAGCTCTGTGCTGCTGACAATGCTGAATTTACCATTTGAAGCCTTTGGAATTGATACATTCTTGAGGAGGCAGAAACCTCTTATTTTTCATGTGGCACCAAATTATTTGCTTATATTAAAATCAAGTCTCCTTCATTATACCTAGTTTAAGCTATTTTTCAATTTTTCAACTATGTGGCTAACCAGACACTTGAACAAGGTGTCCAGAAAGGCCACAAGGTCTCTGCCCTCAAAGATAATAAAAACTGGACAAGGACCTGAGCAAACGGCTCACAGTTCTGTGTTAGATCTAACTTAGAAGCGGACCCTGCTTTGAGTGGGGGACTAAATGATCTCCAGAAGTCCTTTCTAACTTAAATTATTCAATATTTCTCAGCTTCTATGGGTTAGTTTGAACACTAACAACAAAACACTGAAAGTAGATCAACAATTGTGTTGTCAAATGAGGTATATTTGCATTTGAGGAAGGAAGAGGCTTCTCCTTAAGTTCTGTGATCATTGGAGGCAATTATTTTCTTGTCTTCCTTCTGCCTCTGGAATGACTTTCAAGGTGGGACATGTTTTGTATTTGTCCACAGCATGATGGACACTGAAGAGATCTGGAAATACACTCAGCTGTACACAAAAGGAAAATCTTCTAAATATAGACTCTTCCATAGCTGAGCTCTTCCTGCTGGACTCAAATTAATCTTGGTTTAAAAGGACAAGGATCCTGTATGCTTTCCATCATCATATCCAAGTGTAAGCACAGTTAACATAAAATGCAAAAGAGCAGAAATCCCAGTGGAGATTGGAGCATTTTCTTGAGAACATATTGCTGGTTTTTAAGACAAATTGAATATGACACAAAGATGAAACTGTATTGTTAAGCAGCCAACAGCATTTAACAGCAACCTTGATGGTTGCCAGTATAAGCACCTGTGTAGAAAAAAAAAAAAGCATTTCTGAACGTGGATTTGACATCAAACTATATGTTGGGGTCTATGTTTTCCACCATAGGCAGCAAGTTGCAACATGCTGACAGGCAAACACCCTCTCCATGGAGCCTCATGAGGTAGCAGCCAGCGTGTGGAGTAGGATATAAGACCACTCCTTACTTTGTAATTCTCTTTTTCTGTTGGTGGATTAGTTGTTGTTATTAATCACTGAAACCATCTAAAGCTCAATGTTTTTTAACCTTGTGCTGAGATGAGAAGTCTGAGTCGACTTCAGTTGCCACAGTGGTGCTCATGGGGTACCCACAAATCACCATGCTCTGACACCTTATGGCCACGAAACAAAAAATATGGTGTATTTTTGAGCTCCATGGCATGTATTAAACCAGCCACTTACATCAGCAAATTGTTCCCAAAGAAAGATGGCACAAAGCCCTAATTTAATGAACTGCACAGTGTAGCTGGCCAGACTTCAGGCAAATGAACATTTGCCCTGAGTGAAACAACTCATTAGGTATTTTTAAAGTTAAATTCCTAATTCGATGGGAAATATTGTCCCTGAGGAAAATGGGACATGAGGGAGCTCAAGAAAAATCAAAACCAAATCTCCGAGTAAAGGTCATTCCCTGTTGTGTTGTGGCGTTTGAGTTTTGGGACGAGCAAAAATGTTGAGGGCAAAATGATGCCATGTGAGAAAAGCTTGTTTCCTTTGCACTTTCCAAGATAAAAGCCTGTATCTCTACTGGTTCTTTGCAGAATGAGGAGGCAGTAAGGAACTTCATTACTGCGCAGGAACCAGTTTTATGGGTGTTGCTGAGAATGGTTTCATAGGATCAGAAACATTTTCCTCACAACTTTAGATCATCTTTCTTCCAGACTCTTTCTCCTGCTCCTTTCCATCAGCAAGTGCTGGTTTGGTGATTGGTATAGATTTTTCTCATTTTCTGAAAATTGCCATTGTTGCTGCCAGTCAGATCATCAGACCTTTCTCCAGTCCATTGGGAAGAAAAACAAAACTAAAAAAAACCTCAGATGCAGATTAACTTATATTCATGTTATATTGACATTTGATATGTTGTATTGACACTATTATGTTTCAAAAGTGGTTTCTCTATACTTTCCTCTTTTCCTCTTCTGTTTTGTATGTGGAAGAGGATAATAAGGCAGCACTTGCCATTTTCTGTTCACTGCAAGTCTGGAGTCTCTGTTGGGATGGATTTTCTCTTCACCTTGTGATCCCCACAGGTGATCCCTTCTCTGAAGTTCCTCCTTTCTCTCCTACCTTGAGAAAATGAGGCTTTTATCCTCTTCTGAACTGACACCTTTTAAGAATCCCTTGGAGATGCTTCTGTACCACCACCAAACCTTTCCTCTGCAAAGTGTATCATCCAGCTCTCACTTCCGACGCTGTGGAAGGGATTGTTGTGATTTCTCTCATTGTCCTCTGTACTTGCCCAGCAGGCTTTTTTTTTCTTGAAATATCTCATTAAAGTTAAGAAACATTAAAACAGTTGAACATTTCACTGCTCTGCTGCTGTTCAGGCACGTAGATCTGAATGTCCTTTTTCACAGAGCTGGGTGTGTTTTGCAGCCAGGGAATATGGGACAGTCAGATGTGTGTCTGAGCACACATGGAGGTGAGATCCCTGACCTGCAGTCCTCTGCCCTGACCACTCCCAGTGCCCCAGCCTGCCCTCCCAGCCTGCCCTGAGCCAGCTTGCCCTGCTTCTGCAGTAATGCAAAGAAAAAAAAATACTCCACAAGTCTATTTTCCTTATACCTGGCAACAGTCAGGAGTTCTGCATCAGGAAAATCTATTGGTAAAAATTATGTGCTTAAAAAAATACTAGATTTGTCCTTTTATTCTTTATGAAAAGTACTGATGGTCATTTAAGATCAGGGCCAGGTGACAATGAATGTGAAGAGAGTGTCCAGCCCAGCTACCTGATTGAGCTTCAATATCTGCAGCAGCTCTTCCTCATAAAATCAGATGAAACAGCTTCTCTGAGACAGCTTCTCTTCCTCACAACAGCTGATTGTGTGGCCTATAATTCCTTTCTGGATATGTGAAAGGTTTGCATGCCTGACTAGTTCAAGGCCAGTGGATGTTAAAGCTCATTGAGAGGATGAAGAAGAAGCTTGGTGCAATTTTATCTTTCCCACTCTTTGCTGCTCCTTTTTCATTTATCTCTGTTCTGTGAGGCTGCACCCCTCAGCACCTTCCTGGGATCTCATCTAAGATCTGCACCCATGTTGTCTCCAGTATGATTTTGGAAGCCCACTGGCTTCATATGGATAATGACAGTAATATTAGTTCACCTTTGTCTAAGAAATTGATGCAATTCACTTTTGTGATAGTCTCAGAAAAGGTGATATAGAAACATCTAAAGCAGATCAGATTTGCACAACGCACAGAATTATTGCATAGAGTATCATCACTCTGGTTCTCCCATTTACCTGGAAAAAACATTTACAAATGGGCAAAAAAAAAAAGTCCAATAACATTAATGATACATGAACTAAAAAAAAAGCAGGTTTCCAAGCTCTTTAATTTCTATTACAAAGGGTGATTGTAAATGTGTCTTCAAATCAAGCTTGATGCATCTAACAAATTCACACCTAGAATCTAAAAATTGATAAATAAAAACCAGTCTGGTTTCAGTAAAGAAAAATTCCTCCTGCTAAACCTTCTCAGAAGCTGCATCCACAAAAACAGTGCTGATCTGAATGCACTTTGCACTGGCTCATAGAGACAATTGCTGCAAGGTGCTCCCTGTTAGTCTTCAAGTCACTTCTTTCCATTGCTGAGACAGCTTCAGAAGGCTTTTTTAGGTACTTATGCCATGTTCTTACTCATATATGAAACACCAGAACAGGTTGCCCAGAGAAGTGGTGGAGGCACCATCACTGGAGATATTCAAGGTCATGCTTGATAGGTCCCTTCCAACCTAACACGTTGTGTGTTTCTATGATCTTTAATTGGGACAGTCCTTCCAGTACTATGCTTATGGACTCCATACAGTCCATACTCTGACACTGAATATAATTTTGAAATCTTTCAATGACTCGTAGTTCTTAAAGCCAAAAGATCCTGATGACTTCTAAGTCCTGCTTTGCACAATGCAGTCTTGCACTTGGCTATAGTGACATGGTTAGAAAACCCTAAAAAATTACAATTCTTGTGTCTTTACTGAGCACTCCCTTTTCCACTTCAAACTAATATTTATGCATATAGATGTATTATCTTAGCAGCTAGGCATGTATCATCCAAAACCACAGGTGATACTTTCATTTTAGAGGAGTCAAAGCTGTGTGTTGCCTTCCCAAGTCTCCATTACCATGTGCATTAGCAATTTGGAGGCTGAAGAAATATACTGTCATATCATTGTTCTGCCATATAAACCAGGCACTTAACAAGCATTTGGTTCTTCCTGTTGCCACAGATATATTTATCTGGTTGTATCTTTACAGTTAGCCATTTTGATCAGGCATTTCTAATTTAAGAATAACAAGATCATTAAAGGAAATCCTTTACAAATTCAAGGTGGCATAATTACATTCCAAGACTGTAAAGTAATAAAAGCTAATTGTTTTTCCAACTGCACTGACTCCAGGTCTTTTCTAACCTGAAGACTGTGGGTCTGCACAGCTCTGATGTTGTCCCACAAGGTTGGCATATTTACCAACCTGCTCCAGGGGTGCCCTTTTTCACAGCCAGCTGCTTCAATCCCTCCTGATTTAGCATCATTCTGTGTGCAAGCTCAGCAGTGACTCCTGAGGTCCGTGTACGCCAGTTTGTGTTTGCGTGCAAGTTTGTGTGTGCATGTATGTATATTTTGCATGGATTATCGGTTAAATGTATGTTCACATATGGTGTGGGCAATAAAAACTAAGGACAGAGCTTAAATCTTCTCCCTGAATTTCTCTTTCCCCTCCTGTGTTCTGGGTCCTGCTGGTAGTTTACTGCAGGAAGCTATAGACTAATCAGCCTGTAAAATGCTGCTCTGGGGGAGATGGTGATCCCAGCCGCAGGCGGTGGCAGATAATAGACCTGCCTCTCTTGACAACAAGATAAAAGAGTGTGTTTTGTTCCTCATTATTTCACTGGTTCTGGGACGGGAGTTCTTTCCCTCTCTTGTTTAAACAACATAAACAATGCTCAGTGTCATGACAGGAGTGGGAGCCTGTCCATGCAGACCTATAATTAGAGAATTTCCACGCATGAGACAAAAGGGGTGTCTTCAGGCCACTTCCTGACCTGCTCAGCCATAGATCAAAAACCTAAGATACAGATAAGAAAATGCCCAAGAAATGAAACATGCTCATTTGGATAGCCTTATTCTTTGCTACAGTCAGGGACTGCCTGGTGCAGCACCTCATTGTATGTGAATTTCAAAGGGTGCTGTCCCTGCTGGGACCAAGCATTTTGTCTTCCATTGGTCTTCTTTCTCTGTGGATGCCGCGTAGCACCATGACAGGTAGTAGACTAGACTTGTAGTCACATTGCCAAGTCTGGAACATGCCTCTCCTCTCCTCTCCTCTCCTCTCCTCTCCTCTCCTCTCCTNTCTTTCTCTGTGGATGCCGCGTAGCACCATGACAGGTAGTAGACTAGACTTGTAGTCACATTGCCAAGTCTGGAACATGCCTCTCCTCTCCATTATTCTGTCCAAATTAAAAGCAGTGGCAAAATCTGCCAACCAATCCTACAAATTATTATCCATATTTAACTTTTCCACTCAACTGCTTCCTTGCTGGCACACTCCCACCAGATAAGCACCTCACTTTTTCCAAATACTCCTTCTGTACTCTCCAACTTGTCTCCATATGCTCGGAAAGAAGAACATGCACACCTAAATAGCAGCCAGCAATATCAATCACGTGGCTACTTTTTGGTATGGAAGGCAAATTAATGCCAGGCTGTTTTAAAGTCTGTCTGCTTGGTGCTGGGGTGAGGCAGACTGGTTCATTACTGCTGTTCCTAAGTACCCACCAAGGACAGGGCAGGAGGGTTTCACTGGCATCAGCATTTGATCTGATCCAGCTGATGAGCCTGACATTTTAATTCTCATGAAAAGTGCCATGGGCTCTTCTGCAACAACGTGAGACCACGACCTTGATCCTGCAGCTCGACAGAGCCTGTGTACAAACTTTTCACATGCAAGAGTTAAGATCATCTGTCAACAGCTCTGTTCCATAATGTGCCGAGAAGTCTGGCCCAGCTCCAGGGTTAATTTTAAGCATCTGAGTAGTTTCCTTCAAGTCATTGACATCAGCAGAGTGAGCTGCTGGCTCCAGGAGAAAGATACTTGGGTATGGCTGGACCCTGAGGAGGCACCATGGTGAGCTCACAGGTTGGCTGCCCAGGGTCAGCCATCCCCTTCCCTACACACGCATTCCCAAGTCCTGTTAACCAGTGCCAGGGTTGCTGGGCTGCTAATCGTGCATAGGATTTCCTGTACTGCGTGGTCAAACCTCGTGCATCATATGACAAGCAAATGGGATATGTCTTTTCCTGTATGTTTGCAGTAACCGGTCACTCTTCCGGATGCTTGGGAGCCCAGGCTGGTGGCTGGCAGGAAAACCCACTATTGCATGTCGTGCAGACAAATCACACTGTGTGAACCAGCCTTACTGCGCCTGCTCATCCGGGTGTGCGCAGCCTGTGAAGGCACAGGTGTGTCCAAGAGGAAAATACCGTCAGGAAAGCCTTATTGTAATGAGCCTGGGCACTAGTAACACCTTCACTTCTGCAGGGCACTCCTTTACTGGTGAAAATACCCAAAGCAGTGCCGAACACTGTTGCCTCTTTTTGCTTGGTATGAACAATATGAATCTGTAATTTAACACAGTTGTCGTGCCAATCACATTTTTAGCAACCAACAAGTTTAGCAGCTTTCAGCTCTTACTGTTGCACTGATCTAGGGAAACATTCCTGGAGATGTTCTATTGTTAGAAGAGTACTTTCAGGTTGCAGAAATTCTTAATGAAGAGTGTATCTTCAGTGTTGATACCATACTCCCATCTTTTACCCATATCACTCAGCAAAGCACATGTCTATTAGAAAGCAGCACTTACCTGCAAAACTCTTGTTATCTGAGCCCATTTAACTAGATAAATTCCATGTCTCCAATGTCAGCCAGATTACAAGGGCTACTGTGTGTTTAGGGCACAGCCTGGAGAAAAATCCTTACCAAAAGACAGTATCACATGGGACTCTAATTTATCAGAAATCATAGAATCCCAGACTTTTTGGGTTTGGAAGTGACCTCAAAGACCACCTATTAACACCCCCCTGCCATGGGCAGGGACTTCCTCCAGTAGTCCAGGTTGCCCAAAGTCCCTTCCAACCTGGCCTTGAACACCTCCAGGGAGGGGGCATCCACAGCTTCTCTGGGCAACTTGTGCCAGGGCCTCACCACCCTCATAATGAAGAATTTCTTCCTAATATCTGATCTAAATCAACCCTCTTTTTGTTTAAAACTATTACCCCTTGTCTTACCACTACAAACTAACGTTCTTACCCAGAGTTTTCAGATTCCATTATTACCTACTGATTTTTTGATCTTGAGACTGATGTCTCCCCAGGTTTCTATTCAAGGTTTGCTACTCCCTAACACATTTTCAGAAGATGTAGGCTCTTTCCCTTCCTTGCTGAAGAGCAATATTAAATTATAAACCAGTCAAATGTATCAGTGGGGATTGGCAAATAGACTATATGATTTGTACCCTAAATTATGTTGGGCCAAGCAACTGCTGAGCTTATCAACTTGATTAATTAAAATGATCCATTTTTTTGCTCATGTTCCTTTTCTGTGAACTAACCTGATAAATATGCTGGGTGCACTGATAATACACCTTGAGAAGCACCTGACTCTCTTCTTCCAAACACCGATGCAAGGCTGAGCATCTTTCAAAACTGAAGGTTCTCTGGTGTTTTCTCGCATGGGTTTTCTGTTTACTTTTGTTTTGGAACTATTCTTCATATGAGGTGGACCAGAATCTTGCCCAAGGAGGTTCACTTAAATTCCTCTTGCTGCTTCAGACGCTATGAATTTAAAAATCAACCCAATCCATATGGATTACAGCCAGAAAACATTGACAGTTATGAATCAGAACCAAATGCTTTCTTCAGATGTGGGTTTTTTCATTTACAACAAGTAGAAATTCAGGAACTTCTGTTATCGACAAGGAAGCCCAGGAACAATAGCTCTTTCCGGTAAGTATCAGTGACGTGATGACTAAGCAGGCCCTCGGTGGCCAGACGGTAAGCAAGACTACCTCCAGTGGGCATGCACTGAACTTAAGGATGGCTGCTGAGAAAGATGGTGAAATTAAACCCTATATATTAAGATTTCCTGCTTTTCCAAGAAGGGGAAAATGATTACAAAGCAAACAACAGACAGTGACTGCTGGTAAAATACAGTGAGGTTATTTGGTAATAAAAGATACTCCTGCATGGTCTAAACCTCCTATGCAGCTGTATCACAGCTGCATTTGAAATTATGGTCAGGAGAAGCAACTACTGCCTTCTGCGTTGGTCTGGTGAACTGCTGGTGGCACTGGTTTTCTGGTTCACCCAAACCCTTCACTGGCCCATCGTTTCACCTCCTCATGTCATGCCAACAGTCAGCCCCTAATCACAGGCTTCGGGGACCCAGTGCTGGTCGTCCTATCAGAGGTGACCCACAGGTATCTGTGTGAAAGCATCAGTTGCTTTCACTTAGTCAAATGAGCGCAAGATTACGAGGGGTATGCCTGGAGAATGTCATCTTGCTAAGTGTTTAATGGGCCCTTGCTAACTCTTAAAGTCCACTTTCTCTCCAGGCAGGAGCAGATATGGGCTCTTACCGTGGGATGGAGACAGCGGCATCCTGTCTTTTGTGAGGAAAGCAAGTCTCAAAGCCTTGGGAGAAGCTCAGCTAGTGCAAGAAAGTGAGACCTCCACGCTGCGGTGCTGGTGGTGTTTCTCAGGAGCAACATGAGGTCAATTTGAGCAAGCACTGCTGGGGAGGATTTCATCAGAATAGGTGCTAAGTTAAGAGCCTTATTAGAATAACTACAACTAATTCAGCGGAGATTCATGGAATAAAATACTCTTGGTGTTACAAAGGATGGGGTAGAAAACCCAATTTTTTTTCATCCCTCTGAGTCATGCTTTCTCATAATGACTTTTTCAGTTCTTGATGATTCTAATGGTTCTTAATTTTTTCCTCAGATTCTGAGGATCTCTGTCTGGCCCCGTCCACACTTCTGGTTATGCCCACCCCTGCGTGCACACACACATGCGCCTGCTCTGGGCACCTCTGTGACATTCCCAGCAGGACAGCAAGCAGCTTTTGTTCACAACACAAAGCTACATGAATTCCCGTGAAGGACATATTGAACTTGGACCATTATTTCCCAGAGAAATGACTGGTGAACAGATTTATTTGTCATAATTTTTTTGCTGAGTGATTTCTACAGATAATTTTTGGATGCAGACCATTTGCAATTAATATTGGAGACCTGAGATGATTTGCTGTAGGCTGCATGAGAAATTTCTGCTCTCTTGGCTGGGTGAAAAGAACTAGTAGAATCAGGTTTCTTGTAGAAATTCTTTTGTGTATAGAAACCATATTTACTTTCTCCAGATTCTTTGTAGTGTATGGTTGATCCAGCCAGGGGCTTAGCACACTGTCTCCGCTCCAGAAAAACACTTATACCTATGATTAAGGGCAAGATTAGTTCCCCAGAAGTCAAGCCAAAGTTAATGTGAGCATGTGTAAGCGAAAAAACGGTAAAGTTGGCTTAGTATTATGTGATCAGGGAAAAAAAATGTGTGTCCCTTCTTTGTCCTGAAAATGATGCCGCTGTTCCTGACTTTGCCCTGTGCTCATGGAGACTCCACCCATGCCTGAGCACCTCACACCCCGGTGCTGCCTGCCCCGCTTTTCTGCTCAGCACCAAAGCCACAGTGGCTCTGGGAGGGCTGTGCTCTGGGACCCCTGAGCCATCTTCACCTTTTCCATCACCGCTAAAACACTGTGTTCCACCTCCAGTCAGCACAAGACAAGTGTCCTACTGGTTGGGTCCAAGCAGAGTAGTTTTGAGGTGTTTGCATCAAATTAAAGGAAAGAGCACACAATGATGATAAAAGATCTCTATTTGTAATAGCATTTCCCAGTTTTTTCTTCTCTTGGCGCAGGATCACATCATACAGCACCTCCTTTTTCATAGCATGAATTATGACTTTGTATTTGTACTGAAGCTGGTAGAAAAAAAAGCCATGAAAGCAACAACCTGTTCTGAAGGGGGCTGTGGTTTGTCCTAAGTACAGTGACATTATGAAGAGGCTAAGGTCTAAGAAACTCAAAGAGCCAAGTTTATCAATTGGAAATGCTAAATATTTGCAAAACCTCAGAGAGAGCTTTTTGCAACTCCCTGGAATGAACAATCTGCAGCTCCCTAGAATGAACAAGCTGTATCTTTCAGAAATGCCTCTTGCTTTACAGAAGCTCTGTAGCAGAAAGGAGCCTGTGTAGACTGGGTAGAGCTCCCCAAGGACTTTCTTTGCATCATGAGGAACAGCCTTTGCTTCTTGTCTCTCTGTTATAGCATAGCTAGGGCCAAGGGTATTGCTGGTGAACACTGTCACCTTATGTGTTACTCATTATGTTTGGGAATTGTTGGGAGAATTTCATAAAGAAAGACCATCCCATAAACAGATACCTATTCTGCCTTTCACTTTTCAGCTCGAGCTGCCCACTGACAACCCTCTTGTCTCATGCCTCAAAGGCCAAATCAGTTAGTATAAATGGAGACAATTTTAGTGCCTGTGAATAAATTACACTAGATTATACAGCTGCAGCTTTTTCCCCCAAGACTTCTCTTCCTGCAGTATGTGTGAGAAATGGCCCCTTGCTAAAACTGATGACCTCAGGAAGGCATCTGATGATGGACTTTATAAAACCATATAGGAGAACACTGCTGTGGAGCCCAGCACGGACATATCTGGGCTAGGGTATTGGTATTGTGACCAATAAAAAAAATCTTGTGAACAAGGATGCCTCTGGAATCCAGCTAGAAGCCCTCTCCCATCGTGGTGCATGCAGACCTGCTCACTGTGGTATGTTGCATCCTCCTTCACCCATCACACAGTCCCAAGGCGCTAAGTCCTCCCTCACTGCCGATTGCAGCTCCTAATTCCAGAGCTGTAAGCTAAACACTCAATGATTTTTCAGTAACTTGCTCCTGGGCAAAATGAATTGCACCAGTGCATCATCCTCTAGCCATTCTGTGTGGGTAGGATGTTTGCACATGGTGATGCCATGCATTCATGGATCTGCTTCCTGTTACAGCAGGAGAGATGACCACAAATCCAGCTATGATGACTGGTGTCCATATTGGACCATTTTGTCTAAGTGTGAGAGACCAAACATGCTGTCTTGGTGTAGATAGTCCTAATGTGAAGGAACTTTCCCAACCCATCAACAAAAGGCTTTTCACTCCTATCTTGCCTTTGTGATTTATAAAATTATTGAATAATAGGAATTTTTTAGGTTGGAAAATATCTTTAAGATCTTTGAGTCCAATTGTTAACCTAGAACTGCTAAGTTCACCACTAAATGATGTCCTTAAGCACCACATCTACACATAATCACACATCTACATTCACAAGGAAGAAAGATTTTGAGCCCCAGCTCCGGGAACTCATCATTCACCATGCTGTCTGGGGGAGGAGGGGAATGGGGGCTGCCAGGCTCCTGCCTGGTGTGGTGGGGTGGAACGGCCCAGCAGGGATACAGCTTCGTGCAGGAGAGATCCCCGTTTCCTGTTTGTCCCTATTTCAAAAGAAACCTAATCCAACAGCCAATAAAAGGACTCCTGCTAAGACCTTTAGACTTAGGACTGACTTAACACTGAAGCAGAACTTAATCTTCCCTTTCCAAATGTGGTCACCTGGGTGATGACTGACAATGCAACAGAGAAAGGCTGCTCTTGTCTTTTCTCTGTTAGCAGAGGGCTTCAGACTTCAAACATAAAGAGCATCAGCCTATCCCCTTCTGCAAATGCTATTTCCATTAATAAATACATAAAATTAATGGAGAGCTTTGGGTCCTGTCATTCCACCTTGGTGTGCAACAACAGTTGTGGGTAAGCCCCGTGTGAGAAATAAGTCCTCACAGCTGGTATCCTGTTAAATTTAGCTATTTTGTTATTATGGCTAAGTTGTCAAAACGTTAATTTCCTGATGTCTGGGAAACTGGCTGAACAGCATGCACAGTGCTGGGCTCTGCTGCTTGCTCAAGAGATAGAGGGAGGCGGGATACGAGAGTGCACCCTTCAGCAAGTGGTAATGCAGAGAAAGATCTGCTCTTAGTTCCGCAGCAGCAGTTTTATCTTATCTGCGCACATTGCTCTTTCAAAATCAGGACCAGCCTTTTCATTATTATAAACAAGTGGAGAGTGGGAAAATATTCCCTGAGGCAAGAAGCAAAGGTCTGTAATGGAAGCTGCAGCATGCAGCAGAATTAATCACCTCTTAAGACATATTCCCACTCTCAGTGCAAAAGCCCCTTTTGCCCCAAATGATACACAGCCCGGGGTCAACTCCCGGGGTCCAACAAGACCATGTTGGAAGGACATGCTGGGTCACAGCTTTTAAGCATATGAGGTTCAACCGCACAAGGTGCCGCAGCTGAGCCTCCCAGCTATGTGTCCCGCAGTACATGTCAGCCTCCAAACACCCTCCTCGGTCATGGAAGGCATGGGAGAGCCATGCACACTTCAGACTGAGCCCACACTCTCAGACCTCCTCATCAGTAGCGAGGGCAGGACCTTGCAAGAGTGACCTGAAACGAACTATTATTAACCAGTCCTGCATGGGGTCAAGGAACAGCTCTTGTTAGAGGTGATGTCCAGTCTCAATTCCCTTCCTTTGGGGAAAAGGTTGCTCACTGAAAAGCATAGGGGTTCTTTTGTCAATGAGCATTTTAATTTAATTAGACAATTAAATTTAATAATTACTCAATTTTTTTAAAATTAATTTTAATATTACTTCTCCCACCACTTCTTCCTGCGCTGTGGTACTCCTGTTTTTATTAGTTATGAGCATCCTCCTTGTTATTACTCTTACTGTAGCTATGTGCTCGTTGCTACCTTTATATGCAGAGTGCTTTTATGTGGGTGTTTCGCAGTGCTGGTGTATCATTTCACCCGGTATTTTCTCCAGCGAAGTGGCTGAACCTGCCTGTAATCGGAAGATGGTGTTTGTGAGAGCGTGGTCAAAGTGCACCGCGCAGCACAGGATGACAGCCTCAAAGTCAGCCCTGCAGCTGTTGTGCTTCTTTGAAAAAGGTCTCAGTCAGCTCTTACAAATTTGCTGATGTTATTTCATTTCCACTGAACAGGCCAGGAGCCCCAGAGCTGTCTCTCTCCCCATCTGCTCCTGTCTTCCCCGCACACCTTGCTGCAAAGATTTCCTCTTCGTTTCAAGCCTCCCGGCGCTCTGAACTGGTTCACTGTAACGGGGTGCTTGCAAGCAGTGAAAACTTGACATGGTCTGGAAATGTGATTGCATCAGAGCAGGATTTTGCTTTTGAGTGGTCTATGAATTTATTTTGATCAACTGCTCTCAGCAAGGAGAAAGAAAAGTGAAAATTGTATGAAGTCAAGGTTGGTGAAAGCTGTTTGCAGAGCTATCCTCCTGACTCTGGGCCCTCAGGAAGGGAAAGGAGAGTAGGAACTGGGAAGCGTGAATGTGATTCAGTCTGCCTGGGCGAGTGACATTTCTGTTTATGCCATTTCTGGAGATGATTTTCTGGAAATAGGAAGCATTGCAGGGAACATGAACCACTAGCCTGAGCTGACACAGCAGCGTTACAACGTAATTGGAATCACAGAATCATAGAAACACTTGGCTTGGAAGAGACCTTTAAGATCATCTGGTCCACCCACAGCCTACCCCTGCCTAGTCCACCTCTAGACCATGTCCTCAAGCACAACATCTACACACCTTTTAAATCTCTCCAGGGATGGTGACTCCACCACTTCCCTGGGCAGCCTGTTCCAATGTCTGACAACTCTTTTAGTAAAGAAATTCTTTGTGATGCCCAACCTCAATTTCCCCTGGTGCAGTTTGTAACCATTTCCTCTCGTTCTATCACTTGTTACCCAAGAGAAGAGACCAACCCACACCTCTCTACACCCTCCTTGCAGGTACTTGTAGAGAGCAATAAGGTGTCCCCTCAGTCACCTTTTCTCAAGGCTAAAGACCCCCAGCTCCCTCAGCCACCCCTTGTAGGACTTGTGCTCCAGACTCTTCACCAGCTCCGTTGCCCTTCTCTGGACACACTCCAGCATCTCAATGTCCTTCTGTACTGAGGGGCCCAAAACTGCACCCAGCACTTGAGATGTGGCCTCACCAGAGCTGAGTATATTGGGAGAATCACTTCCCTACTTCTACAATTACACGATTTACCAAATCTGACCTTACTGCTCATGGCCAAGAAAGGGGTGATCTTTGCTTCCCAGTTTTATCATGTATTCCTTACTCTCTAGCAATTGCATGATTATGGGTTGCATTGGTCTGATGATCTGATCTGGTGGAAAACTATTTCTTAGAAATGTCTTTGTTTTCTGCTGGATGAGCTCAACGGATGAACGTGCTGTAACCATGTGATTGTGGCTCTATGGAGAAGCAATGACAACTTATTCCTGGTGGTATAGAATGGGGTTCATCCCTTTCAGTGCAGCTTGGATCATACTGGAATAGGTAAATACTTAGCTTCGTTTTCAGAGGCCATGTCTGGACCATCAGCTGGACTAGTGGTGGTTACATTGTCCTTCCATTGGTAGTCATGTTATCCCTAAAGCAGGGCTGGAGATACTAGGTACCAAGTGAGATGAATACTGGTAGTAGAACACAAGTCCCAAACCACGGTTGTTCTGTTCATGTCAGTGGTGTATTCAAACACAAGATTTTGAAAGCTGATCATCTAGTAGATTTGGCTGTTACTACAGCTATATAGTCAAAGTGATACCAAAAGACATTTCATACTTGTGTGCAGTTCCCTCTCCGTGGCAGGGAGCACAGTGGCAGTTATTGCATACAAGTAAGATGAAGGAGCAAGCCACGGCATCAACAGCACCCCTCTGGGTGAATGCAGAGGTCTTGTGCCCATGTCAGCAGTAAGTATTTCTCATTAACATATGGTGAGAATGACCTGATGTCACCAACATATAAGAAAGTGGAGGGGGAAGGTTTAAAACTGCTTTTGTGTTCAATGATGCTTTATCTTCCTTTAGAGGTTTTTATCTGGATGTCACATGGCAGCAAGGTTTCTGGCTAAGTCCATCTTGTGAAGGACCTCAAGAGCAGGATACATCCCTGGTGATGGATTTGGGTGTTCAGGTCCCCATCTATTCAGTCTTCTTTCCCAAAAGATCTTGTCCTTACTCAACCACTGCACTTCATAATCTTTTCATAAAATAGGCACTCAGTCTGAGATACCTTGTTGTGCTGGACTGTAAACCACAAGGATACAACAGCTGCCACGGGAGCTGGTCAGATGTCCTCCAGCAAAAGCAGATGTTTCTAAGAAGCAAGCCACACAAATCAGGGTAAGTTTTCCAACCTGTAAACGAGACCTTTGTTCAAAGAAAAACCACCACTTCCCTGTTTCCTTAATCATTCACATTTCTTTTAAAACAAAGAGACTATGCTTAAAACTTTGAATATCTGTGGACTTATTTCCCCCCACGTAAAGGTACTGAAAGAAACCTTGTTATAAAGGAATTAAATGTTTAGACACATACAGGTTCCTCTACTGCTTTTATTTTTCTTTTCTCTTTTTGTTTTTTTTTTTTTTTGGTGGATAATGAGTACTTGGGCAGTAAGCAAAAATGAAAGAAACAATATCTTCAAAGTGTGGGGAAAAGAAACCAAAGTTTTGTGCATAATTTCTGCCCTGATTGAATGTTTTGAATGCACCAGAACCACTGAAAGGAAAGGCAAGATTTCTTCTTGTTCACCACCAAAATAATTGAGCCCCAAATGTGTATAACTGGTCCATGGAATTTAGCAGGCACAGTTGTACAGTCTGCTGGATTACCTGCAAAGAGCTGGGTATCTTCTGTAAGTCTAGTTCCACTTTAGACCCTTGAGACACTTTAACTTCCATTATACCTTACTAATTAATTGCTCTCTGATGACTGAAATGCAATAAACTGGCCAGCCTTAATGAAAGTCCATCTGAGGGAAAAATTATGAGCCTTTCTGCATTTTTCTTTCTTTACTTTTATTCAGAGTTGACAGGTTCAGAAAGTGAGTAATAAATTATGCTTTCACTTTTCCCTTTCTTAGTCTTTAGCCTTGAAAGTGCAGTGTGCTCTAGATGGTAATGGAAAAATGTACAGTATCTTCACTGGGCTGGGTTATAGAGCAACCCCTTCTTTAAAAGGCACTGTAGGAAGTGGGATGGGGTGGAACTGCATACAAAGTAAGAGCTCTGCTTCCTGGCAGTTTATTTTCCATCATTTTATTTTATCTAGATCTGGGTGTGCTTGCCACTTGCACTGGAAATCCATGTTTGGATCTGAGTTTTAAGAAAGGATTCAATAAATAAAAATCAAATGGAGATATCCCACATAATGAAGGGTGGGTATCACACCCTTCTGCTGCAAGACTCCTTTTATGTGTGAAATATTTATTAGTCCTTGCCTTGCCATTATTTCAAGGGATATCTGAACCGGTGTATCCTTAGGGAATCATGAGGGGAGCAGAGGGAATGTTTACAATGAAAATGGTGCTTAATCTCCACGAATGACAGGAAAAGATTAAGCAAACTGCAGATAAACCATCTTATCATTCAAAAGTATACACGCTGAATGCGTTGTAAAATAAATACACAGCTGCTCTTTAAATCCTTTGTGCATCAAAGGACCAGAGGCACAAAAAGGACTTACCTCAAATAGGATTTACATGGACTCTCCATCCAAAGATTTAAAAGAGCTTCCACTGATCAACCACCTCAGTCCAGCTTCTGAGCTGGTTTGGAGGTCCCTGTTGTACTTGGAAATCAGACCTGCTTTTTGTGCTGCCTCTGTAGGCAGAGAGACACTGGTGTCAGCAGCTCCATACCCCTCTCCTCCAAAGCCACTGAGAAACTAGACATAGTGTCCCCTCTTCCTATGCTGACTTCACTGGGCTATGAAATCACTATAGAGCCGTATTTTAGGGAAGGCTGCCCATGGTAGCCCATTTTATGTATCGCACAGTAGTCAACTCACGCCCAAGAAGTGGGTTGCTTGGGTTTTATGCCCCTTTGGTTAATGGTGATTCAAAACTGTAGTTGCTAACACTGGATTAGGACTGTCAGGCTCGAATGGAACCTATGACAAACTTAAATATTTAGAGGATGTTGACATTGACATCCTCTTGACTGACAAATGACATTCTGAGAAGAAAAATTTCCATGCCTGTAAGACTTTTATCAATGAGGTGAGAGCTCATGAGATACTTTTCTCACTAGCATGTTCCAACGATTGTCTAACTGTTCAAATACTGTGCTATTTTCCCACTATGATGCTCTCTGAAGTAGAGCTTTTTTATACCACTAAAGTTAATGAACCAAACACAGAGATTTTCAGCTTTCCTAAAAGTTCATTTTGCAGAGCCTTGCCTGGTGCCTGCCAGCGAGATGAAAGCTCTTCCTCACACAGTCCATTACAATTCCTCCAAGGCTTAAAGGCTGCATTCCCCAAGTGCTATATGGCTACCACTAAAGATGATTGCAGTGACCGACGGTTTCATCTACCCCTGGGAGAGGACAGTGTACAAAACCTTCAGCAGGATGAGTGGAGTGTGGAGCATAAATCTCTTCCAGGTTAAAACTGTCGCCAAGCTTCACCTCCAAAATTTGAGACAAGGATTTTCCTGTATTAGAAATTCCCCTCCAGTGATAGAACTGGAAGAAAATTGTATCTCTGCTCCTATTGTGTAAAAAGTCCCACCACACTTGCAGTGGAGAATTAAATCTTTCTCTACAGCAATTCATAAAACTTCTGGTAGATACTTGGCAAAAGCCAACTACAACAATGAAATTTCATGTGTTGGTACTGAAGAAATTAGATTAACTCCATGGGTGGAAATAACCTTTACCATATATTCCGACCAGTTTGTAGCTGAATCCCAAATATGTGTTCCTGCCCTGAGAACACAACTCTTAAAGTTGTGCTTCTTCTTTTTATAAAACCAACAGTTTCCTACAGGCTGTGCAAACACTTAATGATAGATGAAAGTCAGTGTCCTTCTTTTCCTAGGTCCTTTCTCATGTGTAACACTGGCTGTTGTTTTTAAGAAAATAGATTTGACATCAGCTCAAGGGTGACATTCTTTTTGCTGCTTGGTGGAAGTGTCTATGTGAGGACTCCACTCACTGCAACCAGATCATATTTCAGATGAAAAATTACTTGGAACTTCTTCTGTCATCACACCAAGCCAAATTCATTATCAACTTCAGAGGAATTAAGGGTTACTGAATTTGGGTTACTGCCAAAATGATTATACAGCAGAATATTTCTATCAGAAGTGTTGGAGGTTTTTTTTCTGTGTCTTTTGGCACTCTCAGGGAGACTTAAAGTGGCATTTTAGACATGCTAACATTAATCAGTGAGGGATGTTCATGCAGAGTTTTCCAGTCTCCATAAGTGCAAGGGAGGTCAGAACCAGACTGACAGAAGTGTAGTTCCTCTGGAAGCACTGTGGTTTCTTTTTGGAAGGCACCAGCCTTTCATTTGACTGCAACATGCAATAGATAAATAAATCAAAGGTGCTTTGGCATTTGGCACCTGAGGTGCATCTGAACATAGTAATGTATTAATACATTGGGGGTTCAGCAACAGAACTGGCAGAGCTTAGTTTCCCATGGACTTGTGTCCTCTCTGGAGTCCCTGCAGCCTGACCCCAGCTCCTGTGGCTATTTCCATCCCCACTGGGATGGAGCTGTACCTGTGCTGCAGGCAGTTGGGAGCTAGAAACAGCTTGACTGACAGGCTGATATGTGTATGCCCTTTAGCTATCTGGCTGCTCTCAAAGAGGTTACCTGTTCCCTTGAGGGACAGTGAAACAAGTCTTTCTTCTCTGCCTAGCCACCAGTTTCCACAAACACCATCATCTGTGCTATATCTAACCCCCTTTAGACAACAGGCTACGGTTCCATAAGTGTGGACATCTCTCCTGAGAAGTTGAGCTCTTTTGTTTGTTTCCTGGTTTGAACTGGGCATGGAAGGAACAGCAAGTCAGCACATATCAGACCACTTCCAGTCCTGCCAAGGTAAGAGACCCAGCTGTGAGCAGTAAGATTTCTCAGAGCGGTGAGGTTTGGTTAGAATTTTTCCATTCCCATTTGGCCCAAAAGAGACATGGAATAGGCTTTGATTTGAAAATATTCCTCATGGTCAGTTTGGACTCCTTCTTATTCAGTTACTTCATTTATGAAACTCATTTTGTCCACATGTAGCCACAAAGAGATGTTTATGTGGTGAAGGCCTCATTAATATGTTCCGGGACTCCCTGGCTTTCCAAAGTCACCCTGCAGCCAGAGGGTATTGTTCTATTCATTGGCCTGCCTTGTTGTCTTGGGGAACACGGGACTGGGGACTCATCTGGGAAGACCTGTCTCCTCTGCTCAGGCACTGTCCTTCAGTGGTGCAGCCTGAACAACAGTTCAGCTGCTGTAGCACCAGGATAGCAGCCATTCCATGAGTTGGATCAATAAAGGTTAGGAGAAAGACCGTGTTGAGCTTTAGTGGGCCTGCAGAGACTTTTTTCTCTTTTCTCCTGAACTTTTGGGGACAGACAAATTTCTCCTACTGGATCTGCCTTTGTATGCTGCTTTATTTCTCTTAAATAACCAAGGAGGTTAAATGACCTCCTTGATGACATGTCCTGCTCACTGAACAGTTGCTGCTATTCTCTTCAGTTTTCTCCCAAGAGGCACCTCATAAGGAAAGATTCTTATGCTAAAAAATTTACCAGAGGCAAAAAAATGGGGGAAAAAATTGTGAACGGGAATATTGGAGCACGGGAATATTGGTCATTCACAGCACCACGTCCCTTGGAAGAAGATGACAGATGCTTTTAGAGAAGTGGAGCTCTGCTTTCTCACATGTACCATCACTGCTGTGTGCCATTTTGTAGAGGTTGAGGTTTTTATCCCCATGAGGCACTCATCATCCTACCCAAAGGGGCAGCGAACACCACGCTACGTGATTTTTTGGTTCCTTTTTCACTGTCCAGATATCCCTGCTGCCCAACACAGTGGAAACACCGCTTTGTTTTCCAGTCACAAGGATGGTTTGAACCCAAATACATTCCTATCACACAGCTATCGTGCCGGCCGATGAAAGGAGTGAACCCTGGACGTGGGGAAGGTACAGGATGTGGTTGTGCTAGCAGAGCCGGTGTGCAGGTGGCAAGCCCTCTCGGCGGAGGAGCCAGGGGTCAGGAAACATGTGGAGCTACAGGGGCGGAAGAGAAAGTAGTGAGCCTGGACTCAGTTTTCCTGATGACATGCTTACCCAGGAGGAAGGCTAGAGGCTACACAAAGTGACTTTCGCTGACTGCACCAGGCGAGTGTGGCAAACCTCCCTACTTATCTCTGCTCTTCTGGCTGGCTGGGGCCACGCTCAGTAGGTCAAATGGATTAAGGAAGGGAAGCAGAATGCAAAGTCCTTTAACAGCTTTTAATCAGGACCTGTCATTTTTTTTCCCTTACTAGCTAGAAAACATATACCTATATTTTTCCACTTGCTTCCTTTAATGACTGGATAATGTTATTATATATCAGTAGGTGTGTTATTCTCTTAGCATATTTTGACATCTATACCTTGGGTTTGCCTGAAATGTTTTTGCACCAGTTCAATCAAAATATTTTCACAGGTTCACATGAAAAAAAGAAATAAAAAATTCAGTGACTGAAATGATGACAAGGGGGTAGCAAATCCACAGTTAAACTGTGTGGTTGAAGGAAATGGCATTATGGGTGAGTCAGGGAAAGGAATGAGAAGACAGAGAGGATAATCCACATGCACTACGGTGCATGTTCATATATCTGTGGATGTTAGAGATATTCGTTCTTCACTGATTCCAGCTGTTACATTTTCTAGGCTAAAAAAAGTAAAAATTATTGTGATTTTTTAAGAAATTAGAAATGGCAATTCCTTGCTTAGATTCTCACCCTTTATAAAACAAATATTCCCATATTTCTAAGTCATTTAAAATCAAGTAAGTCTTGTTGGCAGGTATCAGTGACCCTGAGCTCAATGTCTTCCTTCCTTGAAGTGCTCAGTTACCTTTTTCTTGGCACACACAGTCAGCAGATGTCAAAGAATAAGGAGGTGTGTGGTGCCAACACTTTGGTGCTGGCACAGTATTTCCTGCAATAAAGATTCTAATTTCAGGCTTATGGAGAGTTCCTGCTGACTCTCATTCTGTGGCATTTTACAGACAAAAGTCCAAAGCCAGAAAATCTGAGGTCCATGACAACCCTATAAGGTTTTCACCCCAAAAGCTTGTTTACACCACTCATTTCTAATGGCAGTAGGTGTGGCTTCAGGAGAAAGTCCTTCCTACTAATTTGAGCCTGCAGTTTTGGCATTGCTGTCTACTTTTGCACCTGTGCAGCTTGCCCTGTGTAATTCTTGGACTCACAATTCCCATCTCACCTATTTCCCCATTGCCCAGCATTACTGGGCTGCTCTCAGCTGGAAGCCCTACCATTGAAGCATAACCTCTGCAGGGAAAGCAACATCCCAGGGGACAGCTTGGCAACGCTCCACCACTGGGGCTCCTGTGTCTCAGTTTTCCTTGTCTGCGGTGTTTTGTATCCAGGGCTCGCCTGGAAAATGTGATCCCGAGGATGGAAATGAACAGAGCTGGGCGCTCTCTCAGGCTGCTCCCTTGGCTGCAGGATGGGTCTCTAGGAAACCCTCCAGCCCCTCCCAAGACTCTGAGCTTTCTTTAGACCTTCCTTCATGTAAAGAGTGGTGAGGTGCTGGAACAGGCTGCCCAGAGAGGTGGTGGGTGCCCCAACCCTGGAGGTGTTCAAGGCCAGGTTGGATGGTGCCCTGGGCAACCTTGTGTAGATGCAGGCCTGGAGGTTGGTGGCCCTGCCTGTGTCAGGGGTAGTTGGAACTCAATGATGCCTGGGGTTCCTTCCAACCCAGATGAGTCTGTGATTCTGTGATTCCTTGGTCTTGTTAGCCTCAACCAGCTCCTTCTGAGCCTGGGAAAGAGGAAAGAGGTGTCAGTTCTTCCTCGTCTCTTGCTATGAGCGTGACATGAAAGGGTCATCTTCTTTATTCCCATCACTGGAAGGATGGGGATGGTAATACAGTTCTTGCAAGCTCTGAACCAGCAATCCAGTGAAATAAGATGATTTCAGAATGGTTATCTGCTGTGTTTATTGTGTAGTTAACACATGCTATACTAGGAGAACCCCAGAGATATTCCCATGAAGTACATATATATGTGTGTATATGTGCATATATACATATATATTACATATATAGTACATATAT
>VXBZ01001950.1:549587-629246 GCA_013399135.1 Heliornis fulica
ATAATATAATAATGTATATATATGAATATTATTATTAGATGAGTGTGCAGTTAGTGTTTGTCTTTCCAGAATAATCTGAACTCAGTGCTAGGGTTGCTATTACACATGGTCCTAAAATCCTCCTGGATTACAGGGGGGCTCTGAGCCCCTGCAAACTATTCACCATCCGCCTCTAACTCGAGTGGGGCTCAAGCTGCTAGCAAGCTGTCCTCTTCGAATAGCACTTAAATGGGGAAGGGAGGTGTTCCAGCAGGCTCCCTGTATTGCCTGCAGCTTCCAAAGGTCAGACATCATGTCCTAATGTTTCCTTTTGGCTTCACTGACTCTTCTATGAATTTTGTGCGCGGCGTTTTCGGGCGTTCCCCTCCAGAAAACAAAGCAGAATGTATTTTTTAACATTTGGTTGGAGAGTGACAACCTTTGGTGAGACAAACTCCATGGGGAGGGCAGCCGGTGTCTGGTCACTTCCTTTGCTTTCCTGTTGATGCTTTTCTTCTGGGAGCCACACTGCCACGTATCAGATGCTGAATGTTCAGAGGATTCATTTGGTTACAGCCACGGCAGAAAACAGAGGGAAGATGGTGTGGTTTTTGCTATGATGTTTCTGCTTGGATGAGATGTCTGAGAAAATAGTCACATGGTAAAAAAAAAAAAGTGTCATCAATCAGTCAGCTTGTTCACAAGAGCAAAATAGGTAGAAAATAGTGGTTTGGGTGTGGTTTCTGGTTTTGGGGTGAAGGCTCTGAGTCACTCTGCTGCTCCAGACCACAGAAGATTGATTGCATCCTGGTGCACAAAGGAATTTGATTAGCAAGTGAGGTGAGACATGGTCCCAGTCCCTTTCCAAACCTGATTAATTTGTGTCCTGGGAGTCTGGACAGGAGCAGAAATAATTGCCACTAGTGGAACAGTTCCTTTCTTCGGGACAAGCAATGGCCAGTTCTCATAAAAGTGGGCACAAAGTAAAAACAGGGAAGAGATTCACAGGCAAATAGATGATTAGTTGTGAAGAACTTTGTAAGAAAAAGGCTTTTGGTACATAGGTGTTAAAAATCACCTTGTGTATTACAAATTTAAAGCAATTAATCACATATCACATAGTAGCTGTACTTTGTAGTTTTGACTGTAGCATACTTGAAACAAGGTTTCCTCACTGCTGAGATGAGAACAGTTCTTGGGAGTGACTGCAAGAGCCAGGTGTGCTCAAAACAAAGGGCTAACCCAAAACAAGCCTTCAGAAGAATGGTAGTGACAGAGATCCCTCCTGTGTCTGTAGCAGCCCTTGCTGTGCCCTTTGCTGGATCTCACGGTTCTATACATTTCTATGTCCCTACATTGTGGGGACCCTACTTTATGTTCCACAAGACTGTTCAGTCACCATCCAGGTCTCCTGGCTGTGAAAATATTTGCAAAGAAAGTTAATTACCCATAAGGAACCAGTTTGGATGTTTCTCTAGTGCTGTTTAAATGAAATGGTAAGTACTAGTTGAGAAGGAAGCCACACACTATTGACACATGCCCTGTAAACTATTTGCACTGATTTGGGAAAGTCATTTTACATCATTTCAAGCCACCACTATAAAGCACTGTTTGTACTTTGGCAGCTATTGACACATTTCAGAAATCCCCCTCAATTTGTGTCCCGAGGTCTCTCCTAGGAGTCCCTAGCTGGAACTAGGGCTATGTGAGTGACAGTTTGGAAACAGGAGGGATTTTTTCAGTTTAGTTGCTAAACACACAATAAATGACAATAAATCCATTCACTCCAGGATAGTTTCTCAAAAAAAAGAAGTCAAAAAGGTATCGGCTCAGACTGATCATATTAGTTCTCCCTGGTGAAAAGAAACACTGAAATGTTATTGTAGGCTGGATGAAGTGTAGCTCTTGACCCAGTGAAGATGTGCTTCACTTTTGGGCAGCTCATTAAAGCACCGGAAACCACAAATGATCTTCCTATCATTTATGAAAATGTGAGACTTAAGTGAACCTGAGAAGACTATCTAATGCCTGCGTCTGTTGAAAACCAGAATTAAATTTCATCCCTGACAGAGATCTGCCAGATCCAATCTTAAACACCTCAAGCCAGTCCCAGACTCCCCAGACAACCTTATTGAGTGTTTAACTGCCTGGAGAGTCAGAAAATGTTCCACATTATCTGAGATAAATCTCCTGTCCAGAAAATTAGACTGATTGTTTCCTCTCTTACTGTTGGTGGCTATTGAAGGTAATTGATCGGGGACCTCCAGCCTTTCCCCACTGGAAGGCTGTTATCACACCTGTCTGTCTGACCTCTTCTTCTAGATTGAGCAGTCTCAAATCTTTCAGCTTTTCCTCAAAAGCTGAGTTTTCAAGATTTCTGACAACTCTTTGCTCTACTTTGCATTGCTTCCAGTTTCAACTTCTCATCCCATCCTATGAAGTGCCGGCGTAATTTTTCCAGTCGGTGTAGCCTGTACATCATAGGATGGTTTCCTAGGGAAATAGAACTTAGCTAATCACATTTTATGTCTGTCTGTTTATTTTTTCTGTCTTCTTGACTCATAATTTTTTAACCATTCTGCCAGTTTCAAGCAAACATGACAGTGGTCAATTATCTCTAAGATATCAAGTTCCTCCATACATTTAATTTAAAAAGTGGTGGTCCCTCACCACTGAAAGTCTGCAGTGTGATAAAATTCCTAGCAGACAGAAAGGCACCTCATTGCAAATAACCCAAAACCCTTCAGTTGGAGATTGTTCCTTGTGAGATACAGGAGACACATAGCCCTGGGAGCCAGGGTGCATTGCTTCCACTCCTAACGCAATGATTTGTTGTAAGAATAAGTTGGATAGGCTGGGTCCCTGTTAGATATGTTCATAATTTTTACTTATTTTGTAACAAGCCAGTAATGTGGATTTTTAGCAGGCTGTTGCCCAGCTTCAGGTCAGTGGAAAACTTTAGGCACTATGCTATAGCAGATGGGTATTTCACGTTTCCTGATGGCAGTGTTCCCATCAAATATAAAATCCTTAAATATAACCAGATACAAGGACCAGAATCCAGGTCTCCCCTCCAGGATCCTATTTGTGAAGACCATGATTCTTGCTCCCTTGTTCTCCTCCCCCTTAAGTGAATATTAAGGGGATCAACATACAAAGGCAGACGTGGATGAAGAGATGAGGATGCTGCTTTCCGTTTCTGCAGCATGGACATGAGGGTCCTCTCTCTCTCTACTCTGCCCTGGTGAGACTGCACCTGGAATATTGTGTCCAGTTCTGGGCCCCTCATTCAAGAAAGACATAGAACTTGAAAGAGTCCAGCTCAGGGACACCAAGATCGTGAAGGGAGTGGAACACCTTCCTTATGAGGAGAGGCTGAGGAAGCTGGGTATCTTTAACTTGGAGAAGAGGAGACTGAGGGGTGATCTCATTAATGTCTATAAATATCTAAAGGGGGAGTGTCAGCAGGATGGAGCCAGGCTCTTCTCAGTGATGGCCAGTGATAGGACAAGGGGCAATGGGTCCAAGCTGGAACATAGGAAGTTCCATGTGAACATAAGGAAAAACTTTTTCCCTGTGAGGGTGATGGAGCACTGGAACAGGCTGCCCAGAGAGGTTGTGGAGTCTCCTTCTCTGGAGACATTCAAGACCAATCTGGACACATTCCTGTGTGATTTAATCTAGGTGATCCTGCTCAAGCAGTGTGGTTGGACTATATGAACTTTTGAGGTCCCTTCCCGCTCCTAATGTCCTGTGATTCTGTGTGATTCTGTGATACAGTATTTGCTGCCAGATGGAGATGGATGTAACTTGTCTTAGAATTACTGCAATCAAGTCATAAAGCAGATTCCAGTACAGGAAAGGTCCCTTCCAACTCCTAACATTCTGTGATTCTGTGCCCTTGTGAGATGTGAATCTCTTCATGGGGCTGAGGATGGGGGTGGGATGCAGTGAGAACATGCTGATCCAGTGGGCTATTGAAAAATAAAAACAAACAGATTTTGTCCTTCTCCAGCAGTTTTGTCAACCTCAGCTTTGAGACATTTTTCACAGACCTATCAACTTCAGACACATCCACCCCTCGCTCCTCCCCCCACCCCCCCCCAAAAAAAAAAGAGAAAGAAAAGAGAGAAGAAAATACTTTACATGTTCTCTACTTCTGTGTAAGAATCTGCAGCTTGTCTCTGTCAGCAGTTGCCCATCCTGACTGACCACACGTCCTGGGACCCAAACACTGAATTGCCCTCTGCTTCCCGCTCAGAAAGGGGTGCTACAGAGCTGGATCCTGCTGCAAGGGGGAGAGAAATTTCCTGAGACTTCTGCCACACAAGCAAAGGGTTTGGTGGGGAAAACCNNNNGTGTTTTGGGGGGAAAACCAGGTGTGGGGGGGGGGGGGGTATCCACACAGACCAGACTCACACCACTTGTTTATAGCTGGTCACCACCAAACACAAGTGACATGTTCATAGATTCCAGTAAAGTTGTCAGCAGTTTTGGCATAGTCTGAAAATAGGCTAAAGAGTCGTTCAAATTGCTACCTTTAGGCAACTCTGTCTGAGAGTGAGTGATTTACTTCCATGCCTGTTCTCACCTGGGACAGTTATTTCACTTCCAGCTGGAAGGATAGATTTTTGTCCTCTGCAATCCCACTTGCAAACAAATTTTTGGAGCCTAGACATGTGTCACACTGAATGTATTTCTGCTTTTGCATGTGATTTAAATGAAAAGTGATTGATGGCATTCAATATTACATGAGTGCCTCCTCATTTTCTTCCTGTGGTGGCATCATAAATCTGCTTCCACACCTGCCTTAGGTTTATCAGCATACCAACGAAGCACACCTGATGAAAGCCACACTGGGGCCATAGTGCGTGGCTTCAGTGCTCATTGCAGGGGTTCAGACAGCGATGAAGGTAACTTCCACCCTTGTGTTAGATGCTTGCAGCCCCATGCATGGCACAGAGCTGTGACATCAAGCTGGCCTGACTGCCAGCTGCCACGTCCTAGATGTGTTCTGCATGGAACGCTGACCACTCGTGAACTTAGTGAGCTACACGAGCAAGAAAGCACATAATCGGTTTTCCCGGTGCCAGCTCTTCTCTCCCTCCAGGTTGTGATTTGAATAATTAATCAAACAAAAGGTGCTCTGTCTGCTTCTGTGACCACAGTTGCTCTGGCCGGGCTCTTTGGGCCGGGCTGCCCAGGAGGTGCTGACAGAGCCAGTCAGCCCCCGGGAATCGTGACAGGTCGGGGAGGAGAGGGGAGGGGAGGGGGAATTGTCCAGTTCCTCTTCTGCTTCTTTGTGTCTTGTTCTTAATGAGCTCTTGGCGACCAGAGGAGCAGATGCATAAACAAAAGCTTGTTGGCCCCATTTGGCCAAGCCAAGACTTCATGCCACCTCAGACCGTTCCCAGGGACCATCCGTGGACACAGTTTTCCCCACATGGGAACGGCTGCAGAAAGAGGCTGCAGGGGAGGATGAAAATAAACCCCTGGGGAGCTGGAAACACATTGATTTCAGGGTGGGAACTGCCCTCCAAGGGGTCTGGGAGGTGCTGTGTGAGCAGGTAATCGATCTGATGATACATGCAGGGATGCTCTCAGTCTGAATGCATCCCATCTGTCGGCTACCAGCTCTCCTGAAAATCTCCAGGTCTGGTCCCACAGTGGGCTGAGATCTGCTCATTGAGGTCCTTCTAGCCCCCTGTTTCTTTACTGGTATTGTGTGGTGAAGGCAGGGTCAGACTGAACTAGGCAGGATTTGAAATGCCTTGGCAGCACTGTCTATTATTTAAGGTAGGTGAAGGTCCTGAAACAGAGTGGGATGAAGGAAATTCCACTCCATACATACTCAATGAATGTATTTGGCTTCTTTCACTAGCTCCCCATGGTCCAGCACCGATAGTCTCTGTGCAAGCTGGGCTCTGTTACATGCTCCACAAGCCTGAAGGATGGCACAAAGGCAGTGCAGAGATTACAGCCTAAAAGGCTGGATAAGAAATCTGGCATCACTTGAGACACTGGGGTTTTGGTTTTGTAACCAGACATCTGCTGTCCCATAGCTATCATTGTGACTGTATTAAATTAATCTTTCACTTGGGCTTTAGGTGACTGACGATATTTCTCTCAGAGGTTCCCCATGGTATCTTCCAGTAACAACCCAGTTGAGAAAGCCCCAGCAAAGCTCAAACAGAAAACCAGTGTAGCAAAGCATGTGTGATACCATGCATCCTGTCAGTAAAATCACTTGACATCTCTATTCTAGCTCTCTCTAGCCCCAGACACCTACCATTCCCAATGACTCCTGACTATAGTTTTTACTTGATCTTGCTGTAGGATTAGCCCCACCAACACCATTATCCCCACCACCACTATTTAAGTAGTTTGATTCAGAAAGCCCTGCATTTGTAGAACAACTCTCCAAGTTATTCTTGTGCTTATATGTTTACAGGCTTGGAGACCCATCCATGTAACTGGAGTGTAAAGACATTGCCTTCCACTTTGCTCATTCGTACCAGGAATGTCCCTGGTACTATAGGGAGGGCAGTTCATGCAGTGAAGCGGCAGTTCCTGCAGCGTTATTCTAGTTAACAAGATTATACTGACAGCCAGGTAGAGTACTGAAGGATTGTGTCCCACTTAGGAAGCACAGTGGGAAGACTGAGATCTTACAGGATCACACAGAGAAATAAAAATGTGTTTTGAAATGTGCACTCTGCATTCACAACATGCAAGCTCCTTGCTGCTGGTTGCTCAGTTTGGTCAGTACGTTGAATGGCCAGGAGGTTTGTGTGTTTGAGGGGTCAGGTTCCCCCTTCCCTTCCCTTCCCTTCCCTTCCCTTCCCTTCCCCAGGACACTGCAGAGGAGGAAGACTCAGGGGACATGGCAAATGCCAAAGCGCCTGGGGAGGACTAACATTTATTTGTCTTTGCTTAGATATGCTTAGGGAAGACAGTGGGTATTTGTTCCCATAAGGCTCAGACACCAAAATAATTTTCAACAATAAAACCAGCCTCCCCCTTCCAAACAACTTAATAGTAATGACTCTGCATGAAAACAGAGGAAAAATGGAACTGTAGAAAGCTCAAGTTGCACTAAATTTCAGGAAAACCTCCTGAAATCAATACAGTGGCAGTCTGCAGATTGCTTTTTGGGAAGCTCAGGTAGGAGTGCACTAAAGTGAGCTACAGATGATTCTACTGTATCCTATGGATCCTGTAATGTTTTACCTGAACATTTTTTCAACTTAGCCCCATGATTTAATTTTCTTTGTTGACTGGCTAAATGGCTGGGGAGGCAAACGGTTCTTGCAGGATTACCATCCCCTAACAAGATTTCGTTCTTTGTAGTCAACAAAACCAGCTTCACCACAAATAAAATGGTGAAAAGTGGCTTTTTAGTGGTAGGTGCTATAGGTTCTCACGAGGTATTTATCACTACCACACAAACCTCTTGTGCAGCTCACTCTCAGCTAGGGTCAGTTGTTCAGTGATCACTGCCACAGTTCCCCAAATCATTTAGAAATATTCATGCACTGACCTGCAATATGATGGAGGTGGGGGTTCTTAATGAGGACTACCCATTTTCTGGTTTAAGAGCTCACAAGGATGGCAAGAATACATTTTATTTACTTGGTGTCAACTTGCTGTTTCTTGAACATCAAGAGTCTTCTTTGACTTTTTACAGGTTTTATTTGACCTCTGGGAAAAAAACAGTATAGAAATTTGGCTTCCTGCATTCCCTGTATCTTCCTGTGAGCAACAGAGGTGTAATTTCAAAGCAAATTGCACTCATCCCCCAGTACAGCAAAACAATTGGAATTGCATGGCATGCAAAATAAAATCACCACTTCATTTACTTGGTCCTTTGGGGGCAAGCCCACATGGAGATTCACAGGGAAAGAGTAAAATACAGCACGTAGGAGGACATGTACATAAACATGTATAGCTATGTACATAGCTGTGCATTGCTATCTGCCTGGTTATCTACCTCCTTATCTATGTATCTGTGTATCTATGTATCTACCTTTCCATTCATCCATGTATGCATGCATGTATGTATGTATGTATGTATGTATGTATCCATCCATCCGTCTGTCTATCTATCCATACATTATCTATCTATCTATCTATCTATCTATCTATCTATCTATCTATCTATCTATCTCAGTATCTATGTCTCCCAGAGGCTCTGTGATCACGTGATTGAATAAAACATTCACAACCAGGAGTTTATTTTTCCCAGAAGACTACCTCATGTAACAGTAATCAGTTAATAATTGTGATTAAAAGGTGCATTACCAGTTGGAGGTTCATTTTTGGAAAGAATCTAACCTGTGCAAGGAGAGAGGAACAGTTACTGCCAGCGGGTAGCACCCCACAGTGAATGGGACAGGGCTGTTGGGGATAGGAAGGGTAACTCTCACAGGCAGTTGTTGGATCCAGTAGGCTGGTGGGTACATGCTGCATGATTTGGAGGTCCCATGTTGTCAAGTCAGCGCTGAACTGCCAGACACTTAAAATCCAGTTGGATGAAGTCAGTGCCACTGGGAAGACAGCTGCATGTCATTGGATGTGTCCCATAGGCACATGTGCCCCCTCTCCTCCCAGAGGAGAGCTCCAAGCCTCAGCATCCCTGGGTCTCTTTAGCTTGGAGAAAAGGAGACTGAGGGGTGACCTTATTAATGTTTATAAATATCTAAAGGGTGAATGTCAGCAGGATGTAGCAAGGCTCTTCTCCGTGATGGCCAGTGACAGGACAAGGGCAATGGATCCAAGCTGGAGCACTGGAAGTTCCATGTGAATGTAAGGGAATACTATTTCCCCGTGAGGGTGGCAGAGCACTGGAACAGGCTGCCCAGAGAGGTTGTGGAGTCTCTTTCTCTGGAGACATTCAAGACCAATCTGCACACGTTCCTGTGTGATCTAATCTAGGTGATCCTGCTCAGGCAGGGGGGTTGGACTAGATAATCTTTTCAGGTCCCAACTCCAACCGTTTTGTGACTCTGAATCCCCGGCGGGCTCCGAGGGGAGGGGTCTCAGCCGGTGGGGCGGGGTGTCTCCTTCAAGCCCCGCCCCCGGGCACAAGAGGGGGCGGCGCTGCTTGCCGGGGTCCCGCATCCCTGCCGTGCCGTGCGGTGCGGCTCGGCTCGGCATCGCTCCGCTCCGCTCGGCTCGGCTCGGCACCGCTCCGCTCGTCTCGTCTCGGCTGGGCTGCCGCCCCGACGGCACTGTCGGGCAGAGGGTTCGCTTCGCGCCCCGCAGCGCTTGGCGACCGCGGGATGGAGCTCGGTACGGCGCGGCTGCTGGCGGTCCTGCTGTGCTTGGCTCCCGGTAAGCCCTCGGGGAACACTGCGTTCGCCCCGTCGGGGAGCCGCCGCGTTCCGGCAGCCCTACGGGGCCCCGAGGAGAGGGGGACGTGGAGACCATTAGGGGCGGAGAACGGTTTTCCTTGGGGTTGACAGGGCTGATAGAGCGGGTGAGCCAGCATGATCCCCACTGTGGGATGGGGATCTCCTCTCCCTCTCCCGCTCCCTATCCCTATCCGTATCCCTCTCCCTCTCCCCCAGCTCCCAGCCTGGTGCTGGCCTGTCGGGGAGGGCTTCCTGCCATCACGACACAGTGTCCCACTCGCTTGGCTCCAGCATCAGACCTGTTTCCGAGAGCAAAATGTCCCAGGAGCCAAACGCGGGAAACCCGTCATCAGCAAAGAACCTGCTTGGGATGCTGGTGATTAAAGTGTGGGGAAATACTCGGGAAACAGGGAAGGTCCCGGTCTGGCCTCGCTTTCTTGTTGCCGTCGTAGCTGGCTGTCCCTGTCCCGGTCAGACTGCTGGCTCATGCTGGTGAGATGGGATTCCTGACATGGATGGGAGCAGCCAGGGCAGACCAGAGATCTCTCCCCGTGGTCCTTGCAGATGTTGCTCACGCTGGGCTGTTGCCTCAGAGCAAGCTCTGGCACCCAGATCGAAGCCTTCACAAGCGCAGGTGGCTCAGGGCAGGCACGTGCTACCCTTCATGCAAAGAAAGTCCATTAGGGATAGGGTGGGGGCTTTGCCTAACTGCTTAGAAGGAAAGAGAGCGCCTTAGAAAACTATGAGAAAACGTAATTTAATGGGATCTTGAATTTGTGGCAAACTGTAAAACAGTCTCTTCTCATGATTCATTGATCAGCAGTCTCAAAGAACGTAAGTATTTTTTGATTTATTATAAGAAAAGTTGGTAATCCCTTTCCCTGGGGAGTGAGATCATCAGATCACTTCGTTTCAATGTCCCACATCCTCTTGTTAGACCTTGAAGTTGGCAATGCAAAAAAAACAGGAACTCCACCCTGGCTGGCTGAATTGTCGTGCTCTGCAGCTAGGTCCTGACCATCTGCCTTTGCTTCCTGTTATGACAGAGTTTTGAACTTTCTGGGATGTGTGAAAAGTCATTATTTACCCTTCACTGCTAAGTAGGTGATGTGAAAGTGTCCGCTTAAAACATGTTGCAGATTCCTGTGTTTGATGCTTTTCTGTTTGAGTAGCATTTACTTTATCGCGGTGATTTGAGGGGCTTATATAATTTTTTTTTCCACAGGTTTATTTATTTCTCTGGATCAGCCAACCCTTAGCATCCAGAAAGATGTCCTCACAATCACTGCAAATAATACTCTAAATATTACTTGCAGGTAAGGGCAAATCTCTCCAGCCTGATTTTGAAGGAGGTAATTTATGTAGTGAGTTTTTGTACAGAATTTCAGGTGATTCATTCTCTCCCCCATCATCCTTCCTGTTCCTCCCCACCCCCTTTTTGNGGGAAAGCTGGGGAGTGCAGGGCAGCAGGGAGGAAGCATCAGCTGGGGGCTCGTGGAGCCCATTGAAGAGCCAAGCTCTTGACACTCCCTTTTGGGTGCTGTGTGGCTTAGGTTCAGAAGAACATAAATCTCAAGTAGCTTCCTTGTAGATATCAACAATAGGTTGATTTATGTTAATTTATCCTGCCTAGCTTGATGCTCCATGGGACGGGATGAAGCCCGTTCCTCTCTGTAGCGTAGAGACAAGCGGGGTTGAGGTTTGCAAGCATCGGTACCAGTGCCCATCACATGCTGATGCTTCTCTAACATTTGCTTTCCCAGTGGTCAGAGGCCACTGGAGTGGTCCTGGCCAAGCAACCAGAGCAGTGCTGAGAAGCGTATTGCTGTGACAAACTGCAGCGATGGCCCCTACTGCAAGACACTTACTATCCTCAAAGTCATCGGCAACGATACAGGCGACTACAAGTGCCTTTACAGGGACAACCAGGTGGCTACAACCATTTATGTTTACGTTCAAGGTAAGTGCTCACACAGTTCTTACATGGCTTTTCCTTTAGCCTCAAGAGGAAAAAAGTGATATAAAGTATCTCAAAACGGGTTTGACATTAAAATTTATTAATTTTAGAATTTTTGTTCCTGTGAAACTCTTATTTTTCCTGTTTTCACGTTGAGTAATGCTAGTCACCCTCAATAGAAAGTCCTTTTTACCTGTCATTTTTGACTGTTGGTAGCAATGCAGCCAAACATTGCAGGCACTGCGAAGCCTTCAGTTAAACACTCAGCCTTTGTAGGTGCATTCACTGAGATGTCAAAACTAATCTGGACACATTCCTGTGTGATCTACTCTAGATGATCCTGCTCAGGCAGGGGGGTTGGATAGATGATCTTTCAAGGTCCCTTCCAGCTCCTAACGTTCTCTGATTATGTGATCTGTCTTTTTGCACTGATGGCTTGACACCTGGTTTCTGGTGCACCCTTTTTCCTTTTTGTTGTTAAATTATAGTTACCACTTTGAAAAATGTGATGCCATTACTTACATGGGTTAGCTGGTTTTCTAAGATCATGAACTTACTGGGTTTTTTGGTCTGACACTGAAAAGGATGCTGACACTGGGGGAGCCAATGTAACACGTCACTGCTTTAGCTGATATTCCCTATAATACTTAGGTGTAGAAAGTCACACTAGGGTAAATCAGATTTTTGTCGGCACAGAGACTGGGCTGGCAGGAAGCTATTATCCAAAGCGTGTGCTGCTGCAAGCTTTTGACAATGATGACCTTGTAAAGCTGGGGTGGGGGGAGGTCTTTTAAAATATGTCCCCCCCTATTTAGTGTCATTGTGTGAGTAATTTACCACATAGAAAAGAATAAAACTGATTTGAGAAGATTTACACTGGGAAAGAGCAAAACTGGAATAGTTTTCTCCATAACTGTGTGACAAATAATATCCATTTACCAACTGAATATTCTTCTAGATTACAGATCTCCATTTGTGACTTCAGTTAGTGATCAGCTTGGCATCGTATACATCACCAAGAATAAAACTGTGGTAGTGCCGTGCCTTGGAACTGTATCAAATCTCAATGTATCTCTACATGCGGTAAGAAAAAGCCCATTATTATTTTTTCGAGTTAGTTGAAATGAGTGTAACATAAATATATCTCTTGAAGTCAAATACATTTCTTAAAAATTTATTTCTGTCCTTGGGAATTTTACAGCCTGTGATTACCAGGTGAGTGCTGTAACTGTATTTATCTGTGATCTTGTGTTCTCAGAGTGCGGTGTGATTGCCTAGGACAGAGAGATTGCTGGAGCTAGGATGTTAAAACCAGGGCCCTGCGGTTATGGAAAATGTTGGAATTGAAAATTCAGGGTTGTTTGATTGTTGAAGTCTGACTATGTATTTTATTGATATTTCAAACAGAAATACCCAGAGAAGATCTTTGTTCCTGATGGTAAATCAATTTCGTGGAATAATAAAAAGGGCTTCACTATACCCAGCCATTTAATCAACTACGCGGGCATGGTCTTCTGCGAAGCTAAAATAGACGATGAAAGCTACCAGTCTGTGATATACATAGTCGCAGTTGTAGGTAAGCCAAAGAAGGGGTTCTTTTTCCTCTGTGGCCAATGTTCTTTTGCTCACTATGCCATACTGAACCAATTACATTTAGTTGGACTCTAGGTTATTCAATACTGACAATGCAGCTAATGCAAAATGGATGTTGTGATATATATTACTTTTCTTTTAAATGCAATGCATTGTGCTCTTTCTGGTTGATCACTGGGATAAGTGCTTCTATTTTTAGTGTTACATAAATGCCAGGGATTTAGTATTTTTTCCCTGACAATGCAAGCCTTTTTCCTAAAACCACTCTTTTCTGTACTTCATTCATTTATCCAGGATCCAAGTCATAGTTGAAGGGAGCTAAGGGCATGCATCCATCAGCAGCACAAGGGAAGGAATCTCTCTTAGGGGGTACCAAGGGCACAGGGGATCTCAAAGTCACACTAGGAATTAGGTTATCTTGTCTCCTTTAGACCTGTGTCCTGACTCTGATAGGGGTTTATGCTCCCCTGATACATTTTGTCAGTTGCTCATCAAACCCCAGAAGTAATATCATGATTTTGAGGAGGCTCAAGCCCGAACTGAAACTGAAGCTTATTTATCTTTTGACCTGGTGGACACAACAACCTCTTTGAGTGGCTGGTTGGCACCAAGGCAGTGTCACCTTGCTTGATGGGAAGACGTAGAAACCCTCCAGCCTTTGCGCTGTAGCAGACTCTTACTTCTCCACCAAATTAATGAGTTCCCACTCTGATATGGAGCAAATTTAGGATTGCTGCACATTTTGGAATATTTTAGACATTTTATTGCACAAAGTAGACTTAAGATGATTTTGCCAATGCCAGACTATTGTTATTAATAAAGTCCCCACTTATTGCTGAAGATGGGGATGTATGTACGTCTGTCTCACAAGGGTAAGATGAAGGTGAATAATGCAGAAGAACCATATTGGTCACAATCTTCTGCCCACTCCCACCACTGCTGGGGCTCTGATCAAGTGCTTGCATCCTTCTGTACCACTCACTGTCTGGGCAGCTCTTGTATGGAAAATGCTCAGGGCAGGCATATCCCTTCCCTCAAGGCTCCTTGGTACCATGCTGCATGGGCTGTCAAGTGGCCTCTGTAACTGGGGTTTTGTAGGAGTTTCAGTGAATTCACTTGGCAAATTTGGTGCTGAGTGCTGTAAAGAAACCTCTTCTTAACCCCATGTTCTGTGTGTGCATTTTTCTTCCCCTAGGCTACCGAATTTATGACCTGACCATGAACCCACACTACCAAGTAGAGCTGGCAGTGGGAGAAAAACTTGTTCTCAATTGCACAGTAAGGACGGAACTGAATGTAGGGATTGACTTTAAATGGGACTACCCTTCCATCAAGGTAAATCCATAAGAATTTAAAGGTGCCAGCATGATAATGAAATTTGATTTAGGTGTAAATTCACTCCACCCTTTATAATATTGACAAAGCACATGTCAATACACGAAGAAATTGCTAGTTTATAGAGGTGTGCAAAGAGCAACAGGAAGAATAACAGCGACATTCCCCAAAACCTCTATCTTTTATCTATTACAGGAAAAACGTGCGACCATAAGGGACTTAAAAACCACTGCAGGAGAAGTAAAGAAGTTTGTCAGCACTCTTACCATCGACAGCGTGTCCTTAAGTGACAAAGGTCGATATACTTGCGCAGCATCCAGTGGCCGTATGAACATGAAAAACAGCAGTTACTTCATTATCCATGGTATGGCATCTTCCACTGCAGTTTTTTTGGTTGCTTCAGATTTGGGATTGAGCACTGGGATGAAAAAGGCATCTCAATAATAAATCTAATGACAGGAATGAACCAAATGGCAGTGACAGTATTTCTCTTGCACTCAGGGGATGATTACTTTTATACCATGAGCTTAGCTAATGATAAGATTTTAAAGGCTGCAGTGAGTTACTGGAAGCTGCAGAATGCCATAGAAAAATGAGTGGTAAAACAAATTGAGGTAAGCCTCTGGTCCTCTCCTGTGTTGATCTCCTTAAGGTACTGTAAGGCTGAATTTGTGTAGATGACTTTATATAAGGGTTGCCTGTTCCCACTCCAGGTGAAGGTAGGGCAGATTGTGGTGGCTCAGTGGGACACGAGTCTGGGTCGGCATGAATGAAGCTGGAAGAATAAAACTTTCAGCTTTTACATTATGAATAGATGAATCAAATGGGGGCTTGGTCAAACGGAAATGATGCAAAGGAAACAACTTTGGCTAAGTGCATAGATAAATATGAGGCCACATCCTACAGCCTTTTCCCAAGCCCCCCATGGGCACAGCCCCAGCGGCTCCACTGGCTTACTTCTAGAAAAAAAATGCCGACATGAGAATGGCCCTTTTTGAATCACTGAGTCAGACAAAGGGGTTTATATTTTCAAGGAGACTGGTTTTCCTGAGGTCTGATTTCAGGGGCCAGAATTTTAATGATGATTTTGTTTTGTTTTTTAATATTCAAACTTATTATGTGGCACAGTGATTTGAAATAGAGTCAATTTTCTCCTGCGTTCTTTCTGTTTCTCTTTAGAAGGCAGAACCAGATCATGTGCTACTGTGAGTGTACCAGATATTGTTACCATCTTAAATTTTAGCCAAAAGACTAATTGGTCTCAGTCTGAATGCAAGTTTATAACTAGTAATGTAAATAACTTTGAAGTTTTCTGTCTGCAATTGTTCAAACATGTACTTGAGAAGAGACCTGAAAGTATCTAACTTTTTAATGTTGTGGTTTTGAATAGTGTTATTTCCTGGAATTAGTAGATCAATCTGGGTTTTTTGCATATTCATTATTTCATTTCATTTCATTTCATTTCATTTCATTTCATTTCATCCATTCATTTCTGTATGTAGGTCCAACAGTTGTCACACTGTCCTGAGAGCCTAATCTTGTCTCTGCTTTCCAGAGCTCCCTGATGGGAACCAGTCCACTCCCCTGTGTGAGGGAAAGGGCTTGGTTTTCGTGGTGGGTCCAGAGCCTACCAGTTCTCTCCAGTTTGGAGCCAACTGTGCTTTACCGGTGGCATTCTGCCACTGTACTCTATTTGCCACCTGCCATTAAGTACTAACCTAATACTAGACCACTTACGCTTCTGTCCATGTGGAAAGATAATTTATTAATGTTTTTCAGAAAGTCCTTTTATTCACCTGGAGAGAATGGAGAATGTGGTTGAGACGAGATTAGGTGATACAGTCAAAATTCCTGTCAAGTTTAAAGGATATCCTCCACCAGAGGTGAAATGGTAAGAATGGGGATACAAGGTGTTTGAAAAACAGAGGTATTCTTTGTCAAGATAGATCTCTAGAGGATTCAAAGTGCTCTATATTTTTTTCAGGTATAAAAATGGAAAAGCCATTAATGCAAATCATACAGTTAAACTCGGCTACACATTAGTGATCACCGAAGCAACTGAAAAGGATGCTGGGAATTACACTGTTGTCCTTACAAACCCTAGTAACAAGATGCAGAAGAGACATACGTTTACCCTGCTCGTGAATGGTAATGGGCACACCAAAGGGGTCTCTTTCACGTGTGGATGCTCTGTATTACCGTTAAATATTTAAATTCATCCCAGAGCTATGAACACTGGCAATGGTGGCCAAGAGGAGAGCACTTGAATCTCAGCCCAGGGAGGGCAGAGGTGGCCCATCTCTCTTGGCTCCAGGATGTGCTGGTTGAGAGGCTGTAGGCTCCTGGTGTTGTGATGATACTTTGTGTGATTTTTTGTTGTTGTTGTTGTTGTTTTCTGTATATTATTTCTTTGCCTCTGCATCCTGTTCTTTTCCTGCTCTCCTTGCTGGCCATGCTGCCAGAGTCCTCCCCCACCCCTCTCCATCCTGGCCCCGTCCCACCTCGCCCATCCTTCCTGCCCTGTGTCGGCTGTCCCTCCTCTGCTACCCTGCCCTGTGCAACCCTCCTCCTCTTCCTCCTCTTTCTCCTCTTCTCTGCTCCCCAGGAAACAGCCTAGCCCCCGTGCTTTGATGATGCCAGGTTTTGTAAAGGGCAGCGAGGCTACACACAATGGGATCAGGGTTAGGGAATAATATGCATTTAATGGCTGGGCATAATGGTGGGAGTTTGTGGGTTGCATTTTAAACTAGGGTGTAGTGAAGGGAGATATTATAGGAGATACTAAGCATTGCATCTTGAGGACATGACCCTTAAAGTGTTGGGCAGGCTCACCTCTTCCCAACACATCCTTGGCGATGCTGTACCTTGCCCTCAGACGTGGTGCCTGGCATGAATTAATCAGTGCAGGTCTAACTTGTGTAGGTGGTGCTGTTAGGGAGGTGTAACCTGGTGCTCTGTCCTCCAGTCCCCCCCCAGATCGGAGAGAACGCGCTGCTGGCTCCTGTTGACTCCTACAAGTACGGCTCGACGCAGTCACTTACTTGCACCGTCTATGCTGTCCCGCCGCCTGCCACCGTCCTCTGGCACTGGCAGCTTGAGGAGGAGTGCACCTTCAGCCCCCAGTGAGTGCTAACCCCCTTGCTATCTTCTGTGACTTATGTAGCTCTGGAGGGATGTTTGGCTTGGGAGTTTTTTTGGGTGCATCCCTTGTCCAGGCTCGTTACTGAGCACAAACCAAATGGCCAGTGAAGAAGATTATTGTGTTTAACAGGCAGATTCTCACAAGCGAGCTCTGCCAAGGTTGTGGCTGTCCAGAGGCAAGGGCCACCCACAGTGAGGAGCTGCCAGTGCCTGTATGTTGCTGTCACACTTTCTTGAAGGCGATCTTGGCTTGCACAGGGTTTCAGACGCAGCTATCTGTGTGCCCTCCCCTCAGATCTCCCTGTGGGCCACAGGCCCAAAACTCCATCCCAAACAGAGGAAATTTGCTGTTTATGCTAATTATGGATCCCTGCAGTGGTTTTTTTTTCTTTTTTTTCTTAGGCTCAAGTGCTGAGTGTGATGGTGCTCTTTATCTGTGTGAAAGTGTATCTCAGGAGGAAGTGCACTGATTGATGTTGGGGAATGATAGAGAGAGTGCCTGACTGAGATTCACACAGCTTCCCTTATCTGGGCCTGCCATAAGCACAGATTTCCTCTTAAAAAAAAACCTGCATTCTTCTTTCCTGTTGTTGTTTTTGAAATGATTTCCACTAGTTTCTTCCTTTGGTGCTTGGTTGCTTCCTACACAATGGCTACTGTCCTCAAGAAATTCTTGTAGGGAGTTCAGTGATTTCTATGTCTCTCTGTCTTCCTTTGAACTAAATTAACTTGAATCATCCATTTATGAATGGAGGTTTGTTCCCAGAATAGCTGCTTCCCTCCAAGCATCCTGATTAAGCTGACACAGGCAGATTAATTAGGAAATTCACCTTTAGGCTTGAGGGTTCCTTATTTCACAGAGTGAAAAGATCTCGGAAATTTATAGGGTGCAATTTAATAGAAATGCTTCCAGAAACATACTCTTCCCTCCCAGATGCAGTCTTTGGCCAGTGATGATAGATAAATATCTGCATATTGTAAAAAGAGCACAAAACCACTCTCTTGAAGGATGAATATTTGTCTTATCTAAAGCATATTTCTCTGCTTCTCAGAAAAGTGCGCTCCGGAGCCAATCCATATGCATGTAGAAAATGGAAAGTGATCTCGGAGAGAAAGGGTGGGAATCAGGTTGAAATTAAGCACCGAGTCGTTAACATTGCCGGGAAAACAAAGGTGAGGAGATTTTCTTTTCTATTGGTTGGAGGTGGTCAGCCCCTGTTCAGCACTGCACACGTCTGGAAATGTATCACTAGAGATGAGTCTCTCTCCACCTGCGGTTAAACGTGGGGGTCTATCTACTTGCAGCTAGTTGTGCAAGCTTTGGCTGAAGCCAACAGGCAGAGGTAGACACTTTCAAATCCTTTAGACACTGGCCCAAAAGGAGTCTCTATTGAGGAATAAAGCTTACTCAGAAGTGGTCAGAAGTTAGATTTAATAGGGAGAAGCTGGAGAGCCTGAAGAGCAGAAGAACTTGCACATGCAGCATTTGTTAACACGTACATTGAGGTCAGCATTCTGGCAGCTGCTTCCTCTTGCTCTCTTTGGACTGTCACACACTTAAGGAAAAAAGTAAATGTCAGGAGGGGACAGTGCTCCTGCTGTGCCATGGATTTGAGCCTTTTAGGGATTGTTTTGTTGTTGTGCAGATACCTGCAGAGCACTTCGCTCAGCTCTTGTGGTGATCAGGCTCACGTACATCCTTTAGTCCTTTAGCACTGGCGTGGTATGAATTTCCTTGATTGCTCTTTTGCAGACCGTGAGCACCCTTGTGATTCAAGCAGCGAATGTATCCGCTTTGTATAGATGTATGGCTACAAACAGAGCTGGGTCAAGTGAGAGAGTTATCTCCTTTCATGTGACTAGTAAGTATACCCTGCTGGGGACAGACACATTAGATTAGTGTTATTTCATCTGCTTCACTAACAATAGGTGCTTCAACGCTGGACCCTTTAGGATTTGGGGTTTACCTAAGGGTTTTCTAATGCAGCCTTTGAAGTCACCACCTAACCTCAGACAAGTGATTAGTTCTGCTGATGTAGTGGCAGTCTCATGAAAATGATTCAGAGTTGGTGCTGTGGGCCCAAGAATGATTGTTAGTTGGCTTTTGCTGTCATTTGAAAGAGATACAGAGAAATTATGGTACTGTCATAAAATGAGTAAAGATGTACCGTAAAAGCAAAGACTGACGTTTTCAAATACAGTGACAAAGAGCTTCTGTCTTCTTGAAAATCAGTCTCCATTTTCACATACTGAAGTTATATTTTAGTGCCAATCTAAAAATTAACCACAAGATAGGAATCAACTTGGGTTGCCAGAGATTTCTACAGTAAGAGGAGCTACATTCATTACACAAGTGTCTCTGATCTATTTAAAATGTATTGTTTTAAACGAGATTGTGCATTTCACATGATTGATTGACTGATTTAATTTTTAGTGTTTTGTTTCCTTATTTACAACTGGCCAAGATGAGGATAGGGCTCTATTTGTGAAATGGCTTTTTCAAGTTACTGTTGGCAACAAAATGTGCCAACTGATATGAATGCCTTTTTTATTTTATTTTATTTGTAACTTCCAGGGGGTCTTGAAATTAATCTCCAGCCTCGGAATCAACTCACAGAGAAGGACAACATGTCCTTGCAATGCACAGCAGACAAGTTCACCTTTGAGAAGCTATCATGGTACAAACTCAGCGCTCATGCTTCGCAGGCTCCCTTTGGAGGGCTGCCCATGCCCGTTTGCAAGAACCTCAATGCTCTGCAGAAGCTGAATGCGACAGTTTCAAACACCAACGGTGAAAATGTCACCTTAGAGCTCATCCTCCGTAACATCTCCCTCCAGGATGGAGGGGACTATGTTTGCATTGCTCAGGACAAAAAAGCTAAAACTCAGCACTGCCTGGTGAAGCATCTCACTGTCCAAGGTATGAATCTCTTACTGTGAACCAACATGGTGGTTGTGTATGGAAATGTGAACAGTTCCATGTAAGGAAAAATTATTTCACTGTGAGGGTGAGAGAGCACTGGAACAGACTACCCAGAGAGGTTGTGGAGTCTCCTTCTTTGGAGACATTCAAGACCAATCTGGACAAGTTCCTGTGGGGTTTAATCTAGGTGATCCTGCTCTGGCAGGGGGTTTGGACTAGGTGATCTTTTGAGGTCCCTTCCACTCCCAGCGTTGCGTGATTCTGTGAAACAACTGCAATGGTGTTGGGTTTTGGTACCTTCAGGTCTTGCATGTTGTTGGCTTAACTGTGCACTCAGTTTTTTAAACAGATTTAATCCATCTCTGTAAATAAAGTGGTTAGTCATACATGTTAATGGCTGCTGAATGCAGGTCTGGGGATGGTCCAGGCAGCAGGGACACACCATTTCATCAGTAGCAGGAAGGAAACACTGACCAAGTCGCTGTACAAGCAGATGAGTTTGGCTTTTGTACAAATAATGGCATGTGCTTAGTTCAAAACCATGTTTTTCCATGTAACTGTATGTGCATGTGTGTACTCATAGCATGAAGGCTCCTGCTTTGTGTCACAGAATCTTCAGTTTGAAGTAGAATCTGTAACTAAAAACACTCACAAAATGATGCTGGTATGATGCTGGTGTTCAGGTGCGAGCTGATAGTCTACTAGCTTTTCACACAAATAGAGAGGACTCTGCTTTGGGAGCTCACTGTCCAGGCTGGTTAGGGAGCCTTGGTACTTCAGGGAAGTACTTACACACATTCATGGGCTGTCATGAAGAAACGTCTGGTGGGCCAACAGTATCAGCCTTCTGTGAGGGAAGCAATTTCTCACCTATTCCTCTTCCCTCTGCAGACTGGGCAGTTACGAACTAAACAGTCTAAAGCAGGTTACATCAGCACTGTGAAAACTTTCTTGGCTATTATAATTGATTCATACCACATGAAAGTTTAATTATAATCATAACACAAACTTTGTGACTGTTGTAGTTTTAAAACGATTTGAAACTTTGCTACTGGACCAAACATTTAGAGTGCCATTAAGTGACCCTGCTTTGGCAGGGGCGTTGGACTAGATGATCTTTCGAGGTCCCTTCCAACCCCTACAATTCTGTGATTCTGTGACTAAGTGCTTTTACTGCAAAAATGGTCAATAATTTTAACTTATTTTTGAACCAACAGAGCCCATGGCACCCACGCTTGTAGGAAACCTGGAAAATCAAACAACAAATGTTGGTGAAACCATAGAAGTGTCCTGCACAGCGAATGGCATTCCTCCTCCAACCATCATGTGGTTTAAAAATAACGAAACCCTTATTGAGGATTCAGGTGAGTATTGCTCCTTTGCCATGGATTTTCTGTAACTTAAAGGAACTCACTGCTGATGTTCACTGCAAAAAGTTTTGGTTTGAATTTTTAACACAAAGCAGCATAAAAATAGCAGAACTAAAATTCTTTTTTTTTTTTTTCAGGTATTGTTTTGAAAGATGGCAACAAAACACTAACCATACGTCGAGTGAGGAAAGAGGATGGAGGGCTATACACCTGCCTTGCCTGCAACATCCTGGGATGCAGAAAAGCAGTGGCTTTTTTTTCAGTGGAAGGTTAGTGTTAGACTGTGCATGAAATCCTTATAGTCACTAAAAGGAAAGTATAACGGCTATCTTGATTGGAGATCTGACAATACACCGCGAGATTTGCAAAGTCCTGACACAGACATTGTAACCCCAGCTGCTGAGACTGTTGCCTTCTTCTCCACAGTGTTGTCTAGTGCTCTTCAGCAAAAGCTGAATCTATCTTGTGGTTGCAAGCAAAACTCTGCTGGTCTGTATTTCATGTAAAGCTGTATGACAGAACCTACCTAAGAAAAACAGGGTGGGGACTTAGCGCAGTCTCTTGTGATTGCTATCCTATTTCAGCTGTAGGAACAGGGAGTAGTTTTGGGTTAGGGTACTCCAGCCTTAGTCCACCAAGGTCTGAAAGCAGCACTGACCCATCTCTCAGTTGTTCTGGTCTGATTGTGGCACACCAAAGTGCAATTTGCAATAATAAATGATAAATCCTAATGAGAGGTTAGTCCGCAGTTTGAGTAGCTGGAACCGTGATGGACTTTCCACCAAAAGTTGCAACAAGAAGCCTCCAACTAAAAGCTCCTTGCCCTTGATATTAGTACGTTTGCAGAATTTAGTCACTGAATCCTTCACAAACCTCTGTCTTGTAAGTCAGGGTGATTGTCCGAGCTGTTCCGCTAAGGTAATTAAAGCAGTATCCTGTTATTCTTATAGGTCCCATTAGGATATTAGGATGTTGAGCAATATGTTTACATGGGATGGAAATTATCTGCAGCTGACATCAATGTAGATTTCAGCTGATGTGGTAAATATGGCTGGGGCATGTCTGGTCTGTACAAGCTGAAAAGCTGTGCAGGACATACTGTTTCACTCCACGAAATTTATACCGCGACTTATCGAGGTCATGCAGTGGAGTGTGCTGCGGCGTAGGAAATTCTGTGCAGTGCAAGGGATGAATGCAGGGGCGTGATGTAGAGAACAGAAGCTGAAGAGAGCTGCTCCTGCACATAAGTAAATGTTCAAGTGATATCTTCTGGACACTTACTGGAAAAGGGATGTGGTAAATAAAACCTTATTCTCGTGTGTTCCTCTAGAACCACAGAATTTTTTATGCCCCACTGAAGCGTATAAAGAGACAAGAGAGAGATTGTTCTCTAGGTCATTCTCACAACACTTTATTTACTATATGATGGGGTGGATTTTTTTCAGCTCCTGAAGAAAGACTCATTCATTTTGAGTATTCTAAAACAATGATTTCTTTTTAAAATGTGAGATTTTACTCTATTTTTAATATTTGCCAAAGGTCCAGATACCATCCTAGCAACAAGGCTGATGCTAAGAAACTGTGTGGTGTGTAAAACAGCACGAAACTAAGCACAATATTCCAGCATAAACCCCCAAGCTTTCTGTTTTGTTTTGCTTTCGTTTCCTTGCTTCATGTTGCACTTTTAAAACGAACCTTCCAAACAAGGACCTCCATTCTCTACTTTAATGAGTGAACAAAACCAATGCACTTCCAACTATCACTCAGATATTCACTTATTTCTTCCCAGGCGCTGAAGAGAAAACGAATCTGGAGCTCATTATCCTCGTTGGCACTGCAGTGATTGCCATGTTCTTCTGGTTGCTTCTTGTAATCATCCTCCGGACCGTTAAGCGGGTAATGAAAAAATTCTTGTACTGTCCTATCAGCACTGATCTTGCATGACAAATGAGAGCTGACTTGAGGCCTTTTGTGTTGTTTCTTTCCATTGTTCTTAAATCAACAGACACATTTTTTCTCTTCACCCTGTAACATTCTTGCCTGGAACTGGGGGGAATAGAAATTCGTTTTTAATTGAGCAAGCCCTAGCAAGCAAAAAAAAAAAAAGTTTCAGCTGGTTTGTTTATTAAAAAAAAAGAAAGCTCAAGTAATTAACAATTATCACACCCACAATGACATGGTATAGGGAAATGGTAGCCTGGGAACTAGCAAAACACTACAAAGTGAGAAAATGGCACTTTGCCTACACTTCACCAGCAAAAAAATCTGTGCAACTGCAACTAATACCATTTTCCAGGCCAACGGAGGGGACATGAAGACTGGCTACTTGTCAATCATCATGGATCCTGATGAAGTGCCTATAGATGAGCACTGTGAGCGGCTCCCGTATGATGCCAGCAAGTGGGAGTTTCCCAGAGACCGGCTAAAGCTAGGTATGTCTTCATCACACGGACCATTTAGTGATGCTGCAGGTAGGCCTGTGCTGGGGGCTGCCCTGATGCAGGACCCCCAGGTGGGCTTTCTGGTCCTATAGAATATAATACATCCCTTCCCCATTATCACCTCTCCGTAGATCTCTGGTACATAAATTGAGTTTAGATTTGGTGTCTATTGTGCACCTTTCACTCACTGCACCAGGAAGATAAATCCGAGTTTGTTCATCTTCTCACTTCAAGGTAAACCTCTTGGGCGTGGAGCTTTTGGCCAGGTTATAGAAGCAGACGCGTTTGGAATCGACAAAACTGCCACCTGCAAAACAGTGGCAGTCAAAATGCTTAAAGGTAAAAACAGTGACTAAAACTTCACCTTGAATACACAGCCTAGGGATAATTCCCTGTCCTGTAACCAGTAGATGGAGAATAACCCAAATATTTGTACCAATGTTGTATACAAATTTCCTCAGCCCTGGAGGTATTCAAGGCCAGGTTGGATGGGGCCCTGGGCAACCTTGTGTAGATGCAGGCCTGGAGGTTGGTGGCCCTGCCTGTGACAGGGGCTTGGAATTGGAAGACCTTGGGGTCCTTCCAACCCAGAGCATTGTGTGTGATTCTGTGTGATTCACTTAGAAGTTGGTATCACAGGGCAATGATTAGAAGAGTACATGCCTTTACCTCATCAATAATCGGAGCAGTGCAGCTATGATAGCTATGGTTTCTTGGCCATTGCTTTATGGATCGACTCAGGTTCAGAATATAAACTTGTTCCCACATGCAATTTGCATGTGTCCAGTTTTGCCTAGTAGGGACCTTATCAAGCATCTCAGATGGTGGCTTAGGCACGCTCCAAAAGGAGTAACAGTTTTGAATAGCTTTTTCCTTACTTTAAATCATATTATATTGCATCATACTCACCAGGGGAAAGTTGAAAGCTGTAGTTCCTAGACACTGTTCACAGAATCACAGAACATCAGGAGTTGGAAGGGACCTCGATCATCTAGTCCAACCCCCCTGCCTGAGGAGGATCACCTAGATTAAACCACACAGGAATGTGTCCAGACTGGTCATCTAGTCCACAGACTGGCTATCTAGTTCCCAAGGTAGATGCAGCAGGGACAACTAAATGGGGTTCCCAGTAGCCAGGGACTCTGTCCCTTCCTATGACATACTGGAGGAAGGATGGAAAAGCCAGAGGATTTCTGACAGTACCATGTGAGCAGTTGCAAGTACAGGTGAGACCTGTTGCAGACTTGTTGCAGAAGGATGAGGATGCAGTCATGACAGTAAAAATTAGAAAACCCTGTCCCTCCAGCTTCCTAGTGCTTGGGCAGCCTGCAGAGAGCTGCCTCCTCCATCCCTCTCTCTCTATTGCTCCATCTCTTTCTTCTTCCTCTTCTCTCCCTATGGGATGAGGACACCAGATATGTCTCCAGAATTTTGGTGAGGCTGCAGTGTCAGTTGTGTTTGGCCCAGGCCCTGCCTTCCCCACTCTGTAGACCCACTGGACCCTTAGCATGGACCCCAGAAAAAGCTAAGGGACAACATTTCTAGCTCTTCTTGGCTGTGAGGGTCAAATAGCAGAGAACAAACCGCTAAAAAGGTCTGTAAGAAAACAAGATGTTTGCTAATCTGGGTTGTTTTTATCTCTGTTCTGATGTACTGCCCTTGTCAAACTTTGGGAAATGTTTAAAAGCAGAGCAAAACCACCCCTGTCCCGCATGTGCCTAGTTTTCATCAGTGTGTTGCAGCATAGCTGGTCCAGGCAACCAACCAACAAGACTTCTCACTAGATTGTCTGGAAAAATAACAGAAGAGATGGAGAGACATCTCCATCTGTGATGCTCCTAACCTGTGTTGTCTTACTTCTTCAGAGGGCGCAACCCATAGCGAGCACAGAGCGCTCATGTCAGAGCTGAAGATCCTCATTCATATTGGCCATCATCTCAACGTTGTCAATTTACTTGGAGCCTGCACTAAGCCAGGAGGTGAGTAGCTTCTCAGTGTGTGGAAATGTGCTAATGAAAACTATTTCTGCCTTTTCTCCTGCATAGAAAACTGAGTGCCAAAATTATGATCTGGAATAATTTGTTTTCTTTTTTAAAAGAAATCATAACAAGAGTGAGCAGGTCCAGAAACAGAATAAGGGCTGAGAACCCCTGAGTTCTACATCCACCTCCATCCTTTAGTTCTATCACTGCTTTCCTGTACCTCAGAGCCACTTTTATAGTGGACACCCCACATGTAACAGATTTTGAGTCTAGTACCGGATTTAACAAGTTGGTCTTATTCTTGTCACTGGCTGCAGTGCAATGGCAAGCCATGACTTCCCTCCCCGACTTTGGGTGGGTTGTGGGTGCCTCTATGTGTGTGTAGGAGGGGAGATTGCAATTTGGAATCCAGCTCTGGGTGGATGAACCTACTTTATAATCAGGGACAGATGTTTCATTTAACAGATCCAGCACTGCACGCTAATTTGGAAGAAATTCAGTGTAAAGTAACTCAGTAATAATTTTTCAGGGAAGCTGACTTGTTGGCTTACAGCGGGATCAGAATTTAATTTGTAAAGTTCCATGACAGAAGTGCAGTAGTTGAAGGAAACTTAATCCATAAATATTTCTTTCCTTGTTTATTCCATAATAAAATAGACATGGCCAGTATCTGGAACCTAGGATGGAAATTTATCATTGTAGCATATGCCTATATGTAGCAATTTGAGCGTGAAATACTGCATTTGGACTCTGTGTTAAGGCCACGATGTCTGAAACCAAGATTCCTGGTTTAAGCTTTTAGGACATAAACTGCCTGCACAAAAATGCATGGATAATCATGTGTGTATTGCAGACGAGTGGTTAATTGCACTGAAGTTCATTCAGTGATGTGTGTTGCATTCTTACACTGTCAATTGTCAGAGGCAGTTATTGGCACTTTAAGTATAAGTCCGCCACTATACATATTCACATATGGAATTAAGCCTGTGATTTCCAAATGTGCTTTCTTTTCCTTCCTTATATAGCAGAAAAGGAATAATTACCCTCCTTTGGTTAGATTTTGTTTTTAAATTACTGGGGGGTCATGGTTGTTTTTTGGTTTTTTTTAACCTCTGGGTAGTAGAATGCTTTTTAAAATAAATGATTGTATTTCTAGCCATGAATTAGAGATGAGATGGGATATAAATGGTCCTTCTAAGGAATTGCTTTATGTGTTATACAGGCCCACTCATGGTGATAGTAGAATACTGCAAATTTGGAAATCTGTCAGCTTACCTAAGGAGCAAGAGGAGTGAGTTTGTCCCGTACAAGGTAAGGAGTCAAAGTTAACAGCATAATGTTGATTTGGTGAGGTTTTTCCACACGCGATGTTTGTTTCTAGTGCCGACTGATGTGGCAATCCTTGGGGATGCTGAGTATCTAGTACTTCCCATGGGAATGAGAGATGGCAAAGACACAAGAGGTCATCTAGTCTTTCCTGTGGCCCCTGCAATGCAGCTCTTTTGTTATTGTTAGCTTAAAGTGTGCAAAGGAACTGGGCTTCCACTATTTCCCTTGGCAGATTATTCTACACTTGGCCGTATCTCTCAGGAAGTTTTTTCTGATTATCAGCCTGAATTTTTTCCTTTCTTAGTTAAGCTCCAGACCACCTTAAATAACTGCACTCCTGCTTAGTGCATATATCCATCAGATACCTGTAGGTATCTTCTGTAACATGATTATCCTTCCTTCTATCCCCTTGGCTCATTTCTGAACCAAGCTATACATTGGTTTTGCTGTTGATCATTCTGTGTAAGTGATGTGTCTCATGAGCTTATGTTCAACTCGCTCAAGGCAAGTTCCCATCACAACAGCCCCTCTTTGCACCCGAGCTTGAATGGCAAAGGGATAGAGGTTGGCATTTTCAAACTTAATTCTGGTTGCTTTTGCATGGGGTCTGATTTCTGGGGCATGCTGGGAGGATCCACCCCCTCCAAGGGTCCAATTTTCACATGATGAGTATGGCTGTGGGTACTCAGCACTGAGCACCATGCTCAGGACCCTACCCATTTTAGCCACAGCCAGGAGAGAACCACAGCATCACAGAATGTTAGGAGTTGGAAGCGACCATCATCTAGTCCACTCCACCTACCTGAGCAGGATCACCTAGATTAAACAACAAAGGAACGTGTCCAGATTGGTCTTGAATGTCTCCAGAGAAGGAGACTCCACAACCTCTCTGGGCAGCCTGTTCCAATGCTCTGTCACCCTCACAGTGAAAAAGTTCCTTCTTATATTAAGATGGAACTTTCTATGTTCCAGCTTGAACCCATTGCCCCTTGTCTTATCACTGGCCATCCCTGAGAAGAGCCTGGCTCCATCCTCCTGACACTTGCCCTTTAAATATTTACAAACATTAATGAGGTCAACCCCTCAGTCTCCTTCAAGCTAAAGACACCCAGCTCCCTCAGTCTTTCCTCATAAGGAAGGTGTTCCACTTCCTTCATCATCTTGGTCACCCTGCACTGGACTCTTCAAGGAGTTCTATGTCCTTCTTGAACTGAGGGGGCCTGGGCTCTGCCATGCTGGTAGACCTGAACTTCAGTCTTCCTGCAGCTGCTCTGTTTAGATAAGAGCTTCTTCAAACTGCTTGTCAGTTCTCCAAGGGGTTATTTTTCTTTATCCTTGGAGTCATTGTTTACTATTTTATATTGGCAAAGGCAACTCGCTGCATCCTCTTGTGAGGTACAAAGGATAAACAAATATCTGAGAGGCCTTGGAGGAAGAGGCAGGGTTTCACAAGGGTGCTGACCCTTGCTTACACAAGCAGTGGGGATGGGAACTGGCAATGGAAAAAAACAGCTCTGCCAGGGGAGAAAAGTCATCAAACCAATGCAGGCGAAAATAGTAACATGGTGGAGGAAGCTTGCAGGGTTGGCATCCTTCCTAGAGGCATTTGGTGGCTATAGAAAAGACGAAATAAGTTGGATTTTGAGGGCTGCTAGGGGTTTGGCCAAGGTGGAGGTTTAGCACAAGGGTCTTTGCAGCATGGGAGGTATTTCTGCAGCAGTACAGAGAGGTTCAAGAGTATGAGCAGGGGTTCAGCAGCACTTGCTTCACAAGTGGTGGACACCAGGGGGTGAGAGACCAGCTCCTCAGTCTGGATTTGAGTGGATTTGTTGATGTGGGTGGCTAGGAGGATGTGAGAGCAGGCTAAAGCCATGCTGAAGTCTGGCAGAATCTACTCAAGTTTGTGAGTCCATATGGTCATGGATAGGGTTTGCTGATGCTGTCACCGCACCAGCCTGGTCCCCTCACAAGGGCTGGCTTGGAGCTGAGCAGCAGCTCATGCCACTGCTGGGCTCTTCTTCCTGCCTTCAGTGGTGACTGTGGCATAGACTGTGGGGAGCCTCTTTTGGGGGAGTTTCTGGAAAGCTTCCTGCTTCTGACTTCTCTCCCACTGTCTACTCACATTTCTAGACCAAAAGTGCCAGGTTTCGGCAGGGGAAGGAGAACTATGTTGGTGATGTCTCCATGGACCTGAAGAGACGGTTGGACAGTATCACGAGCAGCCAGAGCTCAGCAAGCTCTGGCTTTGTGGAGGAGCGGTCCCTGAGTGATGTGGAAGAGGAGGATGGTAGGATATGTCTTCTCCTGGTGTTGGAAGAGCTGTCATTGGTGGGGGTTGATGAGGGGCACTGGGGACTTTGGGATTTCCAAAGCTCCCTCAAAACTATGCATGGGTTATTTCCTGGATGGCCAAAGTTCTCAAACTGTGGGTTATCTAGTCCAGCATCCCAAACCCCTCAGCCCAATCCTCGAGAATGTCCTGTCTGAAAAGAGTGTGGTTTTGGTGCACTGCCCTTTGGAGATCCATCAATTTAACACCCTGGTGTCTTCAGGGAAAACTCCAAGCACAAACTTGAAGGCAACACAGCAAGGGATGCGCCAGGACTCTTGACTGAACTTCCTTCATGTTTACCCAGAAATTAAATGTGGCAAACTGCCATCTGCCTCCCTGCTTATTGAACAGAGAGGTAGATTTCCATTCCCCTCGCACAGGTGACCTGTCAGGAACAGGAAACCTGCATTATCCACTCACCCCAAGCCTCCCCTGGATATACATATCCTCCGCTGCAGTGTCGCTGATGCATTTGCTATGTGGCAGAGAGAGCACAGAGTGCTCAGTGGGGCCAAGGTGTTTCAGAGACTGCTGGCTTCAGCAGGCAGGAGGATCCGACTGCTCAGGAGGGAGGCTCAGCTGCCTGCACCTCGGCTTCCAATAAAAATCATTTAATGCAAAGGAAGCCCTCAATATGTTAACGGGGAGGATGACCTAGTGCTATCCTAATAGATAATGGCAGGCATGCGCTTTATGCATTTCCATGTCTTTTCCAGGTCTTTTTCAGATCACTTTTGGTATAGTTCTTGATAAATTTTGTCTTAAAATCAAGAGATGAGCAGTCATTGAGTTGTTTATTCCAGCAGTAACTAAATGCCTAGGTACCTTTGTTGGATAATTGAGCACATTATTCTTCCAGGTTTCCAGAAGATGAGGTTAGGCTTCTTCTACCATAAATTAGAAGGGCTTTTTGCCAAATTTAAGTCTTTTTCCCCATAGTATATTCTTGCCCAGTAAGGCCTAGGTGGAGCCTCCCTCTCACCAATTTCCAAATTCATCTGCTGAAACCCCAGCAAGCCTTTCCTGTCCTGGGAAATTGTGAGCTGAGTTTTTGTAGGGTTTTTGGGGGGATTGTTTTGAAAATCTTTCCACTGGTGGGAACTCTGGATATAAGCAAGGAGGCCCAGGGTATAACCCATCATCTCAAAGTTTATTTTACAGAGGACTAGTTTGAAGTAAAATGGGTTGTTAGTGATAATTATGCAGCCAAAAAAAGGGCTTAGTTTGCTCTTCCATTTCAATATGGCATAAGGTTAAGTTGGACTTTTACCTAAGAAGCAGTTATGGGTGAAATCAGTGACAAAGGGCATGTTTGACTGTCATCTGATTCTTTGCAGCTGGTCCTGAAGACCTTTGCAAGAACCCTTTGACCATGGAGGACCTCATCTGTTATAGCTTCCAGGTGGCAAGGGGAATGGAGTTCTTGGCTTCACGCAAAGTAAGGAACTTCTCAGGAAGAGTGGCATGTTATTTATTTGACTGTAGGAAGTGGTGCTGTCCGTCTATAGAAGGAAACAGCGTGTTCATCTTTGGACTAGCACTCACCCTCAACATTTTCTTTTTGCCTTAAGACATAAAAATATCATTAATGCTACAGGGTGAAATCGTCCCATGCATGCATGGGCACAAATGTTAGTCATCTGCATTAAGGTTTATGGGTCACTGATTCATAGAAGAATGATTAAGTAATTGGAAGAGGGCAGATTTTGCAGATAGTTAAAGGAATTAGGGGGAAATCCCTGGAAGCTGGACCTAAACTAGAGAAAAGGAGTGTTGACAGAGGAGTTGCCTGCAAGGTGTGCAGTGGGATAGGAAGGGCAGTGTGAGGAGAGACGATGATCATTTATAAAGCTTCATGGATGACTCCTTGAAGAGTTTCTTGTCCTGGCAGTCAACAGCATCCCACCTGCATCTTGGCATTGCAGCAGTGTTTTTCTGTGGTTTGATCTTAAAGAGAAATAGTCCATGTTTCAAAGGGCGTCAGTTCCATCAAGATCAAGGAGTGGCCTGCAGTTATATAGAAGCAAAAAGTACTTAGAAATAGTCTAGGCTTTCACCAGCAGACTTTGGGGCCTTTCCAAAAAACCATATATTTGTCTACATTTTATATGTCCTGGTTGGTGCCTATCTATGAAAAAATGTCTTCCCAAGGTTGGTGTTTCTAGGCCATACTAGAAGCAAAGCAGCATCCACTTTCAGAGCCTGGCTTTTTAACATCAAGCTATTGAGGTGTGAATTTTGAAGGCTGTGGGTTGTTGGCTAAGCTGTCGTTCTGCATAGGTAAAGGCATGCACTTTTCTGACTGTAGGCAAGCTTCGTTTACATTGGAACCGAATCGGCGTTTCAGTGTGGTATGTTTTTCAGAGAGTGGGGTACACAGATTTGAGTGAACCTAAGTAAAGGTAATCAGATCTGAACCTGTTTTGTGTCAGCTTCTTAGGATAATTAATTAGCTAACTTCAAAGGTCCTTTCTGTGTAGTGGATAAACAGATGTATGTTTAGACTTGGGAACACAAGTCTCCCTGAGCCAAATCAGTTGTGACCATCAAAAAAAGCACTTAAAATCAGTAACTGTTGGTGCTGAGGTTTCTTTTTCTTAAAAGGTTTTAAGAATTATCTGGCCTTTGAGGGTAGGAGAGTACAGATGTAAAAGAGATCAGTCTTGTGGACAGAGCTGTGACGACAGGCAGCACATGAAGTTGTTTACTTCTCTTTTCAGTGCATCCACAGGGACCTGGCTGCTCGTAACATCCTCTTGTCAGACAATAACGTGGTCAAAATCTGTGACTTTGGCTTGGCTCGAGACATCTACAAAGACCCAGATTACGTCAGGAAAGGAGATGTAAGTTTCAGATTCTCTATTTGAGAGGGAATTACTATGAAGTCAGGACTCCTTTTTTTTTTTTTTTTTGACCTGAAATGTGTTCGTGGAAACACAGTGTTTTGCTAAACTATGATACCTTTTTTGTTTATGGAAATGCTTTCAGGCCAGACTACCCCTAAAATGGATGGCACCAGAAACCATTTTTGATAGAGTCTACACCATTCAGAGTGATGTATGGTCCTTTGGAGTTCTACTGTGGGAAATATTTTCATTAGGTGAGTCACTTTAATTTTATTGAGTCATCTTGAATTTTAAACAACGGGGTCAGCAGAAAACAGTCAAAGTGTTCTTGAATCCTCTTTGGCTATTTTTTTTTTTTACTTCTTGAAAATATGCTGTTTATTTTCGCAATCAAAATAAAATATTCAGATTTCCTTTAAAATGAATGTAAGAACATGCTCCTTCATACAATTTCAGTAAGTAATTATGTGCCTCATTTACTCAATCAGTTGCTGTTGCCATCAGAAATATAAATTGTTTGCACATCCAAATATACTGAATTACCTTATTAACTCAGGCCATAGCCAGTTATTTCTTTGAAAATTAATCCTAGAATTTAAGAGTCTAATGCATTAAAATTACCATTGCTCTCATTTTAGGTGCGTCGCCATACCCTGGAGTGAAAATTGATGAAGAATTTTGCAGAAGACTGAAAGAAGGAACGAGGATGAGAGCACCAGACTATACAACACCAGAAATGTGAGGAGCTGTTCTTCCACTTGCCCATGTTTCCCCCTCAGTAATAGCAGATGCTTGTGCCGGCAAGAGGTGCCCTTCTTTTTAGGCTGATATTTTATTCCTTCTAGGTACCAAACAATGCTGGACTGCTGGCATGGAGATCCTAAGCAGAGACCAACTTTTTCAGAGCTGGTGGAGCACCTGGGGAATTTGCTGCAAGCCAACGTCCGTCAGGTAGGTGAAAAGTGTTCTCTGGTTGCTAAACCCCCCAGCTGAACCCTGGCTGTCCTGCCAGCCACCATGAAATCCCACAGCTGGGAGCAGTCCACTGAATCTGCCGGGGAGCATGGGATACTTCCACCCATCCCGTTACTGACTCTCAGTTTGGACAACTTGCAGAGAATAATGACTTGAGTGGGGAAAGGTCTGTTATAATAACCAAAAGCCACCTTGCCCTGCCAGCAAGGGCTTGCTGTGACACTACCACTGTGGTTACTTGCCTGTCTTGCTGGGGAGTTGTTGGCCCAGGGACAATTCCCTACTGTGCTGCCGGTTTCTCTGGGTACTGCAGAGACATTTTGGCAGGTAGCTCTGCCTGATTTTACTGTGCCAAAGATGGATATCTTAGCACATGTGAGGATGTGGGATGCAGTGGTTTTAATGACTCTTCCAGAAGACAAGGACACAGGCATTTCACTGCCTGTCAGCAGCTCCACTTGGATAAATGTATTAAGGTTTATCCAATGTAAGAGAGCCCACTGCTTCCAGGTGGGATACATGGGCCTCCCTCCCTCCTGGGTCCTCCCTTTTGTAGCTTCCTCTTCATGCACCAAAAATGTGGACAAGTCCAGGGCAATAGGCACTTGAATGAAGGAGGCTGCATTTTGCCACTATTTTACTAGTTCTCCCTTTCTGACCTATTGACAGCGATGGGAATTATGTAGCTTTCCAAAGTACTTCCAGTCTTCTGTGTGTACCAAAACTCAGAAGGGATAGAATTTGTTCACTTCCCTACAAACCAGCTTGAATATTATGTACCACAAAATCATACACTGGCTGAGATTGGAGGACATCTCCCAACATCTTCAGTCCAATCACTTAGGCTGGCTGCCTAGGACCATGTCAGGTGGCTTTTTACTCTCTCTGAGGATGGAGACTCCACAGTCTCTCTGGGCAACCTGTACCACCCTCACAGTAAAAAAAGGTGTTTCTTTGTATGTTCCGAACATACTTTATGAACGGTTGGATTACTATTGATTTATACTCTCTTGTCATAAACTAGTGTACTGTGACTACAAAAGACATGATTTACCGTCTGACAACTAATAGCTAATTATCTATGTGTCACACTGTAGTCCAAAAATGGATAAATGAATAAAAAATAGAAAAAAGGGGGAATCTACAGAATTATTTCTTATTAGGCTATGAATAAGTATGCAGTATTGAAGGATGCATAAGCCATTGTTTCTCTTCCGGCTTTACAGCAGTAAACAAGTGGACGATTTTATAATTGTTGCTGTCATTATTCATATCAAGTTAAATGCCAAAGTATTGATAGAAAACTCCCTTTTATTTTTGCTATACCTATTTTGTTCTTTTTTTACATTTAATTCTTAAAGGCTTTATGATTCATATGCTGTAGTTTAACTAAATCTCACTTCCAACTTAAGGGTTTTTTTCCCCCTCAGGGTCATATTCTTTGTGTCACTGCCATTCAAACATTACCAACATTTAAATTTATTATTTAAAAGACATCAAGAAAACTTCAGTTTATTAATTAAGTTATGGAATGTCATATAGAAATCTCATATTTTTATTGAAAACTACTTGGCAGGGACTCTTTCTAAGTTTTCCTCTTTTAATGAAGCTGCTCCTGCAAGGGTAGTATAATGCTCATAATTTAACAAAACAACCAAGGTAGCTCTGCTGGACTGATACACTGTCCGTGTCCGTGTGTGTAGCTGTTTATGTCTGTGTACCTATGTAGCTTTATTTAATTTCTGTATTTTTTTCACTGCATTCTACAGGATGGTAAAGACTACGTTGTCCTTCCTCTGTCAGTATCGCTGAATATGGAAGAGGATTCGGGTCTCTCTCTCCCAACTTCACCTGCTTCCTGTAGGGAGGAAGAGGAAGCCTGTGATCCTAAATTCCATTATGACAACACAGCAGGAATTAGGTATTTTATATGGTGGACATCCTACTGGGGCCTCTGGGCAGGTTTTGTTCATGCTGGGGGCAGGGAAAATGGAAGGAAGAGATTTCAGCTGCCTGGTCCATATTTAACCTCCTCCATAGCTGTAAGAATGAATCTGCAGAGGGTTTTTTTCAGGGAAATAATAGTTTCTTACCTAGTTTCTTAGCTCCCCAAGTGCTAGGGAATGGGGTTTTTTGAGTTGTTGTTTTTTGGTTTTGTTTTTTTTTTTTGGGGGGGGGGTTTGTTTGTTTTGGTTTGTTTTGGTTTGGTTTGGTTGTTGGTTTTTTTTTCTAAAAAAAAAGCTCTGGTATTTTCATTCAAATAAGCACAAGAGTATTTGCTTGTTTTTCTTTTTTTTTAGAACAGGAACAAATAGAAAGTTCTACCAATGCAACTCAGTTGTGTTCACACTCTTGTATTGCAGGTCTCTAAAATATTAATGGTAATAGATCTGTCATTAATAACTGCCCTGGCATTTCCCCTCCTAAAGCAAAATGTTGAATGATGAATTGATAGTCAAGGGGAATGAGACCTAAATGGGGTTGTCATTGGATTTTGCCTACTGCTTGCTTCTGGTGGGCTGCTGAGGCATCCACTGTGGACCAGTAGTGGTAGATGTTGGGTATCATGGCAGAGGTGACTGCCCTGGTAAGGACTTTGTTGTAATGCAAGTAAGCAGGGTTTATGTTGGACATTGTGAGGACTTCAGGCACAGGTTGTAAGGGACAAAGGTTATTTTCTCATCCACTGCTGCCTAAGATCATATTCAGCCATTTAGATGCTGGGAGCCCTGGTTTGCTTACTGCAGTCTTGGGAGAAGGAGGATAGGAGGTGGAACCAACCATCCGTTGGACCCTACTGTCTGTTTTCACACAGTTTCCAAGGAAGTGGAGCCCTTGCCTTCACTGCTTGTGTTACATCCAGCACATCCAAAGTTCCCAGTGATTTTGGATACTGCAGGACCATGTTTTTATGCTGTCCAGCAAAACAATAGGTAGGCACAGTGCATTTTGCACTTTAGTTGAAATTATGGTCCTAGAACTGAACTCTGAACCTCATGTTTTAGTAGTGGATCAGTCCAAAATATAAATATTTAAAAGATACAAAAACATGATTTTACACTAAAAAAAAAAAATTAAAAAATTCACACTTGTTTTCCACTTCTAATACTTCCTGCATGGCTTTTCCTGGTCCCTGCTTCCTGTTTTGAACAGAAGTAACAGCTCTCCATCAACCTTTTAAAGAGAATTTGAGCCTCTTTTGTCTTATATATAGTGGGAAACTATATAGCACTTTGTAGAGACCATGCTAAGAGAGGAAAAGCGGGGAGCTTAAGTCATAATTAAGGGTTGTAGTCTTCTGTTCTGGTAGTTGAAAATTATTTTGTAGTATTAAATTAATATTTATTATTTGAAATTTTTCTTGTTGTACACGTGGCCAAAAAGATTGGTCTGTTCAATAACATGTCTTACAGGCATCACAAAACTACTAGTTGTGAGGAGAGGCTAGTAAATACAATTTCTAAGGCAAAGTAGGAAGAGAAGAAGCAAATATGGGAAAAACACAGAGAAAATTAAAGAATATTTAGATTACTGAGGTAAACTCAGTAGGAACTTCTAATATCTGCTATAACTGCTTTGGAAATAGGTAAGCAGTTTTTGAACCCTGAAAAGTTGAAATTAAGAACAACTAGGCAAGGAAAAACATTTAAGGAAGTGTAAAGGTAAAGCCAGTTTCTAGAAAGAACAGAAAAGGAGTAACCCTGAGATCAGGTTAACTTGAATCCTAGGAATAATCTTAGAATAAATGACTAGATAAATAATGATAAGTGTCTAGGGGAAAGTAAAGTAACTAAAAACGGTCAGCATGGATTAGTCAAGAAAAAAATCAAGTCAAATCAATCTAAGTTTTATGGTTTTGGGTTATTGTGGGGGATTTTTGAGAGAGTAATTGGTTTGATGGATAGCAGGAAAGATATATCCTCTGTAGGGCATTTTTGTCGCTTTTTTGGGGACAGTATTACAAAATGCAAATGTGTCAGGAAATACTGTCAGGACACTATCCAAGCCCTTGTTGCCACCAGGCACGAGTCACACTCCACACATGGCCTCTCTCTGCCTGCAGACTATTTCTGGTCCAGTTTGCACAGTAGCTTGGGTTAAGCAGGAGGATCTCATTCAATGTGGAAAACACAGGATGATTCATGTCTGTACTGAGAAGAAGCAGGATTCCCATAATGTGGAGACATTTGGATCAAGTGGCTGTGATTCCCACTCCTCACCGCCCTGATAACCATAATCCTGGACGTGCAGTTCTGTGCCTATGTAGAAAGTTAAATGCAAGCACAGGCAGAGCTTTCAGACTAAGAAGGCAAGCTGTGGAATGAAAATCATTCAAGGTCAGGTTGTCCAGGAGGACTGTATTGTCCTTTAGATGTTTTTGGTCCTGATTGGGTTAGGTGGGAAGGTATCATTGCAGAGTAACGGAAGACATGGTCAATGCAAAGATCTTGAAAGAACTGATTTTATTAAGTCTAGGAAGAGAAAATGAAGAGGGAACATGCTAGCAGTTTTCAGCATATGTAAAGCAGTTCAAATTAGTTCTGTGTCCCCAGCAATAGGAAAAAATATTTCCAGCAAATACTTGGACTTAATATTTGAAAAATACCCTAAAGTGTGATGGAGCACCTGAGCAGACTACACAGGGAACTTGTAAAATGCTCATCAGTTTGGATAAATGTCTCTTGGAGACAAGCAGGGCTCAGCAGAGCTGGACTCAAGCCGTAAAGGGAATGAATGATGCTCTTAATTGCCTCCAGTTTCATGCTTCGGGTGGGCACAGGGTTCTCATTGAGCTCCATGGCTATTTCTTCAATAGCTGTTAAGAACATAAATTTGTCTTGTTTAACTGGGACACCATCCATTTATTCCGTATCCACTCGGACAGAAAGCTGAGGGCAGCTGTTTTGTTTGCTGTATAAGTACCTACATGAAAGTCAATTATTTTTTTCTGTCCAATATTTTTTATGGATGTCATCCTGAGCAGAGGGCTTCTTTTGGAGAAGAGCCTTCAAGAGAGATGTAGCACTCCCTGTCCTGATCCCCGTGGTTTAAGGGCGGCAGTCTGCTGAGTCTGCTGTTGTTGTCCTACGTCCAGCCAGGGGTCTCAGAAGTGCAGGCCAAAGGAAGAGGCACATGCCTGTGCTCCAGGCTTGTCTGTTTATTATACTTCTAAGCAAAGCTCTCAGGAAGTGAAGCCCTCCAGTATAACCGGGAAAAGGAGCTGTTTTCTCAAAGCCATTCCTTAGATTTGTGCAGAGATCGAGGTTGTCGGGGCCAGAAGGTCAGAAACATGCCACTTTCTGGGCGGTTCATCCTTTTCAATAAATGGGTATTTTGAGGTTTGCATAATATGTTTTGACAAAAGGATTAGCTTCTCTGTGGAGGGATAAAAAGATTCTGATATCATTGCACTGTTTGCAGCCAAGTTATGGAGAGTGGACACAACTATCTGTTTTGTTTTGTTTGCTTTTCAGTCAGTACCGACAAGGTAGCAAAAGGAAAAGCCGTCCCGTGAGTGTGAAAACCTTTGAAGATGTCCCATTGGTAACCACTGTGAAAGTAGTTCAGGAGGTGAGTTGGTCTGTTATTTGTATGTCTTCTCCTTCTGTTGATTCTGTTGATGGTTTTTTCATAGTTTGGTTTGGGGTTGTTTTTTATTCCCTTTCAATTTAAGTCTTCTTTAACATATTCATTGACAACCTTGATGAGGGAATAGTGTCCACACTCAGCAAGTAGCCGATGATACAAAGCTGGGAGGAGTGGTGGACACACAGGAATGCTGAGCTGCCATTCAGCAAGACCTGGACAGGCTGGAGAGCTGGGCAGTGAGGAACCAGATGAGGTTCAATAAAAGCAAGTGTAGGGTCTGGCACCTGGGAAGGAACAACCACAGGTTTCAGTACAGGCTGGGGGATGACCTGCTGGAGAGGAGCTCTGTGGAGAAGGACCTGGGGGTCCTGGTGGATGACAAGTTGATCATGAGCCAGCAGTGTGCCCTGGTGGCCAAGAAGGCCAGTGGGATCCTGGGGTGCATTAAGAGGAGCGTAGCCAGCAGGTTGAAGGAGGTGATCCTCCCCCTCTACTCTTCCCTGGTCAGGCCTCACCTGGAGTCCTATGTCCAGTTCTGGGCTCTCCAGTACAAAACAGACAGGGATCTCCTGGAGAGAGTCCAGGGGAGGCCACAAGGATGATGAAGTGCCTGGAGCATCAATCCTATGAGGCAAGGCTGAGTGAGCTGGGGCTGTTCAGCCTTGAGAAGAGAAGAATGAGAGGGGATCTCATCAATGTTTATAAATACCTGAAGTGTGGGAGACAAAGGGAGATGGCCAACCTCTTTTCAGTGGCCTGTGGGGACAGGACAAGAGGCAAAGGTCACAAGTTGGACCACAGGAGGTTCCGCACTGATGTGAGAGCGAACTCCTTCACAGTGAGGGTGATGGAGCCCTGGAACAGGCTGCCCAGGGGGGTTGTGGAATCTCCTCCTCTGGAGATATTCAAGACCCATCTGGATGCCGTACTGTGTAACCTGCTGTAGGGAACCTGCTTTGGTAGGGGGTTGGACTTGATGATCTCTCAAGGTCTCTTCCAAACACAATTCTGTGATTCTATGATTCTGTAATGCATTTCTGATGCTTTTGCAGGAAAACCAGACAGATAGCGGGATGGTTCTTGCCTCTGAAGAGCTGAAGACACTGGAGGAGAGTGATAAACAAGTGAAAATACCATTTAGGTAAGGCTCAGGCTGCAAATAGGATTCAGTATGACCTTGCAGTGTGTCAGAAGACTGATTTGTCTGTAAAAAGTTTTAGAAGACAAAATCCTTTCTGACTGTTTTTAAATACACGGAAAAAAAATGTGCACTGTATGCCTGGCCATCTACTTTTGGTACCAGGGCAGGAGAGGTAATGCAGCTGTTGGAAGCATTGGCCAGAGGACTCATATTTGTCAACAACAAAAGCATCAGCCACCCCTCAAAGGAACTGATCCAGTGCACACAACTTAGTGTATTTGTGGTGGCATATCTTCAATGACAAAGAGCTCTTGTTGTTATTTTCCTTTCTTCTTTTCTAAAGCTGATTCAAGTTTTCAGGATGTACCTTGGTGTATTTTCAGTAGGGGGGTTTCACTGTGTGGTTCACAGGAGGAGCAGTGAAGCTGAAACCTCACAGATGCTCGCTGCGAGCTTCTCAGGAATTAGTTTTTCCCACACAGCTTCAATGCAAACAGAGAAATGTTGCAGTTATGACTGTGCCCTGGCTGGAATGGGTGAAGCCTCTCAAAGTTTTCTCTCCATTTCATCTGCAGTTTAACTCCTTGTGCCACCATAAAGTGAAACATCTTTTGCATGTGTTAGTGAAGTTGAGGCATGTAAAAAGATCTCACCTTATAAGCAAATGGCTTGAAGCCATTGTTGCTGAGAGCACCATTTTACTTAGGTTGTGATGGGAAGCAGCTGCTGGGGGGAATGACCCACCTGCCTTCCAGAAGACAGCTCGCACGTCTCAGTCTTATTTCTCCTTGTCTTTTGCAGCACGCTGGTGCCCAGCAAGAGCAACGAGTCTGTCATGTCTGAAGCCTCCAACCAGACGAGTGGGTACCAGTCTGGGTACCACTCAGATGACATGGACACCACCATCTACTCCAGCGAGGAGACAGAACTGTTGTGCGCTCGGGAGGCTTCTCCCCCTCTCTGCCGTGTCCACGGGCTCGCCTACGACAGCACCGCACCGCTCACCTCCCCACCGCTCTAGGGCAGCTCCAGGTCCTCCCCCCAGAATGTGCCTTCCTTGCCTGGGCTGGTGGCATTCAGGTTTGATGTGTAGAAAGACATCGCCTGTGTCACTAAGAAAAGACATTTACTTTACCCGAAGAGGATGCAGAAGCATCTGGCAGCGAAGTCGGGCTGCGGGGAGCTTTCCTCAAGAGATGCTGGTGGCTGAGGGTGCAAAGTCCCAGCTGCAGTGTGTGGGTGCTGTGCAGACCTGATGGCAGAGGCAGTGTGGTGACCTTTGGGACCCCGGTGAGGTGCTGAGTGTCTGCCTCAAGCAGGCAGTGGCATGGCGTTCCACTTAACTGTTCCTACTTGTACGAAGTAATGACACAGCCCTGCTCCTTTTTTTCTGTTTTGTTTTGGGGTGGGGTTTTTTTTGTTGTTTTTTGGTTTTCCCCTTGAGGATGGACTCCAGGAAGGAAACGGCACGGCACAGGCTTCTTGTTTCTCAGAGCTATCCCTTGCTTGCACCTCCACAAACAAAAAAAGGAACCTCCAGCTCAAGGCTCTGGCACTCACCGGCAGCCTGAGACTAAACATAGACTGGGCTAAATATAGGTGGGAGCGATAGTCTCTGTCCTTGTGGAGCAAAAAAGTTGCTGTATCAGACCTCATGAGCTGCATTTCCATGGAAGACTTGCCTGGTAAGGTTGGTTAGCAGGGAGGAAGCAGAGCCAAGTGATGGGACATGGGTGCGGGGCGGGGTGGCACACTTCATCTCTGGGAGTGGCCTCAGTGTGGTTCTACTCCCCTCCCCCCAGCACCCCTGGCCCATGCCAGGCACCTACCTGCTTCTCAGCTAGCCTGAAACAGCAGCAGAAAGTACCCACCCCCGCAGCATTGAACCACCACTGGGACAGCCTCTACAACAGGTAGAAAGGACAATGTCATCTTCCTTAGGACTGTATGGAGCCTCATGTCCCTGATGGGGCACCCTAAAGGAACCCGACCTTCTCATCTCATCCCCCCTCCCTCAGATGTAGGTCTGACTCCTTCACTTTGCAAACTCCAAGCCTGTTTGCACTGGCAGAGATCTAGATTTGTGTAGTCTTGGGAGTCCGTGACTGGTTTCATGGCAGCTCTGATCTCCTCTGAGTGGTGAGATTGTTGGACAACTTCGTACCTGTGCTCTTGTAGTCCCAGAGCCCTATTGATAGACACAACACAGGTTACAAGATTTTTAAAATGTAAAGCTATTTCTACTGAGACCTTTTTGTATTTTTATAATTTTGTCTGTTTGTACTTACTATAATGTCAAATGCTGGGAACCATGAATATAAGGCATATACAGTATTTATAGCCTCTTTATGTAGAAATAAATGTAATATATTAAAATATAAATATATATATTATATAATGGATATTGTACTATTCACGTTTTGTATTGGTATTCTGTAGCATTACAAAGGTCACAACATATTTTTCTTAATATTTTTAAAAATTTTGAATAGCTAAAACTCTTCACTTTATTAAAAGGGACTGGAAATTGAGAGGTGGGGGCTGTAAGTAGACCTTTTTGATTTTCCTGTATGCATTAATTCCTATCCTGTCTATCAACAGGGAGGTTTATCGAGTGCTACTTATTGGAAGTGCCAATTAATGAATCTAGTTTTGTATGCCGTTGTGCCGGTCTATGAACATTTCTGTGGGTACCTATAGTAACGAGACCTCAGTGAATTCTTCATCAGTTAGCAGTAAGTGCCTTCAGAGAAGTGATCAGAGGAATAACTGCTTGTACAGGCTGAAGCTGCTCTGAGTGCCTTTATTCTGTTCAGTTAGAGAATGGTCCATCTAATTGTACTGAGGCTTTTCCCTGGGGAGTACCAGTTTCCCTTCAAGCCTTGTGCATCTTTTCTCACTTGAGTTTCTCCATCGCGCTTCTTACAGATGAATTGCTGTTCCTGCTTTTGTGTAGCAATGTCTCCCTTTATTTTAAATCTGAACTTAAAGCTCCCTCCCACCTTTTCAGTGGGTTGTCTGCTCTTTTGACCTTCTCTTCTGAGCTGCATAGCCTTTGTTCCCGGTGCAAGGGTGGCCACGGATGGGGTATCAGGACGCAAAGAATCGTAGCGGTTTTTGCTGAACAAAGTGCCAGGGAAGTTAAACCACAATGTTTAGACTTTAATTCACTCCTTTTCTACTGAAATTTGAAACAAGACCTTTGTTGGCTGTTGTACAGTGTCTAGGAAGTGGGACATCTCACTGCTGAACTCTCTCCTTAGGCTGAGTATGGGATTAATTTGTTCTACACACTTTGTGTATGTCCCAACTAAAGGCTGTAGGGTGACGAGCAGAAAATGTTCCTCTCCCTGAATCTAAATAATTTTCCAGCCAGGAAAACAAGAGCTGGAAGATCAGTTAGAAAAATAAGGGAGACACTTCCTAGATCTGTAAGGGCTTCTAGGAAGAACTTGTAGTTTCATGTATGTACTTGACATTTGTCTAGCTTCCCAGGCAAGAGTCTAGCCAGTGGAGTATTTGCAACAGACAACACTACATTCTTTAACATCCAGCCTCCTCAGAATTTTTCAGTATCTTTACTGGAAGTGTTCTTCTGTGTATTATAATCCAATAAACATAAACAACTGACACTGTCAGGAGCCTGATGGGAACCCTGCTGAGCCACATATTCATAGAATCACAGAATCTCCTGAGTTGGAAGACACCATAAGGCCAGCCAACTCAGAGCATGGGACTGAGCACATTGTCCAGACATTTCTTGACCTCAGTTAAGCTGGGTGCTGTGACCACTTCCCTGGGGAGCCTGTTCCAGTGCCTAACCACCCTCTCAGTAAAGAGCCTCTTCCTAACATCCAGCCTAAATCCCCCTGTCTCAATTTCATATAGTTTGTATTGGAGAGTTCTGACAGAGAGATGGAGATCTGTCATCAGTGTCCATCTGCCCCAGATCTAGAGCTTCCCAAGGTTTGGTGTGTTCATTTTAGATGTCTGAAGTTTCCAGTTTTGTTTCCTCTCCAGCCTGGCGTAACCAGTGTCAAGTGCATCCCTGTGTGTTTGTAGTAGCTCTAAAACATCCATCATAATACAGACCAACAGATTTCAGCTAATGAGCTTTCTCATTTATAGTCCTGTTAATAAAACTGTCTTGTGGGTCCAAATAATTTTAAAGATGCTTGTAAAATGTGGGAACTAGCACACATCTGCTTTAAGGAAGGAAATCAGCTACTTAAAAAAAATACAAATCACATATATTCAGTTTGAGGAGCAAGCAGAGCTTCTATAAATGTGTTCATGTATTTAGCACTTAGTAGGACAATTCTCTTGTTGGACCATGGCCAGTACATCTTTTAAAGCACCTGGACTTTTGATTGTACTCTGCATACAGCACATCCAGCTAACCCCCCCTCAAGTCACATCTGTCTCAGTTATGTTTTAAATTCCAGAGATGATATGTTCAATTAAGCAACAGTCATACAGTGCATGGATTTTCAAATGCCTCACAGTCCCAGCTTGCTCTGTGTCAACATGTGGGTCAGCATCCTTGTCCATGAAATGTATGGGAGATGTTAGCCTGGCTTTGAGCTCGATGAGCTGCAAACAGAGGAGATGGTCCTGAGATTAGGGATTCAAACATACCACTGTGAGCAGCCAGGTAGGAGTGGGGAGAAGCAGTGATGGGGTTGACTCGTCCCATTCAGAACTACCAGAATGGAGTTGCTGGTGAGTTTTGATGTGGAGAATTGAGCAAAGCCATGCCTAAAATAGGCATTTTGGGGGCTTGAAGAGGCTCATGTCAGTTCTTATCAATGTAAACACAGCCCATCTGAAGAATGTAGGGGCATCTTCTCCCTCCAAAAGACACTGTAAAATGATTCTCCTTCTTTGCAAGGAAAATCCAGTCCTTGCCTAAGCTTTTCTTAATGTATCTCCAATCACAATCAACTGTATTTCACACAAGTATAAAAAATGTTCATCTGAAAGTGCTGTGATAACCCTCCACATCTTCTTCTAATATAATGATCCCCAAGCACCATGCCTGGGGATTTTGGGGATGAAGTGCTCGTGAATTCTAAAAGCAGCACATGACTGGAAAAGATGACAATCACAGAGCTGTCAAAACTGGGTACTAATATTTCCTGCTAATTGCATCTCTTTTTGATGATTCTAAGGCTAGAAAACATAGTTAAATAGTGTGGATAGCCTCCACATAGATAGCTGGAATAGGCTATTTTTGTGTGAAACATTCCCAAAATGTGAATCATCTGAGGTTTCTGATAGTTGAGTACACACCCTGTGTTACCTCGCAGTACGGGACCTCACAAAGCAACAGCAAGGGCAAGGAAAACAACATTAGTGTTTGTTCTTCCTAATTGACAAATTTATTAGGGACAGAAGTTAACCAACACAGACTTTTTCTCTGGACTTCAGCCCTAGATTTTGATTCTGCCTGGCTGAGCATTGCTTTCTATGTCATAATTTATGTCCTCAGCTCTGCAACCCCTGACATTCGGGCTGATTAAATACCACAAGGTCACTGGAAAACATAGCAGGAGCTCCTAACATATGGTGCTGATAAACATCTTGGCATCAAAGATAAAGAGCTGGTCAATGTAAGCTTAGGAAGCTCAGGTTTTGTTACCATAAAACTATACAATGTAAAGCCTAATCCCTACACAGATTTAATTAGCTGTTAAACATATCGGGTTCATGATGAAGGGTGTTCTGGTTACCTACATGTTATTCACTGCCACCAGTTGGTTCAGATGCGAAATATCTCTGCTTTGCAGCTTGTTAGGGTGATAAGTTATGGTGAATGATGGCTGCTCTCTAGTTTGTAGAGGGCAGAAAATTAATTTAATCTCCAAACCCAGCTGTAGTGTCAGACACAGCCTCTCATGCCAGGAAAAACGGCAGTGCCATGTGGTTTTGTAAGTCTTGGTCAAAAAAAGATGCTCTTAAAAGGTGGAATATATGAACTGAGGTTCAATTCTGTTTTCCTCGTGGAGCTGAAGATGTTCAGCACCCCACAGACCTGTTTCCCTGGGCTCTATGATGCTCTCTCAGTACAGCCATGCTAAGTGGCACAATTAGCAACAGTTTCACAAAAGCAAGTGGAAAGGTAGCCACTTTTAGGTTTATTTCACTTGGTCTGTTTTCACACTACAGCGAGAAGCGTGATTGCATCATGTAGGTAGACATCTATCATTCATCCTGCCAGGCTAAGCAGCAGCACCAGCGAGGGTTCAGCAGGACACACAGCAAAACCCATGCTGCTGGCACCAAGCTTCCTAGCAGAAAGCCGGCTGCAGGGTACACCTCTGCACATGCCACAACCACACCTCCAACTGCAGCACATCCACATATCTTTGTTGACCAATGATAGAACCCAAGGGAACAGTATGAAGTTGAGACAGGAGGTTTAGGTTGGATGTTAGGAAGAGATTCTTTACTGAGAGAGTGGTCACAGCACCCAGCTTGACTGAGGTCAAGAAGCGTCTGGACAATGCGCTCAGACTTGGCTGGTCCTGCATGGGGCCAGGAGTTGGACTTGATAATCCTTATGGGCCCCTTCCAGCTCAGGAGATTGTGTGATTCTATGGTTCTATCTAACTGCAGGGATGCAAGTCCCATTTGGTTACTGAAGTTTCTTGCACTAACCCATGATTACATGTGTGATGAACCACGATGGCAAAGATTATCTGTGATGTTTCATTGCTTTCAGAATGTCGCTCCCACAATCTCTGCTGAGGTTTGGCTGAGGTTGGAGATTGCACTTTGTTTTCGACTACTGGACCCCAGTGTACCAAACCCCAACTCTGCAGACCCTGTTTAACCCTACAGCTGATGGGGACCAGCAGGCAGCACTGGTATTGGTTTGGGGACTGACATTCTGCTTGAACCCAGCATTGCTGCATTGGCGTGGATCAGGCAAGAGGAGCAAAATGATGAAATAAGGTGTTGGTAGTTCTGCGTGTCCTTTTCCAATATGCATAGGACTCCATGCTGGAGAATTGTACTTAGCACCAGGAACCCACAAAAACATAGGTGTCTTACTCGTTAGAGCCCATCAAGTTGCACCGTAGGATGTGAAGACCAGCATTGCTTACTACTAGTCACCTGGAGGCTGCTTGGGAGTGGGTAGTTCATTCGGGATTAGGGACCCTTTATCCCTGCAGTTTTCTTAGTGTTCACTTGCAGAGCCTACTCAGCATGATCAGGCTATGCTATAAGAGATGATCAGCTGGGCAATAGGCCCTTATGTTTGATTTCCTCTGATGGATTTTCCAGTTGCATTTTGAACCCTTGTAAAACCCTTAGCATCTGCAACATCTTGTAGCAAGGACTTCTGTAATGGCTTCAGCTATTTTCCACTACACTGACCAAGTGTTCCCTACTTATTTTCTCCAAGTTATTTAGGGTTTTATGGACAGCTCTGCCCTCAGTAATTCCCTTTCAAGACAGAATATTCCTATCCCTTAGTGAAATCTGTAAAATCTCCCTGGACCTGTGAATAGGGCCCCTTGGTGAGAAGATGACATGTGCTTGGCACAATTCCCAAGCAGGTCTCTGCAAGATACCCAGCTCCCATCAGCAGGAAGGAGGATGTGGGACAGCCATCAGAGGAAAGGGTCACATCAACTTCACTTGGCAGATATACCTGAGCACCAGCAATCAGTCAATGTCAAGATCCAACTGTGCTAGCATCTTCTCAGTGTTGCTGGCTTTGGGCTGTGAATTACACCCAAGGGTTGGGTTGGACTTGTGTCCTGCATGTGCTGGCTGGCTCCTGACTGGCTGTGGGGAAGGATCAGATGCAGAAAGCAGAGGCTATACGGCTCAAACACGGCACAGGTGGGCACCATTTACCACAGGAAACTAGCAGAACAGAGTGAAAGCATGGCCTATCTTATCAGTTACTTACTGAGTTAAGACTTGAGAGGATAAAAAATCTCTTTAAACCCCGGGTAATAAGCATAAATGGAGCCCTCAAGAGATAACTGCACGAGTGGAACTTTTTGGGTGCACTTATGTGTAGTTTTAAATTACAATGTCAAAGTCATCTTTATGTTGTCTGATAAACTTCTTAAACTGGCAACAACCATTTAGCATTACCGTTTAGTTAAGTACTAAAGCAGCAGGGAACACGCAGCTACAGCGACACAGTTATTAACGTATGGCTTGGTAATGCGATCAAAGCAATGGCTTCAGGCATTTCAAGCTCACTCTCGGGCTAATGTCGCTAATTTTTCAGGAGGATTATTAAGTTTTATTAGCAATTTACATCTCAATATAATTATATGGATATTAGAGAAATCAGTATTGTATAATGTAGAGTCCCTTAATGAGTCTGTTATGGAACCAGCTTTGAAGACAATTTCAGGAGGAATCTTTATAATTCTGCTGAAATTGGGCTTTGCACAATGAGATAATAGATGCCTTAGACATCGAAGGGAGGATTGCAGAATTGCCTCTTTGAATTCAAGTGACAGTTTTACAAGGAGATTACAGAAAATCACTGCTGTACGTTTAAACATATTCCCCCCGCTCCCCCTCCCCCTTCCCAAATTTGACTCCTAAAAGTCATTGAAATTCCTGACCACTACATAGCTTTTAAACAAATTGATGTATCATATAAATATATTTATTCAAATCACCATGTCAGAAACATGGTTGTCACCCATTGCAAAAATACTCCGGTCTAAGGTGATCTATAGAGGAAAACTATCTAACTGCCACAGAAGTGTCTGTGACAGATTTCTCATTTGACTTGATGCTTTTCATTTTTCATTATATGGTGTTTTTTTCTTTTGTGCCGGCAAAGCATCAGCCTCACCACAGCTTGAATCCAGCCAAAGGCCAGAGATGACTGAAAACAAATTGGGTGGGTTTTGTTTGGTTGGTTTCCTCTGGTTACTTTGAACTCAAATACATCCCAGGACACAGTTCACTAAGCCCTGCAGCTACAAAGGGATGTGGCAGCCAAAGGAGAAAAAGCAACGGGTGCTGTCAGCGGCAGAGAGTCACAGCATCGCTCCTTCCTCTGGCTAACACTGCTTGGGAAACCAAAGGTGTTGTGGCCTTTTCCAGAGGCAGCACAGTGTGGCTGTGTGGCTGTAAGCAGTTACCAGTGCAACATCGAAGGAGAGACCGACCCACTGCTCTGACTGGAGTATTTTTTTGGAAGACACCTTTCCCTGCTCACTACATACTGGTTTAGCCTCACAGAATCACAGAATCACCAGGCTGGAAAAGACCATTAAGATCATCGAGTCCAACCATTCTTCTCCTCTCCTAAACCCTATCCCTCTTCCCTAGCTGAAAGGATTTTAAGTAAACTTGGAGATATTCCTGCAGATACTTAAAATCCACAGCAAAACTCTGCATTTCCTTTGCGTTACAGACTGATAATACTTCACTAACTCTTCACCTATGTGATAAGTATCTCACAGAAAGAGTTGTAGAGAAAAGGTGTTTCCAAGTGAACATCAGCAGAGAGATAGTGGGACAAGTTAAAACCAAGCACAAGAATATACTTTTCATCTGTGCTTGGTGAACTTCTGAAACTTTTCCATAGGTTGTCAGTATTGCAGAGCAAATTAGTGGAAAAAGAAAACATTCAGAGGTACTAAATACAGAGAGACTATGAGCTGCAAATCTTGGGAAACTGAGGTAGAATATTTGGGAGAAGTTTTCTATGTGCTTTTCCCCTTCCTCATGTTTCTGCAGTTGACTTCTAGAGCTCACTTGGACAGCTCTGCACTGAACACCGCGTAGGTGAGGAAAGGGAATCCTGCTCAAATTGCACTAAGCGGTCCTGACCCCTTGGAAAAACCGTGTTTCTCCAAAGAGAGAGGGAAGGGGCAGTAGAGCAGATGCTGTAGCTCGCATGAGTGACTGCGAGCTGATTGCAGCGATGCTTCGGCGCCAGCGGGTACCAGCTGCAGAGCTCATACCTCCTGCCAGCAGCTTGCTGGAGTCATGCAACCTCTGGGTGAGAGACTTTAGGCCCCGATTTTCAGCCTTTTTGGCTGCAAATAAACAATGCATTCCTGAGATTTCAAGTACACAGTCAGAATATCCTCAGCTCCAGCAGGCTGCTGACAAGTTGTGCAGAGGAAATCTACTACAGCCTCAGGAACTGATGGGCTTCCTACTCGTTCTCAACAGATTGACCGGTGCTAAATATATATATCCTGTATTTCCACACAGTCTTGGCAAAGAAGTCAACCTGTTTACTCTTTTTTTTTAAGATGGAGAAAAACATAAGGTGAATGTAAAGCGGTAATTAATAAAGGAAAAAACTAAATCACATTTTTCTTATCCCCCCACGCTTCTAGCTCAAAGTTCACTGAGCACTAAACCAGAGTGTGTTCAGAAATGCTCAGAGGAGAACTTCCTTGACATCACTGGGAAGCATATGCAGTTAGTAATTTTACAGGGCAAAATAAAAGTGCAAAACAGCTGCTGAAAGTCCATGAGAGGTAAACACCACTTGCTTCAGAGTCTGCCTTGCATTATTATCCTTTAAGGGCCTTAGGAAAAAATCTCCAGTGATAAAATGTAGCTAGCAGTGAGCTCAGTCCTGAAGCTTCTGGGATTCACACATCAACAGCTTCTCCTCAGCCAAGTAACTGCCCTGAGTATGAGCTTGAGCAGAAAATCCCTGTCAGATTTGATGCAGTTGAGCACCAAATACCTGGCAGTGATTGCACAGCTCTCTCAGCCTGTGCAGAGCATGTAGGTGAGAGATCTCCATCCCAAGGATTGTGTAAACCCTGTGTGATGCAGACCTTCGCAGCACTACTGTAACACAGCAGTTAAACTGCGTGGCTTCTTCCATGCCTTTCCCATAAGGCTGAAGAAACTAAATGGACAGCCACAAAAGTTGCTCTCTGGGAAATCCAGCTCCCTGTTTCAGCCCACACTGTGACCTGCATGTGTTTCCAGCAAGCCACTGTCTCATTTTAAGTCTTCTCCCATGTGAGAGACATGATATGAACTTGAAAATGAACTTTCCTGCAAGTATCACTGTAAGTCTGTTGTGGGACCCCAGGAAATCTCAGACATAATTTACTTTGTTCCTCCTTTATAAAGAATTTACATTAGAAGTTCAACAGTAGCCCTTAGATGTTAAATATTCAAATAGTTTTTTCTTGTTTACTGCCTTGGTCCACATACACACTGACATTTCAGTCATCCTCCCCACTATCTTCATAGCAAGGCTGTAACAACTTGGTCTGGCTTTCCATAAGTATTTCTGGGGATGGATGAAGGTGCAAGTAACACTGAGATTGGCATTGCCGAAGCTCCTGAGGAAGAACTGTTCACAAGGGCATGTAGTGATAGGATGAGGGGTCATGGCTTTAAACTAAAAAAGAGGAGATGTAGGTTGAATATTAAGAAAAATATCCACTATGAGGGTAGTAGATCACTGGAACAGGAGAGGTAGTGGAGGCCCCATCCCTAGAGATATTCAAGGTCAGGCTTGATGGGGCTCTGAGCAACCTGCTCTAGTGAAGATGTCCCTGCTCACTGCAGGGAGGTTGGACTCGATGGCCTTTAAAGGTCACTTCCAACCTAACACATTCTATGAGTCTATGATAAAGCTCCTGGGAACAAATGATTGCTGTTCTGCTAGGAAAGCAGTAGGGAAAATTCAAGTTACAGTTGGACTTCTCTGAATTGAGCCCTCCCTGGATATGGGTATCTTGAAATAAAACTTAGTACAGGAAGAATGTGTTAATATTTCCCGAGAATGGAAAAAAAGGGGAGTGCAGACAGGTCTGTCCTCTGAGCCTGGAACCAGCAAAGCTGAACTGGCTGAAGCTCCCGCTCTTATGGTCTGATGTCTTAGTGCCATGTAAGTCACAAACTCCATTTGAAGCCTTTCCCCAGCAGTAGAGCATATATGAAATAATAAAGTGGAAAACTAATAGATGAAGATGGTCAGCGAATTAAAAAGTTACTGCAGGGCACAGGCAGGGAGGTCAGGCAGACACCATGATTACATTGAAGGGATTTCCTGCCTGGGGTCTGCAGGAACCATCAGAGCCATGTTATGCAAAGAGCTAAAAGCCATACATACAACATGTCATAAGTATTGAATTTTATATTTTAGTTTAGAGAGTCCAGGGAAAACTTAAGGGCTTTCTCTGAAGTTCACTGGATTTTTGCCCTCACACAAACCTCCTCCCTGTGAGGAACATCATCCTGCAAAAGGATCTGGGTGAAACCTTTGATTTTAATCCAGCCAAGACTTTACTTACTGTCTCTGCAAGGTCTCACAAACTGTGCACAGAAAAATCACCTTTCACTGGTCTCACAGTTCCTGAACCCCATGGGACAGTATCTGTGGAAAAAAACAACCAGGCAAATTAGACAACAATAACCCTGGCTTCTCCCTACAAAACAGCAGTCCCCTCCCAGCACAGCTAAAGGAAGCAACAAGCCAGATGAGGAAGGTAAACTTGGGATCTGAAAGGAAAGAGTCTCTGGTATTTATAAAAGTCAGAGGTTCACACGGAAACTTGGTTACAGCACGGATCCTCTCCAGTCTATTTCAGGACACGCAGCCCCTCTTCAGCCACAGCATTTGACTTGTTAGTGTTGGAATATTTCTCTTATTTTTTAACTCTTTGAGTGAAAAGCCTTGTACTGATATGAAGCCACATTGACATCTAGAATATGGGAAGTGGGACCTTCATCAGAGTAAGAACAGAGAGAAAACTAAATCGTGGCTTCAGCATGTCAGCTGTGAGCCATTTTACCTAGCACCGTCTTCTGTGATTGACAGACCCGTGGTGTGGAAAAAAGAGAAAGGGAAACTGTCTGCAGCAGGCACCGGGGGTGAAGCGCGGCGAATCCTGATGTGTACAGCATCTCAAATGTTCATGTCTTATGAAGGAACAGCATGGGCTGCGTTTGATGCCTTCTCACAGCAGCAACTCAGGTTGGAAGGGACTGCAGAAGGTCTCCTGAAGCAGGCCTGGCTCTGAAATCAGATGAAAGTGCACTTCACCTCCATCCAGCCTTCAGGTCATTAATATAGATGGTAAATTCTAGAGGTTCCAAGATAGACCCCTGTGGTACCCCAGTCATTACCAGCCTCTAGGTGAAGGATGACCTGTTAACCTTCTAAAAATGACTACTAGCCACCTGGTTATCCACCCATCCAGGCTGTAGCTTGGGATACAAGAACATTGTGAGAAGCAGTCTCAAAATCTTCACTAAAGTCAAGGTAGATGACACCCACTGCTCTCTCCTCACCTATAAGGACAGTTATTTTATCACAGAAGACAACCACATTGGTGAGCCAAGACATGCCATTGGTAAATCCATGTTGTTTCAAATCATCTTCATTCCCATATGTGCACAGAAACATCTTCCAAGAAGACTTGCTTCTAGATTTTCTTAGGGATCAACAGAAGAATTACTAATCTGAAGTTGCCTGTCTTGTCCTTATGGCCTTTAATGAAGATGTATGTAGCATTTTCTTTTCCCCAGCTATTAAAGAGAGGCCTCTCCCAGTTTCCATGATGATAGAGAGGGACCTTACGGTGACAGTAGCCAGCTCTCTCAGCATCTTCATCTGTAGTCCTTCTGGTCTCTTGTGGTAACTATCTTTTACTTGGCAAACTTTTGTCCTCTACATATTGATCTTCAGCCCCAGAAACATTCAGTAACAGTACTGCTAGATTGTATGCTAGAATTGGAAAAGCATACACAAAAGGATTTTCATCATAGTAGGTGAGTGAGGATAACTTTATCATCAGAGGAGTCAAACTAAAGCAAAGGTTGATCTCATCTGTTCCTTCAAATTAGGACCCATAGAAAAGTCATGTCTGATTTTTATTTGTATCCAGACTGTTTCTAGTCACATGAGATACTGTCCTGGGAAAGACAGGCACTCTAGCTGAAACTCTGCTGCATGGAGAATACCCTTCCATGCTGGTTAAGCATAAAGAAAAGATGTAGTCTCAAACTTAATCTGTCAAAGCTAGGTAAATCTGCCATCTGCCTGAAGGTTTTTTTCATGTTTTTTTTCTGCTGTTGTACCTAGGCAATTTCACTGGAGTAAGTACTCTTGGTTGTGTCAACCAACAGAATGGGGTTTGTCTTCATTAACATCATGCAGCTCTGCAGATCAAATCAGTTGGTGCCAAGGGCTCACTGACACACCATGTGTAGGGAGAGGAGGTTGCTTTGATCTGTTTCTAGTCAGGTCACGATAGCCTGAATACCCAATAGTGGCTAGGACACACCAGTTATGTTTGTAGAGCTCGCTGGTGTCACCTGAAGGGATGTAATACCCTGCAATAGTGCCCCAATGTGACCAAAGCATTCACCTGCAGGAGAAGGGAAGATTTCCTTCCAAAATATTCCTTCTAAAAGGAATAAAAACACTAAAGCCAGCACAGTCTGAGTTACCTACCTTCAATATTGCTCCTAACTGTAGGAGTTTCCATACCACTGTTAGTCCAAGCTCCTCTCCTTGCCCAGATCCTTCCCAAGATGTGTTAATATAAGCCTCTAGCTTTTCTCAACAAATTGGTTTGAACTTTCTAACCTCAAAGGTTAAGCCTCCTTCTCAGGGAGTATCTTTTATTATCTGCCTTTAGAATCTGGAAGAGGACCTGTGTCATCCCATCTGTAGATGTTTGCTCCACTCCTGGCAGGATTTTAAAATTGCAGGTTATACCTGTTTATCATCTGGAATGAGAAAAGCAATGTGACCCCCTCTGTAGCAGCTCTGTGTTTATCAGAGAGCTCAAGCTCAGGATCGTGAGGTCCTCAGGAGACCACGTTTCAACTTGGTATCCTGATTTGTGGCCTCTAATTGTTTATTTTGAAAACAGAACTGTCACCAGCATCCCTTGAAAACAGAGCTCTGGGCTTTAACTATGTTGTAGCAGTCACCTGATATTACTGCTAAAATGGGTGTGCATGTCAGTGTTAATTGAGGTCAGCATCAGATGTGGTTTATTGGCTTCTGATTGCTACCATTACAACCAGTATTACTACTGCTTACCTTTCTGTAACCTCCTTGCTCATCCATTAGGTAGTAGTATATCAGTTAAGCAGATTTCTTCCCATCATAGTAAATGGCAAATGAGAGATAATAAGAAAGTCAGCTTATGCATCTTGAGATTAATGGAGGCATAATATCAAGGTAATAGTGCTGAAAAAGATATTACAGCATTTCCCTCATTTATAAAAAATAATCAAGGAAAAGAAGAGAGAACAGAAAAAAAAAAGAGGAAAGAAAAGAGAAAAGAGAGAGAGAGAAAAAAAAAAGAGAGGATTGTGCACTTAAATCAGTCCTAAAACCCCAAATCTGAAATTCCCAAAAGGAATAAGGGAGAGGGCACCATCACCTTCAGCAGTCCTGACTTCTGTTCTAGCGATAAGCAATTCTATGTGCTTTGGCTTTGGGAAGATGTCCTAGTTTCTGGATGCCTGAAAATAGTCACAGGACATATATGTTCACAAGTACAGTCAGTTATGGTTGTGTTGTAGGGAATTTGGTATATAAATAGGGTGATGTGTTGGATAGAAGTGCTGGGGATTGCTGTAGAATTCCAGGTCATCTCAAGGAAGATCCTGAGATGGTGGAGGAAAGAGGTGATTTGGGCTAACAGGTACCTCACAAAGTTCAACAAAGATCTGCAAGGAACTGAGGAGTCCTACATCCTCATGCAGTAACCCCACACAACAGCACAGACTGGGACCAGTTTTATGGAAAAAAAAGAGGATCTGCTAAATGAGAAGCTGAAGTCAAGACAGCATCAAGGAGAAGCTAAGGAAGATGGGTTTGTGTATACAGTGGAAGCAAAGGCTAAGGGGGACCTAACTGATGCCATCAGCTACCTGTTGTGACATAGAGAGAAGTTAGAGACAGGTTCTTCTTAGGGATAGTATAAAAGGACATGAGACAGTGGTTTACCTGCAAGGTAAATTTCAGATAGGTATAAAGAAAGGCTTAAGAAAGAACAGTTTAAGAAAGTTTGGGGAAGAACAAGCCCAGGTACCAGTATAGGTTGGGGACTGCTGGAGAGGCGTATAGGTGAGATGGACCTGGGCGTCCTGGTGGACAGCAGGGTGGCCATGAGCCCGCAGTGTGCCCTTGTAGCCAAGAAGACCAATGGCATCCTGGGGTGTATTAGAAGGGGAGTGGCTAGTAGGTCAGAGAGGTCCTCCTCCCCCTCTACTCTGTCCTGGTGAGACTGTACCTGGAGTATTGTGTCCAGTTCTGGGCCCCTCAATTCCAGAAGGACATAGAACTCCTTGAAAGAGTCCAGCACAGAGTCATCAAGATGATGAAGGGAGTGGAACATCTTCCTTCTGAGGAAAGGCTGAGGGAGATGGGTTTCTTCAGCTTGTAAGAGACTGAGGGGTGACCTCATTAATGTCTGTAAATATTTAAAAGGCGAGCGTCAGGAGGATGGAACCAGGCTCTCATGGCCAGTGACAGAACAAGGGGCAATGTGTCCAAGCTGGAGCATAGGAAGTTCCATCTGAATGTGAGTAAAAACTTTTTTCACTTTGTGGGTGAGAGAGCACTGGGACAGGCTGCCCAGNACTGGGATAGGCTGCCCAGAGAGGTTGTGGAGTCTCCTTCTCTGGAGACATTCAAGACCAATCTGGACACATTCCTGTGTGATCTACTCTAGATGACCCTGTTTGGGCACGGGGGGTAGACTAGATGATCTTTTGAGGTCCCTTCCAATTCCTAACATTCTGTGAATCTGTGAATCTGTGAATCTGTGATTCTGTGAAAAGTTCATCACTGTGAGTGATGGAGCACGTTGGAGAAAAAACCTCAGATATGTCATAATCTTGAAGTGTAGTATTTTCACAGGGAAAAAAAAACTAATAAAACTTTGCAATTTATTGTCAAGAAACAAGTGATTCCTTCATAAAACAACTAAAGAATGGCACCTTAAAACAATCTGTTGAAAGACCCTTGGGAAGAAGAAAATCATCATTCATCTTTGCAGGTCTTTTGAAAGAAGTTACTTTAGGGATTGTCTTTCAGAAACAAAACAGCCTTAGCACATAAACCTCTTTGGCCAGTGTTTATGCAAGCCAAAGCATAAGGACACAATTTAGATGTGTATAAACAGTTCATTTCATGGGGACTTCGTCTGGATTTCAGGGCTCAGCAAGGCAGCAAGGTACAGCATGCTTCAGGCTGCCGCTGAAAGTCTGTCCATGGAGAGTTTTAGTACAGTATTTAATGTTACCCAGGATATTCCTCTTCGTAATCATTTTTCTGCTGTGATTTACATTTTTACCTGCAACAGCTGAGATAACAACAAATATTAAAAACATTGAAAGAAGGTGAACTTGTGCAGGCTCCCGTGAAGCTGTTCTTGGGAAGGTTTGAAAACATCCTCTCCCCCTTTTACAGGTGGAAAAATGAAGCACAGACTAGAAACGACAGCTCGAGGGCATGGTTGACCTAGCAGCTCGGCTCCATGTGAGTGCTCATGCCATTTCTGGAGTTGCATGTATCTCAGTGACCAAAAGAAAATATCCCCACATGCCAAAACTAGCAGCATCTTCAGTGACATTTGCAGACTGTCAGGTTTTACAGGCTGGAATGTACCAGGAACCACCATTGTCTTTTGTGGTGGAAAAGATGCATGAGAAATGTCTTCCTGCTTCCTTGTGAGTTGTTCGCTCCCGGATCTTACTGGCAGCAGGAGAACCCACAACTGCCCAGTGACCAGAAGAAAACTCAGGACACGGCCTTCCTTTACCTGGAAACCTGAGAGAATGACTTGGGTAGAAACAGCAAGAGCAAAATCATTCAAGTCATATTAAAATTAGTTTTTGGAATGAACTTCTAAAGAAAATCTGTTTAAAGAAAACTTGTGTGTCTTACAGAAAAAAAATCCATGATTTTATTCCTTCCTGAGTAGGAAATAATCATTAATAACATTTACATGGATTTTTTTTTTTTTTGCAAACCCCTGTATTTAATCAAGAGACAAGGTTCTGTCTGAAGAGAAATCACTTTACAAAGTGTTTTTTCTATCTCCACTTTTGCAAGGTAAAAGAACAAGTTGATAAGCATCAGAATCAAAATCCCAGGTTTTGCCTCTTGCCATCAAGGATTTTTTTCACTTGTAATTTTGAGACCTTGGGAAGGCAAAAATCAGAAGAAAGGGTTTGCAAATTGATTGGGAACATGACTTTTCTCTGACATCTGCATTTGGGTGACTGATACTGGAAATTTACCTGTTAGTGTCTAAGTTCTCAAATAATCCTGATCACCCTATTCCATAACACTGCATTTTTTCATTGTATCTATGCAATAGTAGTGGACTGCTGATGAGCTACCAGGACAGAGAAGTGGGTTTTTAACTTCAGGCAACGCTGAGAGGTAAGCTTTGCCTGTTAGCTCCACAAGTGTCCTCCACATCTCTGAAAGTGTCCTCCTCCTTCAAGAAAACTCTGCCAGGAGCTCACAATTCCCCAGAGAGGAGGCTGTTCCTCACATTGGGGTTGCAGGGCTTTGACATGAAACCTTACATGTAAAAGTTGCCCTTTACTTCTGGGAAACTGGTATCGATAATGAGACATGAGATTGTCATGGTCTCGATGGCTTCTGCTAGATGAGGTTCCACGCTGTACAAACATAATGATGAATGAGGTGGCCATGCATATCTGAATAGGTAACCTTGATCTGTCTTTTAGCTTGTAGCCTGTAAGTGCATTTAATGTGGGTTTTTTTTTCCTTTTTGGAAATATCTACCATTTCCAGCAATATTCCTTGTGGGGAATTCCAGTGGAAATGCCCAGCTTTTCAGAATGACACTTATGTTCTTGGACATTAAATATCCAGGGGAATATTTATCTTGTTCCTACTTACTTATGACTTTGAAAGGTGAAATACTTTCTGGGGGGCTCTGAAGTCAGTCTTTCCCATCATGGCGTGTAACAGTATCTTCTATTTATTACATAAAAATAAATATAAAAGAATCAAAACAAAGTATAAAATATACCCTATATATTTTGTTTTTCGGGTGAATATCAAATAAAATCAGGAGCTGACTGGGTGTGCTTCTGCATGATACAGCACTTAACATAAAAAAACAAGTCAACAAGATCATCAGTGCTCTTACTTCCAGGAAGCAATCTATTTTTAATATTGCAAATGCTTTCCTGTTTTCTTTTCTTCAAGATTTCTCCAGTGCAAGATGAAATTCAAGGGTTTAAACATTTATTCTTTTTTTTTTCCCCTTGGCCATGATATGCAATCAGGGAGAGAGATCAACATTAGTTAGTTATTTTAAGAAAGTCTCTGCACTATATCAACTGAGTGGGATCACACTGGTAGGCTTTATGGTTTACGAATGTCACCCTTGTTCTAGGTGAAAAGCCACTGCTACTAGGGAGCTCGTGCACTGCTTGTGCATCCAGTGTACGTGGGATACATGTTCTGAGTCGTCAGGATATCTACTGATCTGCAATTAGATTATCCACATTATTATTTTTAGCTCTTATTGAATTGGAAGCAAAGTGAGCTCAGAAAGAAGCCATCAAATGGTTCCAACTGAGATCAGCGATAAACAATCGTGGGCTTTTTTCTTTGCCCAGCAAAAAGCAGAGTAAACACAGAGCAGTTTTGTTCTGGTAGCAATGCTTGCAATACAGCAGGAACATCCTCTTCACATTCTTGTCCAGACTGCTGTGATGGGCAGACAGCTGGGTGCATTTAGACTTCCCTGGGCTTTATGCAATCCCTGTGGCAGCTGCAGCACAGTCTGGGGGTACCCAGGGATCAGAGAGAGGTATGGATTCACCTGGCTGCATGTACAGCAGGTACTTTTCTCCTACAGGTTGTTGGCCAATGTGTGGGGTCCCACAGATTAGGAGGAAAATCCAGTGATGGAGCCAATTTCCTTTGTTGGATAGCGAGTAGCTGCAAGAAAATCACTTTCCTCGTTTCAGCTCCACAAGTACTTTGGCAGCTAAAGGCAGAAGAGATGCTGGTGTTGGGGTGCAGCTTGATCATTCCTCAGCTTTTCTTTGTAAAGGTGCCTTTCACAGTGAGCAGATGCAATAGCAGTTTCTGAAAGCAGGTTAAGTGGTTTTGCTGGGAAAATACCCAAACATTACACAAACCACTGTTTAAAAATAATCTTGAGGTTTGAATTTTCCAGTGTATTGTACAACTCCTGGCTTTTATGATGAATTCAGAAGCTGCAGTGCTGTCCAGATGATTTTTGAGTTGACCTCTTCCCTGAGCAATGAGAAGTCTGGTTTGCAACCCTTATTTTTGCCAGCATCCCTCAGTCTCTAGATGATCGTGCGTGTCTCATCTTATAAGCACAGTGTTTGCTACTACGATACATCATGTAGCCTACATGAAACACCTACAGTTGCTCTTGACACAACCAGACTTTACCATAAGGATGATTTTCCTATGCTTAGATGCTTCCCCTTCTACGTCATGTGCCTTCCCTTATGGACATCAGAGGGTGATTGGTATTTCTGATCCTCCATCCTCTTCTGCCTTCTGATCACTTTTTTTTTTTTTTGAAACTGAATAGTTGCCCATCACAATCTGAATTTAATTGTTTCATGATCCTTCATGCTTTGTCATGACTCATACCAGAACTGCTGATTCTCAGTGAGACGCAGAGCTGGATTTACTATGCTCATAATGACCTGCACCCATCTTCCTTGCTAGCACCTGCTTCCTTTTCTGGTGCACTACTACAACAAAAAATGTGAGTTACATGGCAAATTCCAGAGCCATTCAGAATCATTTGGCATCCATCCACTGACCTTGGTCCACAAGCTGAAGACCAGCTGAAAGCCTCTAAGTTGGTTCACTGCCAGTTTATCCTGGAAATCCTTGGTAGTTTTCTTCTCTGCTGTGAATATGTGACTGGCTATCCATCAGCAGCTCAGGTAGGGTCATCCATTCCCCTCCCAACACCCCTTGCCTTTGTCTTTACACTCAGCTCTTTCCTGGGTTCCTCATACTGCTGGCTGTCTGCAAGCCACACGCTGATGGCCCATACACCACCCAGGTGATTCAATCTGTATTCCGGGGAACTGTTCCGCTGCACCACAAGAGAGATGCACTGTTCACACAAGGGCATTGACAGACACTTACATCTCAAGACTGACCTAGATGATGGAACAGAGCACACACCCAACAAGTTTTCACAGAAGAAATCAGAGGGAGTGGTCAATACACCAAATCATTGTGCTGCCATGCAGAGGAACCTGGACAGGATGGAAAAATGGGCTGGTGGGAACTTCATGAAGTTCAAGGGAAAATTCAAAGTCCAGCAGTAGTACAGGCTGGGGGTCCAAGAGCTAGAAAGCAGCACTGAAGGCATGGCTTTGAGAATCCTGGTCAGTACCAAGTTGAACACAAGCCAGGAATGTTCCCTTGTAGTCAAGGTCAACAGCCTCCTGCACTAGGAAGACTGTCTCCAACAGGCTGAAGAGGGGAAACCTTCCCCTCCACTGATCACTAGTGGGACAGATCTGGAGTACGAGGTTCAGGTCTGGGCTCCCCAGTACAAGAATGACATACTGGAGTGAGACTGTCAAAGGGCCATGAAGGTGGTTATGGGACTGGAGCATCTCACATATGAGGAAAGGCTGGGAGAGCTGAGACTAATCAGCACAGAGATAAGAAAGCTCAGGGGGATCTTAGCAATGTGTACCTGCCTGAAGGGAGGGAGCAAGGGAGGAGTCATGCTTTTCTCAGTGGTGTCCAGTGGCAGGACACTAAACACCACTGAGAAAAGGCAGTGGGCACAAAGAGGCAGTGGGCACAAAGTGAAACACTGGAGGTTCTCTCTGAACATCAGGAAATGTTTTTTTTTTTACTGTGAAGGTGACTGAGCACTGTCACAGGTTGCCCAGGAAGACTCTAGAGTCTCCATCCTTAGAGATATTAAAAACCTGACTAGGCATTTATGTGTGGAACCTACTCTGATGATTTCCAGAGGTCTCTGCCAGTCTCACCCATTCTGTGATCTTTGCAGTATCTTAAGAGATAGGATTCAGTCTCTCACCTTTCCACAGTTAGAAACAGATTGGAAAACCGTCATAATAATCACAAACCTGACCTGATCCTTTATTCTTGGGGATGATTTCTACAATAGCTACAAAACTTCTGCTTCCCATCAGGAAATATTTCTGTTTGTGTCTTAACTCCTTGTAGGAACTCATTTCTGCTAGCAAGAGCCAAGTTGGGCAGAGGTTTTCTCCTGCCTCCATATTTCTAGTCCATAGGAGTGAAGCTACACTTCTTGCTTTGCCAAGCTGGTAGTATTGCAGCTGGGCTTCCCATTTCTCCAAGAGTTTGTTTATTTTGTCCATGCTTAAAAACATCATCCCATGCAAAATACCTTTTCTGTGCTGTTTTTGGGAAACTTCCAGATTCTGATTGTTCTGGTAAACATCCAGCGCTTATTTGGGTGCCTCTTTAAATACACATATCATGGACCAAGTTTAAGGTATGGAAGAGTCTCTACTATTCATTCATTCTTGGTTCAAGGGGACCCCAAAGTCCCCAAAGTTATCTTTCCACAAGAAGCCAATCACAGTCCTTGAAGCTAACTAATACTAATATCATGACTCCCCAGAAAGAGAAAATCAGGGGATGGAGTCAGGTATCAGATAAAACCATGTAGATATAAACAGGCATAAACTTCTCAAGAAACTCATTGCCCCTTTTTACTGCATTTTTATACAATCATGGAATCATAGAATTGTTTTGGTTGGAAAAGATATTTAGGAACATTGAGTCCAACCATTAACCTAACACCACCAAGTCCACCACTAAACCATGTCCCTCAGCACCACATCTATGTGTGCTTTAAATACCTCCAGGGACGGTGTCTCAACCACTTCTCTGGGCAGCCTGTTCCAGTTCTTGACAAACCCCTGAGTGAGCCATAGAAATAAGTCAATGCTTTGGTTAAAGCCATCTGCATCCTCCTGTTTTCTAGTGACTTCTTTGACCTGACTTCCTAGAAGAACCTGACGACTTCTTTATGTTTTTCTTCAGTAAAAATAGACCAAATACTGGGACCTTGTCTGATTTCTGATAAGGTGTACTTTACTATCACGGGCCTGGGTTTGATACACTCTGGTCCTGGTAAGATTTAGATGTCACAAGCAATGCTCTGTTCCCAAGACCTCACCTATGGGTGTAGCATCTGAGAACCTACAGAGGTATGGTTCTTTCAATAAAAAAATCACTAACCCTTAGTTATACACCATGTTATCGATTAGCACAGATTCATCCCATAACAAAATACTCTGAAATATCAATTATTAATGAATTTTTTTCTCCTTTTCACTGGTCAGGAACTTACACCACAGAAGTAACCAAAGACTCTAACATATCCCAAAGTATTGACCCCCCAACTGCAAAGATTTAGGCATTGTCCATAGCTATTTAATACAAAATGCTGCTTTGCACTGGCATTTGCAAACAAGTTTATGTGGCTGACATTTTTAATTCCATCACTTTCATTATCTGCAAGTAGTGATTTTTCCATTCTATTTGTCAAGGTGCAGCCAAGAAAACAAAAAGAAAAGTACGAATCAACAAGTGGCCACTGGGCAGGAAATGAATCACCCTGGCTTTGAGCGTGCTAGCTACAGATACTGCAAATATACAGAAACACTTTGAAAACTTTCCAAGGACAATGCTCTGTTAAAACTATAACATGTATTCTGGGGATCTGGATGTATTATTACACAACTCTTTGAAAACAAAAAACAAATGAAGCATGCAGTAAAAAAACCCGGGGATGTGTTTGGGTGGGAACTTCTGTTTCAAAGTGGGCTGACATCTACTACTCTCCAGCAGCACTTGGTAACCAGATCGCCATTCTCCTTTCTAGGAAGGACTCAGCAGACTACTGAGGAAGAGTCAGGTTAACTCTTGCCAAAGAATTGTCTTCTTTTTCTTTTTTTTTTTTTTCTGCATATCAGTATCACCCCCAAAGGATGCTGTAGTAACATGTTGCCAGACAGAAATCCGATTTTTTCAGAGAATACATTACTTTTTTTTTTTTCCCAAAAAGAAAAATAAGGGTTTTTTCCATCTCCTGCTGTGACACTTGGATTCTTCAGAGCATGTCTCTAGTCATTTTCCAACACATTGACAGTTTATGTAACATCCCCAGCTTGGTTTGCTTGATGGTATCCCACTTGCTCAAGAGGACTGAAGTTACATAGTTAAAAACAAAGGTTGTCTCAGAAGCTTTTCAATCTCTTCTACCCTTACATTGTAACCAGAGCTGAACATTTAAAGTAAAGCCTCAAGCTACGTGCAGAATTTAATCCTAACTCATCCTTATTTACTCAATTTAGATGCTGGAGAACGCAAGTAGTTCGGATCGTGTCCACTACTTACCAATATTTTACAACATGTCATTAGCAGGATCGTGTTTATTTCATTATATTTTTAAGTATGTGCAGAAGATTATCTACAAATCAAATAAACTATTGACCTCATTTTGGAGACATCTTCATTGTGACTCCTGTTTAAGCTTCCCAGATCTGGCTGGGATAATAGGTGACTCAAACAGAGGAGGAAAAAAAAAATCCCAACCAAGTAAAACATCTGTGGTTCATTTTGAAAACATCATAACAAACAATGCAAAGTGTGAAAGTTCATGTAGCTTTATTTGAGCAGTCTAGCTCAGACCTAGCTCACTGTGTGTCCTTCCCCTTAGAATGCAGCACAGAATTAGTTAGTTGTTTGGCCTTCAGTTGGGGCTGCAGCTGGGTCAGCTTTCAAATGTAGAGTTGCCAGAGAGTTTGTTAATTAAAAATAAAAAAGCCCAAGGGGAGAAAAAACAGTAAGTAACAGCTGTTACTTACCAGAAAAAAATTTTAAACTAAGAGACATTGGCTATGTTTCAGGTGCAAGCATGGCAGCACCAGTAAGGACAATGCAGGTTTGGGTGTTAGCCCAGGATATGAGGCTCTCTTCCCTACTTGACTGCATGCTCCTCCATCACACGGCATGAGGAGCTCTGAGTCCTACTCAGCCTGAGTGGAGATGGACAAGGAATCATCAGCCAGCACTCCTCATTCCTCAGCAGGGTGCAATGGCTATGATGCCTCAAGGATCTTCAATAACTCCTTGTAACCAGACAGGCTCTACTATGATTTAGAGAGGATCATTGCTTCATTATAATGATTTGATCTGTGTATGAGAACCTCATTTTAATTGTTTTTGCATGGAGCCAGATACTCAGTGTATCAGATAGTGACTGATACACCCATGCAGGTGGGCTGTGACATACCATCTGCCTCTAGGCACTGCTGGGGCATTCCTCTTGTCCACAGCACCCCTAGACAGAAGCCAGGTGAGCAGGGATCTGTCATACAGCACGTTCATCTCCACTTCTGCTGCTTGGCCATTTCTTCTCCCAAGAGTGCTCCTGCTTTGGCAGTTCCCAGAAGGGGTCCAGCGTTGATCTGAAGTCAGCAAGCAGTGGAGAATTCACCACTTTCCCAGCAGTCTGGTGTGACTGGTAACTGCCTGTGATTAAACACTGTGATCATACGTATGTAAGGCTTAGGCTTCCTGATGCCAGTTCTTGCTATGTCTCTGGGCCCCAGATTTTTCTCCCTGTTAAGTTCACTACAATCAGACCTCCTTCCATTTTTCCATTCTCCCTCTTTCTCCTGAACTGCAATGTCCCTCCTAAAATGTGATCACAGACTTCTACACGGTCTTCTCCTTTGTATATGCCTTCAAAGTATGTACTAAACCTCTGTGGCTGATCAGGATTATTTTTTTGTGCACAGTAACATCTCTGGAATTTTAGGGCACTGAACCATCTGAGCCCAAGGCAGTAAAGAAGGGTCTTTTTTTTTGTGTTCAGCATGTGGAAAAAAAAGCCTTAGGTTCAAATGGGTGATGCTGATAGGAAAACAGGTTGAGGTAAAGCTTTTAGATGTAGGAATTGTGCCTCACTTCACATTTTTCACAGTACTTGTTTAGTGATGTGGGATCCTATCCTGCTTTTGTGCTCCAGTATTAGCACTTATAAAAAAGACTAAAGTTGAGGCTAGCTAATGGAACAACAACTCCTCATCAGCTGCTTCATACTTTTCTTCCACAGCACCAAGACTGGGGCCTGATGCTGTAATGACAGAGTTGCAGTTTCATGGGGAAGCTCAAGAAGTAACTAAAACACTCCAAGAAATGTAAAATTAAATGTTATTTCTTGAAATGTAGACATTTTTGTCTGGTCCAGGAAGAAGTACTTACTGCTGTATATAAAACTGTAATGAGTAAAGCACTGAATGCTTAATAACTGATGCGGTCTTTGAGTAACAACAAAGTGGAGGTAGTTCAAATCTCACCTTCCAGCAGAGCATGTTGGCAGGTTGGGGTCTGGTGACATCAGCAGGGATTTCCTTGCATGTCATGCAAAAGAAAGACATGGAAGTTGGTGGAAAGTGGCAAATGTGAGCAAGTAGCTACTAACAGGGAATCATCTGATATGGAGAGAGGGGACTAATTTCTCTCAGCTGTGCTTAAAATCCATGTATATGATGTTGAACATGCATATACATGGAATTAAATATGTAAACTCAAATTTATACATATTCATATAGGAGTATGCATATTTATATACATGTTACGTTATGTAGATATATGTTAGGACTCTGGAGAAGTCTGAACAGTTTCATACGATTGCACACACTGGTCTCCTGCCAAGCTCAGCACCCAGTGACCTCTGCTCTCTCAGATGCCCCTTCTCCTCTCAGATTGCTCCTGGATGTTTCTAAAACATTTCTCCCCTCTGATAGACACCATCAAATCTCATTTTAATTAAGCCACCACTAACAGTTTATTGCAGAATGCATCAGGTAATAGGCACAAACCTAAGAGAAACTCTACCTGGATATGGTAATCCTAGGGATGTTAAACTTCAACATCAGAAGAAATGTTTGTCTCTCAACCAGATGTCTGAGGAGCCCAATGAGAAAACTTTGATTTGTAGATCACAATGTAAATAAGCAATTCAGGTACCACTCAAGTAAATAATTTGCAAATATTTGCATGAGGAGCTTTAATGAGCTTCTTAAAAATAAACCACTTATGAAAGCCTGTGTAATTACTCCTCATAAGATATGGGGCCTGGATACAGAGAGTTACTAGTAGATAAGCCTCTGAAAGACAGAACATAGATATTTGATACGATACACTGATAGGCAGCAAGCCAAAGACTGCTCTTAGAGCGAGGTGACAAAGGAAGAGCAGAAAAGACAGGTGACCATCCCTACCAGGAGTGGTTTGGATAGATTGCTAAAGGTACAGTTCCCTACCAGGAGAACAAAAAAATTACATAAAGATACTGGAAAGTGACAAAAATCTGAGGCAGCTTTTCATTGCTCAATATAACATGTAAAGATAAGAAGGGTAGTGTCTGTCCCACGTGAAACCAAATTCTTCCAAAACTAAACTGCTTTCATGCTAATGCTTTTTGTGAGCACCGAAGCATTCTAACACAGACTGGAAAGCTCTGATTTCAGTGGATCTTCTTCTTCCTATCTGATATACATAAAAATCTTTGAAAAAAACTCAAGCCATACATTTTTGGCAGTGAACATGTTTGTTTATGGAGTGACACTACTTGTTGTTTGTAATTTTTGCATCAAAGCCAGGTTATTAATATTCCTCAAACCCAAACTGTTCCAACCAAATCAATTCTCCTGATGTTCTTGTACCGCCATCAGCTCACTGCTAGCTCACTGTCCTTTGGAAAAACTGGTCATACCTGATATTACAATAGAGATTTTTACTGAAATACTTTATTCTGCCAGTACTGAATGGACTGTACTGCAAGATCCACCTCAACTCTGTTAAAACTAAGCCAGAGAAGTGTGTATATGTGTAAGGGGAAATTACAATAGTTAATGTTCAAATGACATAAGACATAAAACTCCTTTTCTCGTGTAATTCAACTAGTCCAAGTTTATATTGCATACATAAACATTGCAATGCAATGGATACTTCTGTGCACTACATCCAGTAATAAAATATTCTAAATATTCTAAATGCCATTAAGCACGAAGCAAATGCAATCAAAATGCAATTATAATTAAGTTCCATAATTATAGAAGAGAAGATCTGCAGTTGCTCCTCCTTAATAAAGTCAGTCTGGCAGCATTCCATAACCATCGCCTCGCTTTTCCAGAAGTCGGGATGCCCAGCAAGGCAAGTTTTCCTCGGGGTTACAGAGCCATCTAGTGTCGGAAGGGCAGGGCTCCCGCACACAGGATTTATTTCCATGTTCTCGCTTCCCCTCACTTTTTCCCCATCCCATACTTTATAAAGATTTTATTACCATTTCTCAGGCTCCTTATTATTCTGTGCATTACTTTCTCTTCTATTCCTTCTTTTCAGTCTGTAGAAATCACTGGGCGTGAAAGGGACACCTAGACCACACTGACAGCCTGGACCCAAACACAGGTGTTGGTCAGTCCAACTCTCTGTACTTATTTCTTCCTTAGGATAGAATAGCCGAAGGAACACAGACCAGGAAAATATAGAGTTGGAGCTGAGCACTGATCCTTTTATTGAATCATCTTCAGGGTCAATTATACCTAGGCTGGCCCTAGGAGATGTTGGTCTATTCTGTCCAGAACAATATTGCACAGGCAGAAATTCCATATTCTCTCCAGACAGCCCTTTCCCTGTGGTTACATGTTTTCACTTGAACAGCTTGCTCTCAAATCTAGCTTAACACTTTTTCAATTTAGATGGCTTCTTTCTGTCCAGTCTTGGATAAAACAGAGGCCTTTGAGCAGCACTCTGTTGCAACATTTGACTGTTGGTGGATGTGCCTCCTCCACTGCTTTCTCTCTGTACAAAGCAAATGTAAATTGTACAGTCCTTCCTGCCCAGTGGGGTTCATGGGACGTCTTTGCCATCCTTTCTGCTCTCCCTGAGATATTGTGCTTAAGGACATGACCTAGAGGTGGACTAGGCAGGATTAGGCTGTGGTTGGACTCGATGATCTTAAAGGTCTCTTCCAACCCAAGTGATTCTATGATTCTGTGTCTCCTTGTCTACTCCTTACTCCAAAATCCATGGCAGAGCTGGATGCTGCTTCAGCCAAAGCCTGGCCAGCGCAGCATCAGGGCGGTACACAGGCTGACCATGCTTTACAGATGATATGGCTGGTGCTAAACTTGGGTAGTCACATCAGGCGGGGTAGAAATAGCCCAAGGGTCTGCATAAAACTCAGAATACAACAAGCACAGGGAGATATGAATGCACAGTGCTCAGAAAAACAGGAATACAAGGTCAAATGGGAAGTATTATGGGCAATTCCCAGTGGCTCATGAGTGCTGGTGGATCTCTGGGTCAAGAGTAGTAATATATGTAATACGTGCATGCATGTGCACATTTCCTACACTCACAAACACTGAATGTTTCAGTTCACTCTCTAAAAATTAATACTTCAATATTCTAGAGATGGAAGAAAACTGCGTCATTTACTAGGAACAGGTTAGCTAAATGTAGGTATGGTTTTATTTTGTGACCAGAATACTTGTGTCAGTCAAGAGAAAGGGTTTATGTAGATGCCTGGTCTGGTTCTGTTAAACAACAATGAAAATAGAACGAGAAGTTTGGAGCTACAAAGTTTCCCTATTTCAAAACTAGGTTTGACTGCATGACATATGGCTACTGGTGATGTGTACATTTGTACGTGTGGTGGTATATGCTATCCAATATGACCTGCAAAAGATAGGCATCTCCATCCTAAAGAGGACAGGACCTCAAAGAGATGTTTTTTGCACTCAACTCCAGCTAGAGCAAATTTCAGCTGAAATTTGGAAGCGATGAAGAAATAAGTGACAGGCAAGCTGCCACCCAAGAATGGGGGCAAACATAAATATAGACCTGAAATGGTCTGATGATAGAAGGCACATAGTTACCTAAACATGAATATCCATGTTAGGTGAAGAGAGGTATTTATCACCAGTCTCAGCCTCTGGAAATAAAAGGTCCAACAGGAATTCTGAAAAAAATCTGGCAGAAGGTGGATAACCTCAGATTTCTACTGAGATGATTTATTTTTAGGCTCGTTTCCTCAGAAACAGTGTGTATGATCACACTCTCTGTCTCCCAGTAATAACTTGTGGACCTTCTGGCCGTGTTTGATGGAAAGGTAGCAATCTCAAGGATATGAAATTCCTGAATGTGCCATGAAAATCAGTCACTGAGAGAAAGAGGCCCAAATGAGTATCTCCATGGAGAGACAAGCCATAGACTGAAACTAGCTGTTCTTTGTATGGTTTGGTCTACCAGCTGGGCCGTAAGCAGGTATTGGGCAGAAAATAAATACATAAATGTGGGACATTGTAGGCACAGGCACAGCTCTGGCTGCTGCCTTTTGGTGCTGCATAGTCTGTGTGCTGGGCATAAACCAGGTATTCTATGGGAAAAGGAGGAATATGAAACAGATTGTAGCATTGCGAGGGTGAGCTTTTCCTCACAGGAGTATGAAGTACTGTTTATGTTGCTGGTGAGTGGAAGATGCTGGACCCTCTGCAGTGATGTAAATAAAATTTTTGCTTCCTCTGCTAGTCTACCAAAAGATGTAATTTGTTTAAATAAAATAGCTTAGATTTGCCTCAGCTTTTATTTGTGTTAGCTACCCAACAACCCACAATTTTATTAATTAGAGATTACTGTTTTGGGAAAAAAAAAATCATTTGTTTGCCTCATCTTAAAATAAAAGCTGTTTGTAAAAACCTTTTGTTCACTATAGCTTTTAGGACATTTTATTACCATGCCCTTTCAGACAGACAGGTGTCTCAGTCAGAACATGAAAATGAGAAAAATAAGGTGGTATTTTGTGCATGTGACCGCTGGAGGCCTCCCTTCCTCCATCTCATCCTCCCTCCTGTCTTCCTCCCTCCCTCCCTGCCCAGCCACCACAGGTCACTCACCCAAAGGAGGTACACCAGAAGTGCCAATGACCTTGATAATATAAGGCTGTGCTACTAATGGCCTCACAGCACTCACCGCTACACGAAAGTAGTTTACTCCAGGCCTTTCTTTCAGTGCTGCACTTTCCCAGAGTTTTTGGGACACAAGAAATCTCCGCCCTGCAGGTTTAGGGCTTGAGTTTTTGTGGGGTTTTTTTTTGGTAGATTATAACATTTCTAGCTAGAATGAAATGGAGAAGGTATTGCCATATCCCCCACTACATTTTCCATCACTTGTTACTGAAGAAAGATCAGAAAGCAAAGTTTAAGACCAGAAAAAAAAAGGTTATGGTCTGTAAAACCCTACTGAAGAGCTGCTTGCAACTTCTGAACAGGTGTTTGACTATTACAAGAAAATAAGCAAAACCAATGTGTTCTCTGCCCTTTTTCGTTCCTGACCTTGTTTCTGTGACATATCTAAGGGGAAATGTAATTTCTCAATTTAAAAATCTACATTTCCGCACCTTGTATATAGCATACGTACACGGCAACCCCTTGGACCTTCTCTGAGTTCCCTGCATCTGCCAGATGTGGCACCTGAACTCTCCCAACCTTCAAAAAATATGACAGCAGGTCCTGCTCCATCTTCCTAGTCACATCTGCTGGGCAAGCCAGCATCCAGGAGACCTCACAGCCAGCAGCACTATAGGCCCTTGGCTCACTGGTATCCCCACACCAGTAAAGCTGGAAGCTGTTGCGGTGTCTAAAGCAGAAGAGCTACCTGGATCAGGCTATAAAAACATCTGCAGTGGTCTGACAGTGTGAGTTATGTTCTCTGTACAGACTGCCCAGCATGAATGGTGCAGGAACCACTGGCACAGCAGATGCCTTGAAGGACCAGTTGCTGGCCAGTCCCAAATGCTTCTCTGTCTCCCAACTTACCAAAGCTCAGTCCTGAGCTCTCGATTGCACTGCTGGAATGTGCAGCCATGAATTAAAGACCAGTCCTTGATAAATCCTTTTAGTGACTGCCCTGTAGTCCTGTGCTTCCCCTCTCTCAGCAGTCTGTGTTTGATCTCCCCTTTAGCAAGCTGCTTAGGCAGGTCACACTTCTGGTATAGCCTGCTCCTAATTGATATTTCTTGTGTGGCACCACATCAGATGCTTCACTGAAATCAAAACAGAGGAAGTCTGCTAAGAAAATCATCTGTTTTGTGAAAAGAGGACACTGGGCTGCTGTGGCACTGCCTTCTCTTTAATGAACCCACACTGTTTTTTCCCGTTTGTAGCTTTCCTCTGTGTCTTGAACTACAGCTTGTGAGTGCTCCTCAGTAGTTACTAGCATGTTTGGTCATAAACAGGAATGAATTCATTATGAAAAATCTTCAGCAGTGAAGTGGTGGCTGCCTCCTTCCTGGAGGTGTTGGCCAGATTGGACAGGGCCTTGAGCAGCCTGGTCTAATGAGAGTTGTCCCTGCCCATGCAGGGGGGGTTAGGACTTGGTGATCTTTAAGATCCCTTCCAGCCCAAACCATTATATGATTCTATGAGATAAGAGGTGGATATAACCACCATTCACACTATCCAGTAATAAATTTCTACCTCTGCAAAGTGGTGGGGTGTGTTCAACTTGTCTGCTGTTATTACCAGGCAGTAAGAGACTGGTCCCACTGTGGTGGGTGCCAGAGTTCCCCCAGAATCATATTCAGTTTGCAAATGAGATCCCTTGGGTCTGCTTAAGATCCTTACAGATCCACCAGCTGCAACAAGTCAGGTCTCCTCCCCTTTTCTCACTGAGGCACAATTTTCATTCTCATCATCATGCATCTCCGCACAGAGACATGAGCCAGAGCAGCAATTTTCTCCTCTAGATGTGTCCCCAAGCTTGGGGATTGTTCTCCTTTCGCTGCACCTGAAGGTTGGGTCATGGCCACGTGATGCAAGGAAGTCTGGTTAGGTCATATGAGATGTTCAAATGCTGTTTGGCTGATGAACAAGTCTTGTTTCCCATGAAAAGGAAACAATGACTGGACTGTGCAGCCTATAATCTTGTGCCCTTGTTCTCTGCGGGGTACAGGGTAGATAGCAGGAGAGAGGATGTGGTAGCAGATCACTGCTCAATTTTAGGAAAAGGCCCAGCACTTTGGAATCGGCATCTTTTGTCTTTCAAACAATGTCAACAGCTAATAGGAGAGAACTACTGTGACACCACAGCCCCTTGCAGCAGGTGCTCCCTTCTCCAGACCCACCGGAGTGATTGTTTCTGAATAAGAATGTGTAACCAGAGCCCCGAGCCCTTCTGAATTAATTAAGAATTATTGGCAGAGAATTTCAGTGCCATTTTCCTGGAGCTTTTCAGATGTAACTCTGCAGCAAGGAGATAAACACCAGCCCAAGTCTCTCCCAACTTTCCCATGTACTGTGAGATATTTTGGGGATAATACAGAATAATACAATAGCATCCAGTGGAATGGAGCAGCACCACAGTGCTGCCCAAACTGGGGAACTGGCACAAGGGCCTGATGCTGCTTCTCCTACATTACAAGCTTAAGTTGCCTGCTGAGTTTTGCAATGCCTTTCAGCATTTCTAAGCATACGAACAGTTCCCAAGCACATAAACAACCTTCAGTAAACACATCAGACTAGAAGCTCTGATTTTAAAATGCTTGGGTCAGCAGTCAGGTGATTGTTATGTACAGCAGAGTAATAAGAGAGAGATGACTCTTACATGACTCCAGGTGACTCTGAAGCACATCTACACTCCAGCTTGGCAACTAAGCACCCTTTAGAGTCAGTAGAGCTACTGAAATGCAGAGATCAGAGAACAATTACTCTTGCCTGCAGCAGTCGACTAGATTTGGCCAGATCCATCAGGATCTCAGCTGACGAAATCTCCTCTGGCTGGATGGGCACCTAGGCACCAAGTCCAGATGTAGGCAGCTACCACTGCGGACAATGTCTAACATCAGGTGAGATGAACATCATCCACACATCTAGTCCCTCCTCAAAGTGACCAGGTACAACTCTTACAAGATCAGTGAAGAAGATGCTATTAGCAACAACCTGTTGCAATGCCAAAACAAAGCTCTTCAGAAAGAGCTGCTTTCTCCACTGCTTACCAACAGAAATAAGCATCAGACAGCCTGAGAACAACAACAAAACTCCCAGAAGGTTTAAACAGAGGAAACTAAAGGACTTGCCTGAACGTCAGAATTCAATTATTTATAACCCGCTGAGGAAAACATGTCTCTCCAGCAGCATTCGTGGCATACCTTCACTTCAGAGCAAGCACCGGGTGATTGACAAGTTATCAGCATCTCCTTAAAGCAAAGCCTGCTCCAAACTGTAGTGCCACTCTGGCAAGGCCCATGTTGGGCTGGGGCCACATTCCACAGGTCCCTGGGCTCTTGCAGGCCTGTGGCTGCAGGAGGCAAGCAGCAGCAGCTGCAGCAGGATGAGGAAGGGGATGGCAGGAGGCATTTGGAGAGCAGCACCTGCAACCTCAGCAAAGTAACATGGGTCTGAGGGTGGGGTGAAGAAGAGGCTGACTGCTGATTACACCCAGGGAGGCTGCCCAGCATTAGGTGCTTCTTAAACCACCTGTGTGGTTCCCAGGAGCAGCTGTACTGATGATGTGCAGTATCCTCAGCAACAGTAAAGAGCGATGAGTTTTTTCTCTCCATAGGGCTGCACTTTTACATAATTGCTCACCTTTCTTCTGCTTGCATCTTCCTTTCACAGGGCTTTCAGATGTAAGTGGGAATCCTTGCTGCTCTTTCTCAATAATTCCTTGCTTTCTCTCTCTGTTGGTGGTGGGACCTGCCTGAGACCTCAAGTAGAGATGCTCCATAGTCACAGGCTGATGACAAAAGTTTAGAACTCCATTTCTTTCCTAGATATTTGGCATTTGTGCCTTCCTTTAAAGGGAAAAAAACCCAAACTAATGAACCATTTATAGGTGAACTAAATTAACAAAGGACCATAGATTACAGTATATGTATATGTATATGTATATGTATATGTATATGTATATGTATATGTATATGTATATGTATATGTATATGTATGTACCTATAAATGTGTGTGTATTCTGAATCTGGAAACATTCTTCCTCTATTTCCTCTCCTGATTTTTTTTACATCCTAGCAGTGAATAATTTAAGCACTATTAAACTGTCCATGGTCATGGAATTACAATATAATCACTACCAGCCGGCGCAGAATGCAGATATTTACATACATCACTTCTTTTTGTGTATGACATACATTAAGAAATATACCTAAAGCAGTATTCAGTTCTGTCAGAATTTTGTTTTAAGAAACAAGTGGAATCAGACAGGCAGCATTAACATATTTAGGCCATTGCTTTAAAGAGTGTGAAGAGATTTAATTAAGGAAAATCACCCCATATCATGAGTAATGCTGCAGCACTGGAGCACAGACAAACCTAAGCAATTCTTTGATGAGTTCTGGCTCATAGGTACTAATGTCAGATGAATAAATAACACCATCCCGTGCTCCTGAAAGCCTCATTTCTCAGCAAGGAGCCTCCTCCCTGAGTGAAATGCTAAAGAGAGCAGTTCAAAGATTTACATAGGTCAGGATGTAAATCTCGGTGGAAGTAACAGATTTCTCCAGGCAAAGAAACAGGAAAGGGAAAACCAGCAGATTTCCTTCTTCCGAGAAGGGAAAACAGATAAAGGGTCCTGGCAGCTCCTGCCAAGTCCTCGCACCCGCTGTGCCGCAGACAGTCCTGCCTTTCATAGGCCACGGAGCAGCAGCCATTCATTATTACTAGCAGAGAATGAACTGCTTTTCCTATTTATTTTTCCTTTTTGATGTTATAAAAACTGGCTTTTGGGAGAAGCTAACACGTTGGTTTGCTGTATCCTGCCAATAATGATCAATCAAGAGCATTCTTAGTGAGCTTTCGAGGTCTCTTCCAGCTCCTAATATTCTGTGATTCTGTGATTAAAACGCAGAAGCAGAGCTATGTTTTGTTTGACTGGGCTTTCTCTCCCACCCCCTGATAATTATCAGTCTCTGTAGTTTGAAGCTAGCGTGCTAGAGACAAAAAGCATCACCAGCCTGGGAACCACGATCTCCCCAGAAGCCCCTGAGGCCAGCAGGCAAGAAGTGATGTGGCACTGACAAAGCTAGATGTCAGAACGGATGCATTTCCTGAGAAGCCCTTCCATCGTGATGTCTGGGCACTTTCCCACGCAAGACACTACAGTGGAAAGTTGATTTCTGCCTGTTTACAGCCAAATTCATCCCTGAAAGGCTGGTGTACATTAAAAGCCAAAAAAGCTTTGGTTGGTGGGAAGGGTTTCTCTTGCAGTAGTAAAATGTTGACACTTTGCCGGTCAAGGTGCTCTGAGATCTTTCTGCCGGTGAAATGTACAGCAGTGAGTGTAGAAAGGAGGCTTCGATGTTATTTGGGATCTCAGGCTGCCAGAAATCTTTTTCTCAGGTTTATAGCCCCAGAGAGGTTCAAGGCTACAGCCAAAAAACAAGACTGAAGTGCTCAGTGTAACACTTGGCAGTACTTTGAAAGAATGAATGTTCATCTCTCAAATTTTGCTCCCCAGTCTGTGCACAGTCAGGGTTGGGTTGCACTTCTAAGGTACCTCAGTTTCCCCCTACACAAAAGGGGAGGGCAGGTGCCTAGGTCTGGGCTTTACTTTCTAGGCCAGAGTCTGCAGAGCAACACTTGCCCTATGGAGGAGTCTCTGCTGCTTCATCTTTGGAGAAGGTTTGCAGCTCTCCTGTCTCCTCTCCTTGCAGATGGACAGCAGCCATAGAATTGTAGAATCACTTGGGTTGGAAGAGACATTTAAGATCATTGAGTTCAACCATGGCCTAACCTCACCCAGTTCACCTCTAGATCATTTCCTTCAACACATCATCTATTCACTTTTTAAATCCCTCCAGGAATGGTGACTCCACCATTTCCCTGGGCAGCCTGTTCCAATGTCTGACAACTCTTTCACTAAAGAAAATTTTCCTGATATCTGACCTAAATCTCCCCTAGTGCAGTTTGTAACCATTTCCTCTTGTCCTATCGCTCGTTACCCAAGAGAAGAGACCAATCCCCACCTCTCTACACCCTTCTTGCAAGTATTTGTAGATTCCTCTGCTCTTGCCTGGTCACGCAGAGCCCAAAATCTGACTTCCAGCTCACTCTCTTCTGCTGACTTGCAATTCCACACGTGTCCCAATCCCTCCTCCCACTTGGGAAGCACGATGCACACTGTGTCATTGTGGCATACACAATGTGGGGCAATCCTCCTCGGTTCATAACCAGGCGACGCCCAAGCCCTCGGCTCCTCAAAGCACAATGAGGAGCTCCGTAGATGCTTTCCAGTGATTTCCTTGCAAGCTGATGACAACTCTTCCGAGAGCGTATTAATGCCCTCGCAGGTTTCCTAGGCTGCAGCACTGGGATTTTGCAGAGCCTCCTTGCCTGCAAGCTCCTGCCACAGAGAGGCAGCCTCCACCAGTGAGACGCAGAAAGAGAAAAAAGCCAAGCAAACACAGGGTGAACGGGAAAGAGGAGCTCTGCGGGGACCGCTGGTGTCTGGGAGAGGAAGGACAGTATAGTCGGGATGTGGGGCTGTGCCAGACCTGCTCCCCAAGTGTCCCCATGTTTTCCACTGTGGATAGAGGTAGCTCTTTGGGAAGGTGTTTCACAGACATGACCAGGGCTGTTTTCCTGACCTGTGAAGGCAAAAAGAAGTTTTATATGCTGTGGAATGGCAGTGGTGACTTTGCTGGAGCTGGTCCTTGGGATCAGGGCAGAAGCAGTACCTATCCTAATGGTTTCTGTGCCCTTGCTGAATGCCTTGGGGGGATGCCTGAGTCCACCTTCTGCTACCAAAGCACCTTGCCAGTGGAGGCTGCTCGGTTCCAGCACCATGAGCAGTTTAAAGAGAACATGAGCAATGATTTAGAGCAGGTAGACACTTACTAAAAACACAGAAACTGTATATAAATTTCAGCCCTTACATTAAAAGACCAAGTGGAGGATTTTCTGGGGTTTTTATTCTGACTGAATTATAGAATCACCCAATGTGTTAGGTAGGAAGGGACCTTTAAAGGCCATCGAGTCCAACCCCCTGCAGTGAGCAGGGACATCTTCACAAGAGCAGGTTGCTCAGAGCTCCATCAAGCCTGACCTTGAATATTTCCAGGGATAGGGCCTCCACCACCTCTTTGGGCAACCTGTTCCAGTGATCCAGCAACCTCATAGGGAAGATTTTTTTTCCTAATATCCAACCTATAATCTCCTCTTTTCTGGTTTAAAACCATAGTTCTATTGCTACATGAATTAGATAGACCTTTGCTTCTTCATTTTTTTTTTTTTCTTTAACAGGGAACTCTGATATCAACATTCCCGAGGACAAAAGTCCTTAGCCTTCCACCTGTGAGTCAAGGATGTTTTTCTATTAAAACCCTAATTGTATCAATGAGGGTTATTCATTGTTTCAAACCTACTAGTAACAATTAGCATGCCGATGTTCACTGATTAAGAGAAGAAGGAGAAAAAAAAAAAGTCCAAGGTAAATAAATCAACTTAAAAATTATCCCTTTCTGCAAACAACAGCTGCACAGGAAAGGGAAGACTGTTAGCCATCTTTCACTGATGTACTAGGCTGATCCAGTAGATGCGTTTCAAGTACTCTGCGGCTGCAAGTTAATATATCCTACACTCCACAGGAAAGAACCGTGCAGGAAAGCAAAAAAAAAAAAAAAGGCAGCAGAACAATTGTGTGAACTGAACACCCCATCTTATTCTGAAAACATCTGGGCCTCTGAACATTTCATTCATTCATTTGGTTTATTTGGTGCAAAAGCTGCCCAAGCGTTAGCAGCCTGTCTGGATTAATAATAGGAAAAGCAAATGTTGGTGTAGAGATCCTTTGCCTTTTATTCTGTAGGACATGGGGCTGGAAAACAGGAACCGCTCAGGGGCTGAGACTACATGAGGTATGACAAGAGTCTGTATGGGAGAGGATGGCTGGGACATGCAGCCCTGGGATCAGGGAGGGGATCAGGAATGCCAGTGGGTTTGGAATACTACTTTATTGAGAGCTTCAGTTCAGCACATAGTACAGGAATGCTGGAGAAAAAGACTACAGGGTGGAAGAAATAAATGGAAGGTGAAATATAGACTCAAAAAGTCTGGGATAATTTTGTCTCAAAGCTTCTGAAAATCCACGATTTTACCAGTCAGAGTATCAGAGTTTCTGACTTCTGCCAAGCTCAGCTGGGGGAGACTGTTTTGGTGTGGAGTAGTGTCCTGTAAAGGGTTAAGTGGTGAAAAGGCAACCGCTGCATTTTAGGTAGATAACACGACAAAGCCTGGAAATGCAAATGCCTTCAGAAAAAGACTTTGAACTTCCCCCCCCCCC